>WBMY01010867.1:0-11832 GCA_013397315.1 Donacobius atricapilla | reverse complement strand
TTTTTTTTTTAATTAGGGAATTGCACGCCAGAGCAAATCAAAGAATACTGAACAAAAGCTGAATCTACTCCTTTCCAGAGGTTTTTTTTTGTAATTCATCCACTCTAAAATAAACAGAACTAAGCCTTGCAAACCCTCTGGGAGTGGAAATATTTCCATAATCTGTCCATGTAGGAAGAACAGAGGACGCACGAGCAAGGAGAGACAAGTCCACCTGTATCCCTGCAGATACAAGCCTCTTTCCCAAAAATTCTCTTCCCATTCCTTTTCCTGGCTCAAGAACTACCAAACAATTTCCCAGAGCTGGGTTTGAGGTCTCCGACACTTTAAATTTTACCTTAAAAACCCCAACCACCTGAACACTTAAATTAGGGCGCTTGTTGCGGCCAGGGACCAGCTTTGCTTCTGCCCAGTGCCCAGTTTAACTGGGACCAGTTCGGGTGTTTGCTGAACCAGTTCTGCAAAGGAAGCCTCAGCTGGGGCCATCAGCTCCTGCCCACTGAACCTCTCCAACTGCGCAGCCTCAGCTTGGATATTTTAAATTCTCACGGTTGGGATAAGAAAAAACAGAGGGGAAAAAAAAAGCTGGAAGAACGCAGTGGTGTGAGAGAGGCAACGCAGAGCTGGAGACAGCCCAGGAGGGAGCAGAATTCCAAGGAGATTTGAGGCAGGAAGGGTTAAAGAAGACTGGGAAGGGAGCTGGGGTTGAACCGGAGCGAGCGGAGGCGGCTCAACCTCTAAACTTCCCGCTTCCCAGAAGCTGTTCCCCGGTTTGGAGGTGACATTCCCTCATTTTGGAGGGAGCAGTGAAGGCCAGGCAGCCTCAGTGCACTGCTCGCCCACCCAGTTATCCCTGGAGCAAAGGCAGGGGGGCCTCTTACGCGGGGTCCCGCACGTCTCTGGTGATGCGGTAATTCCAGTCCCGGAAAAACTCGTTCTCCTTGTCGAATTCCCGCTCGTCCTCTCCAATGGTCACAGTGAATCTCTTCTCCTCAAAGTCAGGCTCCTGCTCTTTCCTCATAGTTGCTTTTTTTAATACCTGTTAGAGCACAAAGACGGCGTGAGGAGAGAAACTGTAATGTTAAAAATCCTGCCCTCAGGAGATTTCCTGCAGAATTTTCTTCCCTGAGAATGTGCAGGGTACTGGACTTTTCCTGCTTAATTCCCTATTCCACCAGCTCAGAAGAGCAGGAAACAGAAGTTTGCCCCTTGCAGTGATCACAAACTGGAGAAACAGGTACTGAAGGGAGGGAAATTGGATCAGCTCAAAGCTTTGCTTTGTGGAGGGCTGGACTTGAGGGCCACAAATTCCCACTATTTTTTAAATATAAACCCCCCACCTGGATCTGAGCTCCTCTTGGCTGTCTAACAACTGTGACGTACAACAAAACATAATTAACAGGTTAAAGGGCAAAAGGAGTAGAGAAAGAGCAAGACACTCGTGCTCCAAGAAGAGCTTTTCCAGTGGATTTTGGAGCCAGCCGGCAATTCCCTGAGGAAGGAATTTACCTCTTTGGCGTGCCGGAGTCCCCTCTCCCAGGCACTTTCTGTTGGAGGGTCTGGAGGAGGCGGAGGTAAGATTTCATCAACCACTGGCCCTCCCTGGAAAGGTGATGAGAGCAGCAGAAGACACTTGAGTTAGTTTTAACCAGCAAAGCTGTGCTTTGTAAAGCTACCTCGGAGTTACTCCAGGGATGCCTCAGCAGGACTAAGCTGGGGAACCGTGGAAAATTACCCCCCTCTACTGGCAACTCCAAGATCTCCATTTAAAAATCACACATCCGACCGTGGGTTGAATTTTGCTGAGGTACTAGCTCAAACCAAAAAAAAAAAAGGGAGAAAAATCCCAGAATCGTGGGATGGCTTGGGTCGGATGAGACCTTGAAGCTCATCTTGTTCCTGTGGAAGGGACACTTCCCATTAGAGCGGGTTCTCCAAATCCCCACTTTGAACCCTTCCAGGGACGGGGAGGGTGCTGTAAATGCAGAGAAGAGATTCCATACCCAGGGGTTGGCTGGCATCAGCGGGTGAGGGCCGATGGGAGGGGCCCCGTTGGGGGAGAAGGGCTCGGGTTTGGAGATCAGGGAGTAATTGCCCTTGTCGTTCACTCCGGGGTGGATGAAGCGACAGTTCATGCCCCAGGTGCAGTGCCCTGCGGGAACACAGAGCTGTTAGACCCCCGCTCCCACCAGCAAGCAGCACTTCAGCCCCACAGCCACGAAAAACCCCATCAGGCGCGGAAAATCCTGCGAGGAGGAACGTTGTTTGAGGTGTCTGAGTTTGCTCCTCTCCAGCCTGGCTGGGATTTACCTGTTTTCAAGCACGTGGAGAGAGATTTGTCGCTGTCTACCTGCCAGAGGGGACAAACAGACCCAGACACAGATGGATCAATGTACAAGAACCTTATTGCAGTGGGGAGAAGGGAGGGAAGGACACGCACTGTTAATTAAATGTAGGAATAAACCTATGAGAGCCTCATTTGTTAATGACAAACACTTCCAATTCGGAGCTTTGCCTTTCACAGGAAATCTGAGAGCAAAACAAGCACCACGGTGCATCCCAAACGGTGGTGAGACAGGGAACAGAATCATGGAATGGTTTGGGCTGGAAGGACCCTAAAGCTCATCCAGCTCCAATCCCAACATCTTCCACTATCCCAGACCTGTCCAGCCTGGCCTTGGACCCTTCCAGGAATGGGGACAGCCACAACCTTTCTGTTTTATTCCAAAAACCTCTGCAAATTTCCCTTTATTTACCTCCTCCAAGCTCACCACGCTGAGGGCAAAGCCCTTTTTGTGCAGTGGCTCCATGAAAACTCAGCTTTGGCCACCAAGAAACACAAAGGTGAGACTGAGGATGCCTGGGGCAGGATTTATCATGTAACAGCAGCTTAATGGAGACAAAAAAAATCCCCCAAGAGGATCAAGTGCAGCACCTTTGTCTCCTCCCACACCCCAGAGCGTGGTTACCTTTCATGAAGAAGCGGCAGGTGGGCCGTGGCCTCACTTTCCTGTCGTTGGGGTCTTTAACTTCCCCTTCCTCCAAGTCATCATCCTGGAACAGACAAAGCTGACATTTCATGTGGGGCACTCCCTGCAGGACCTGACATTTCTCCATCTGCTCAAACATCAGCCACTGAGAGCCACCCTGGGCAAAACCACGCGGGGAGAACAAGGACAGGTCACTGGGAATGCCCCAGAGCACCTGCACAGGGTAAAGACAGAAGATTCCAGGTGGCTGGAAAAGCAACTTCCACTGCCCCAGGCTGCTCCAAGCCTTGCCCAGCCTGGCCTTGGACACTTCCAGGGGATCCAGGGGCAGCCACAGCTTCTCTGGGCACCCTGTGCCAGGGCCTCCCCACCCTCACAGGGAAGAATTCCATCCCAATATTCCATCTAACCCTGCCAGTTCCATCTCGTTCTATCCCACCCTTGTCCAAAGTCCCTCTCCAGGGACAATCCCACAAATGAACTTTTCAGGATAAGTCCGACAGCTTTCTCCCAGTCATCTCCACCTTCCCTTCTACTCCTCGGCTCCACACTGGAGTTGGGAGCCAGCTCAAACAAAACTCTGCCTCATCCCCAGGGACTGCAACCTCAGGAATAAGTTCTTGTAGCTGGAGGTTGCTCCAAGATTAAGAAATTAAGAGTCACGTAACAAAAAAGTTATTGGAACTTTCAAGTACCAGCATTTTCTTCCGCTCTCCAAGGAAAAAAGAACCTTCCCTGGCTTGGTCAGGCTGCACTTGGAAAGCCGAAAGGAGCTGAGAGGAGCTGGGGATGCAGTAGGGAAAGGTACAAATGACCAGAGGGGTGTCACACGTATCTGGCCAGGCAATCAGGATTTTATCCTACAGGACATCCTGGTTTTCCCTCTCTCTGCCTCCATTTCCCTGTTTTCAGCACATGAAACGTGTGAAGAGGGAGCATCTGGATGGGCCTTCCCTCTGCCTGGCAACAGCCATTTTCTGGGGGGAAAAGATGAGGAAAATTCTCTCCTTCGATCCACTGAGCAGCTGGAAAAAAGGGAAGAGCCATCCCGTGGCTGCAGACAAACACAGGAGCGAAGAGAGGTGGGTGAAGAGCCTCTCCCGCACTCCTGAGCCAGACAGGGAGAGAGCTCTCCTCGCCAGCCACGGATTTAAAAGCCTGTGCTTATGTTCCAATTAAAATTTGCATTAATATTCCCCTCCCTCCAGGCCGGGAGGCTGAAAGCAGAAGAAAATGCAGAGCTTGAAGTTTTCCCCAAAGCTGGGGCTGGCTTTCAGCGCCGCGTGAATGGGAGAACCAGCTCCACTCTGCTGCTTTCAAAAGAGCTGTGTGAAGTCTGGAACAAAAGGGGAAGTATTTATTTCTGGGAGGTCTCCTTGGAATCAGGCAGCTGAGAATGCTGTTATGAGTTAATGTATGAAAACCAGGGTACAGATTCATCTCCTGCTTTGTGAGCAGAGCTCCCAAGAATGCCTCGGGTTCCAAAGGAGAGCATTCATATTTTAATCAAGGAGCAAGCATGGAGTCTGGACTCCAGGAATTTTTTTTTTCTTCTGCCCACAACACGCTGGAATTCCTTCTAACCGATTCAGGAATAAACAAAACCTTTGGAAAACACGTGTTGAACAAAATCACCTGCCAGGATGGGCACGAGGAAGAAAAATTACGTCAGTTTTGAAAGCAATTAAACCTGTCAATGAACTACGGAAAGTAAAAACCACACAAAATACAATTATTTGAAGAGAAGGGAGGGAGCTTCGCAGGGTCCTGTGGCCAGGTCAGACCCACAGCAACGGGGCCTGGAAGGACAGAGCATCTCCCCAGCTCAGCTGAGGAGCCCCAGCAGTGACCCCCCCACACTCCAGAGCTTCCCTGCACCCCCCCAGGATGTTCCCAGCCCCCAGTCCAGCTGTGCAGGGGGAATTCTGGAAGGGGGAGCCAGCCCAGGGGCTCTGCACCAGCAATTTCTCCTTCCCCTCCCACCACTGGGAGGCAATTCCAGACCAGGAGCCCACGGGAGGGTTTTTCCTGGAATTACTTTGCCCGGTTCTCTTCATGGAAAAGGAGGGAATTGCTGCTAAGCTGCAGGAAAGAGCTGCTGCTGTGCAGAGCTCCCTGCTGCACACAACCATGGCTGAAGGTGGTATTTTCCCTAATCCCCACTGCGACTAAACCCCACTTGAGATTTTTCTGAGTATCTTGGTTTGGTCAGGGCTGTGAAACACTGCCCACCCCTCAGCCCATCCCCAAACCATGCCTCGGGCATTTTCCAGAAATCCCAGCACCTTCCATTCCCCTTCCCTGCATCCAGATGCTGCTGGAGCCCAAGGAAGAGCTCAGGATCAGCGTTTCCCACACACACGATGGTTTGAGCACTACAAGCACCCTCCAGCACCAGCCCCCCAATCTGAACAGCTCCTGGACCCCCAATCCACGGGATTTGCTGTCAGCATCATTCCCAAGTCCTCCTGGAGCTGAGGCAGCGCAGCTCCTTAAAGCACCGGAGTCTCCCCATACTGAGAGGAAACACAGCTCAATTTAAAGCACAAAGTTTGGGGTCAGCATAGGGCAGGAGGGCCCAACCCCTGAGATCAGGGCCTGCTCCGTGCTCCGGCCTCACCTCCAGGGAAAAGGGCTCCCTGCACACTGGGGACAGGGAGATTCCCATCAGGAGGAGCAAGGAATTGCAATGGGAGAGGCAACCGGCTCTGCAGCCCCCCAGGGGCTACTTACATCGATTTCTCCATCATCAATTTCCCCATCATCCTCTTCTTTCTTCTTCTCCTTGAGGGAATCCTGCCCGTCCTTCTCATCATCGCTTTTGCTGCTGGATTTCTTCTCATCTTCAGGGGCATCGTCTCCTTTCTCCTCTTCCTCATCATCCTCCCCAGCAGCTTTCTCCCCGTCCTCCTCTGCAGCAGCAGCACTGGGCTCCTCGGGAACCTCCTCATCATAGTCCAGCTCGTGCTCATCCAGCTCCCTGGTGACAGAGGACACCTCCAGGTCATTTGTCCTGTCTTCCTCCTCTCCCTTGCGGGGCCGGGGGCTCTTCAGCTCCACGCTCTGCTCGTTGGTGTCGGACTCCTGCGACTTGGCCTCGCTGAGCCGATCCTCCTCATCCGAGTGGTTCTCCTCTTCCCCGCGGCTCAGGGCCCTGCCTGCGTCCTCCTCCTCACCCAGGAGGCTCCCCTGGCCACCCTCCCCATCGAGTTCCCGCTCTGAGCCGCTCTCCTTCAGGACCTCCTCATCGGAAAGCTGCTGGTCCTCTTCCTCGGGAGAGCAGGGGTTTCGCTCCGGGCTGTCGGAAACGTCCATCAGTCCCCGAGAGTCTGCGGGGGACAGAACAGCTCTGGTTATGGGGGGCAACCGGGGAAAGCCTCACCCCAAGGGAACTCCCTCCTCCTCCTGTGCTTGGCCTCCTAAAGGAAGGCTCCTGGAATTCCTGGAAAGCCAGGCTGGATGGGGCCCTGAGGAACCCAATCCAGTGAGGGGCAGCCCTGCCCATGGCAGAGGTTTGGAATGAGAGGAGCTTTAAGGTCCCCTCCAACCCAAACCACTCTGGGATTCCATAAATTCAGGAATGTGGTTTCTCACGGATCCTGCAAGAGGGAAATTCAGAGTTTGAACTGCACAAAGAACTGATTCCAGTATTGTCCCAGACTGGAGCGTGCTGCCCTTCACAGGCAATGGCAGAGCTCGAGGTTGGAATTTCAAAGAATCCCACACTGGTTTGGGTTGGAATGGATCATAAAGATCCCATTCCACCCCCTGCCATGGGGCAGGGACACCTTCCACTGTCCCAAGCTGCTCCAAGCCCTGTCCTTGGACACTTCCAGGGATCCAGGGCCTGCCCACCCTCCCAGGGAACAATTCCTGCCCAATATCCCACCTATCCCTGCATTCCTTCCCCCTTGTCCTGTCACTCCACCCCTTGTCCAGAGTCCTTCTCCACCTTTCCTGCAGCTCCTTCAGGCTACACTGCGGTCACCCCAAAGCTTCTCCTCGCCAGGTGAACGATGCCAGCTCTGCCAGCCTTTGCTCCCAGCAGAGCTGCTCCAGCCCTGGCATCACCCCGGAGCCTCCTCTGGGTCTCTGCAGCTCCTCCCTGTGCTGGGGCAGCTCTGCAGGTGGGGTCTCACCTGAGGGGAGCAGAACCCTCAGTAAAGACACAAAATTCCTCCAAAGCAGCAGATTCAGCTGCCTGCACCGAGACTTTTCTAGAAGATGTCCAAACATGTGCCTGGGAGACGTTAAAAATCTCCCGTCTGCCAAGAATAAATCCAATAAATACAACAGAAAAGGGCAGAGTGCAAAGCAGGGAAAGAACCTGGGCCATACATTAATTTCTTTTACTCCAGAAACAAAAACCCCATAAATTATAGAAGTGCCTGGCTGGAACTGGCTGAGCTGACTGGGTCACATCAACACCAAAGCTCTAAACACCCTGAAGAAAAGCCACAGAATTACAAATCATCCTCATTTTAATGTGTTCCATGTTTCACTCCAGCTGCTCTCTGCAAGTTCATGCAGCGCTGCCACAAAAGCACGGCGTAAATGATCAGAGCTTCACCTGTTCTTTTTAAAACCCTCGGAGCAGAAATGCCACAAATGTCAGACTCTGGCTGCTCACTTCAACACACCCAGCAATCCATCAAGAAATCAGAGTTTATTAATCTTTTATTAAGCTGCTATTTCACCTTTTCCTGACACTTCTCCCTGTTTGTCCAACTGGTTTTGCACAGGAAAGGTGATTTCCCATCAAAAAGCCACCACAGACACCCCAAACACTGCCCCAGGTAAAGCAGATTGAGCCTGCCCAGCACCTGAACCCCCAAAATCTTTTGGCAACGTGCAGAATTTACTGCAAACTCCCAAGATCAAAGTCCCACTACAGAAAATGCTGCTCCCTATCCTGTGAGAGGTCTGCAGAGGAGTTAAAACCAGGAAATAAACTCAAACCACTCCCAGAAGCACCTTAAGCTGTATTTTAGGACTGACTACGCTCTCCCCAAGCCCTCAGAGCCCTGCTGGTATCAGTTAATTGATAAACACGAGATGATCTCAACATCAGCAGGGGCCAGAGCAGCAGAAAATCCACATTTTGAGCTTCCTCCCAGCTCCTCTTGCTCCTCTGCACACTGAAGTTGGTTCTGGCTCGCCAGCAAAGCTCTGATTTCCCTGCCAAGGTCAAACCCAACTGAAAAGACAGAAGTTGCCTCCTGGTGACAGCAGCTCTGAGCAGCTCCCCAGGACGGATCTGAAGCAAATTATCTCCTTATTGAGCACATCAAGCCTGGTGCTGAGCTCATAAATTCCTGCAAATTATTATTGGCCTTAAAAGCCAGTTCAGAGTAGGGATTTTAATTGCCCAAGTGCCTGAGAAGTGACTTGGTGTGAGCACAAAGGTCCAGAGAGGCCACCAGAAATATCAAAGCTGCCAGGGGCATGTGGACTCAGGAAATTTGTCTTCTTGCAGCACCAAAAAAATGGGGAAAAAAAAAAGGTATTTAAGTGAAGCAAATGGCTTTTTGTGTTTGACATGGAGACCTTTAGAGGGATGGGAGGAAACGAATTTGTTCTGATGGTGAAGAATATAAAACATTGACCTCCACAGCAGCTTTTATAAAATCCAGAGCACCCAGCAGTTGTAATAATTTCCTATTAATTTCCATCAGCAGAAATGATAAGAAACACAATAAATGATGGCCCAAGTGAGAAGGGTGCACAAAACCCAGGCAGGGAGGGTTTTTTGGGGTGTATTCCCTTGGATTCAAGGATTGGGCTGTTGCTCCAACATTCCCCAAAACCAACAGAGCAGATTTTGGCAGCAATCTTACCCTGCAAGGACATGCCCCAAAGCAAAGCGCAGATGTCCAAAGGTAAAATCAGCAGCAGGAAAAAAAAAAAAAAATTGGGAGGTGGAAATTAAAAGGAAAATTGCCTAATGATGGAAAAGGACACAAGTTTAATTCCAGTATTAAGTGTTGTCTTAAAGCAATCTGCAAATCAATTTATTCCAAATCCTTGGAATTCTGTGAGGGGTTTTTTTTTGTTTGTTTGGGTGGTTTTTTTTTCTTTAACTGCAAATCATAATTCATCCCAAACCTCTGGATTTGTGAGAGGTTTTTCTGAGGAGGTTTTCAAATCTGCAAATCACAATTTAGCCCCAAATCTCTGAAATCCTGAAAGGGGTTTTTTAATTTATTGTTGTTGTTTTGTTTTGCTGAGGTGTTTTTAAGGGTTGCTCGGGGTATTTGTATATTTGGGGTTTTTAAGTTGCTTTTTGCTGTCCCTTAGGGAAACACAAGGACAAATATGACAAAAACCAGAAAATAATTGACTCCATGGCAGAATTTTAAATCAAGCAGCAGTGACAGAAGTGGCAGAGCAGAAACCCCCCAGGTTTCATTTAAAAACTTGGCTTTCTTTGTGCCTTAAAACTAAGCCAGTTTCCTCCTGATTCAAAACCAGATATAAAAGCAAAAAATTAACTCCTAAGCCCCAGATAAGCTTGTTTGACTTGCAGCTCAAGCAAGAGGCAGGGATGTATCGATGCCTCTCACCGAGGAGCCTTTTATCTTTCAAAAATCTTGAAAATTCAGGCAAAGCTGCCTTTGGTCTCAGCTGCACAACTATTTCTGCTCCCAAAGCGGCTCCATCTGCTCCAAGTGTGTCAAATATTCCTTTCCTGATTGTCTGAGGCAGCCTGGAGCAGCACAGGGCACCAGGAATCCCATCCAGGCTCACAAACCTCTCCTGTTCCCAGGCTAAACAAGCTGGGCCAGCCTTTCCACGGAGAGGTTTGGGAGTAAATGCAGTAAAGGGGCATTTTCAGGCCAAAAAGAAAAAAAGAAAAGTGTCTTCCCCTGGTTTTGGAACGACTTGGGCACGCCTCAGTGAGCTGAAAGCCTCTTCGAAGCAGGTCACAGGCTCTCAGGGAGGAAATTGAGGAGCTGGCAGCAGAACTTCCCAGGAATGAGGAGCTTTTAGTTCCACAGCACATCAGTGACTCGGAAGTTTCACAGCCTGGGCTCTGGAATATTTCAAATTAGAGAACGAAGCACGAACTGCTCCTGAATTATCGGAGTTCCATGGCTTGCATAGGGTGGGACAGAGATGTTCCTCCCTCCCTGGCCATCCTCACCGTGCCTGGATCCACCTGGAAGGAGCCAATCTGTTCCCACTGAAGACTCCCAGCCCTCTTAGAACCATTTAAAATTACGCATTTCCCCCCCTAAAAAGGGCAGGAGATATTTGTGGAGGTGCTACAGAAATTTAAATTCACCTGCTTCGCTTCCTTTACAAGATAACTTTATCAAAGCTCAATGATATCCAAGATTTTTTAACTTAAAGCGCTGGCATTAAGCAGCCTTGGGACAGCACTAAAGGCAGGGGGAGAAAAGCCCTTTGCTACTTAAGCTGCTTTTAAAACTCCCCTTTCACCTCACCAGGGAATCCCAGGAGATATTTTAATTAATGTCCTGAACCTCACACTTTTGTCAGTTGGTTTTCACAAGGCCACATGAGTCAGAGCAGGAATTTTTACCCAGCAGCTCCTTTTGCAAAATCAGGCTCGTTTTCTTCTCTTTTGTTAATTAAACAGCCTCAAAAGGTGCAAAATTAAAAAGGAAGAAATTCCAGCCAGGAACTGAGTTCCTACAAAAACCTGGAGCTGGGCAGAGATATCAATTTCAGCCTTAAAATCCTGGAAATTTTCATGGATATGAAGAACCAAGTGCATTCCCAATTTCTGTCCCCCCTCACCGCCCTGGGGGAGGTCAGATGGGAAGAAGAGGGGAAGCTCTTTCCTCCAGGCTGAAATCTTTGGGATAAAAGGATAAAATCTCCTTCCTAAAAGCCAAACAGCTCCTGTGAATCAGATCCATGAAACGCAGGGCTTAAAGCAGAGCAGAAAAGTTCTGGAGCAGGGTCTAAGTGCAGGCAGGAACAATGAGGGAGCTGAGGAGAGCGAACGGGAATAGTGCTGACAGCGCAGGTGAGGAGAGAAAGGCAGCACAGAAAGATTTAGGGAACAAGGAACTGCAGAAACAGAGACAAAGCAGAAACCGAGGGCAGGAACCAACACGGAAGAGCAGCGGCAGCAGGAGCAGGAAATCAAATTCCTCAGGATCCAGCAGAGGGGAAACACGGAACACTGAAAGGATGAACTTGTGTGCAGCCCTGCCCTGACTGGAATTCCAGCTGCTGGCAGGGTAAATTAACCCAAATCCTCATTCCTCTGCCATCCTTAGGGAGCTCTGAGGTGGAGGATGCTCCGGGAACTCAGCGACTCTCAGGGCACCCCTTAATGCCCCAAACTCAGCTGCCCTGTGGGATCAGTCTGGTGGTGAGAGGCATTTCCAGGAGCTGGGTTTGAAGAAGAGCTCGGAGAGCTCCAATGGGGAATGTTCCCCATGGATTTGTACTGGGGACCTGAAGGGAAAAAGCCGCTGCAGTTTGTTTTCCTAGCACAGCTGATTTTCCTACGGCTCCTTCCTGCAGCTCTCCCCCAGCAAATGCTGAGTTCTCAGGAAGAGACAGCCAGCAGGGTTACAGCGGGATCGGGCGGGACTTTCGATAAATCCACTCAAACCCCTGGTTCTGGATCAGCACTCTGGCAAAGGGCAGTCCTCATTATCTGAGACCCTTTCCCTAAATCCAGGCAAACCCTAGGAAGAAAGAACTCACCCCCTGGAGATGCTGGAGCTCTGAGGAGACTCACCTGAGAGCTGACCCTGCAGGTGATAGACCCCAAACCCATTCAGGACTGACCCTGCAGGTGATGGACCCCAAACCCATTTCAGGACTGACCCCATGGCTGACAAACCCCAAACCCATCTCA
>WBMY01010845.1:0-11001 GCA_013397315.1 Donacobius atricapilla | reverse complement strand
ATATACAGAACAGACGATTGGGGATACAGGCATCATAACGTCACTCTAGGACAAAAGGAAGAAAGATGATCTGCATATTGCCAGTCAGGTAGTCACCTGAAGCACTGCTTGTTCTCCTTCTGTCATTGACATCAAGGCCAGTGAGGTGGTGTATGACAATGGCGTGCTCTGTACAAACTTCTGCCACAATGATTGTGTACACTGGACCTCATCTGCATCTACAGGGCACTGCTCGTTATTTGAATCCCTGCAGAGTACCTCCAGCACTGCTAATTCTCTCAGGTACTGGATACCCCTCTCCATGGCATTCCACCTGCTTGGGCTCACTACTAAATCATCCTTGANCTACTAAATCATCCTTGAGGGAATACCTTTCCCTTACACTTGACAGGAGTTACTTCCAGAGGCTGAGTTTACCGTGTTCTTCCCAATCCCCTTGTCAATGCCTACATCCCGGGACAGGGATCCCAGTTGCTTGGGTTCACTACCATCTAGTTTTATATCGCAGGCTGGGATATATCAGCACTGGAGCACCCAGGTCACCAGGGGCTCTCTCAATTGGCAGCTGAAATCTTTTTGCATATCTTGCAGTTCACATGGGATAGGGATTGGGTGGTTAACTCTTGCCCTACCTCTTCTTTCTTTTGAGATGGCCCTGCTTCCTCTTCAGCCCTCACTAGGCAAACTGATTTGGTCTAAGATGTTTTCTTCTGTATAGGGGTGACTGCTACCAGCACAGGTTGTTCCCCTGGCTCAGCTGCAGTTTGAGTGGCCGTGGTGCCTGGTGGCCTGCTGTCACAGCTGGTCTGTAGCTAGACAAGATAAATATGGTCACAACAAATGCAATTTGGCGAACCTGGCTCATTCTAGAAACAAGTCCCTAAGTGAACAATGGAACTCATACAGAGACCTCAGCCAATCATGGTCAATCCAGAGAGCAGACATATCACTGGTCAAGGAGCTGGGCAGGGTTAAGACAGACCAATCAGTTGTCTAGACCCAGGAGTTTTAAACTACTATATAAGAAGGATCCAAACAGTAAAACAGGCTATTTGCTGATGACCCTCAGTGTGTACTGTGTCGTGTGCCTGTCTCCAACCCACGACCCTCACATAACAGTCTGCTTTCCTCCTATTCCTTCTGAGGGTTCTGTCTACTGACAAGCAGTGTCTGATAAATAGCAGCCAGGGCCCAGCACACTGCAATAAGTTGTTTTTCTCTGGAGTTGCCACAGTTTTCTCCTTGCAAATATTCTGTAATTTTATCAGGGTCCTGTAGTTGTTCAGGGGTGAACTCCCAAAGCATTGGAGGAGAGAATTTCTCCAAAACCTGGCCCATTTTCTCCCATATTCCATGCCACTCATGACTATTCCCCCTTGGGGCAGATCACTGAATGACCTTCCTAAAAATCTCTTCCTTGACTCTAAACATGGTGTGGACTGCACTGAGGAGACCTGGCAGACTCAGCAATAAGAACATGCTTTCCTTAACATCCAAGGGAAATTCTAAATTCTCAAAAGCTCTTGTAACAGGCCTGAAAGATGAAAAGAGGGTGAAAAGGTGCAGAAAATCATTCTCACCTGTTCCCTCCACAGGCTGGGTATGATTATTAATGCACTCCCAAAGGTAGCATCTGAGGTAAGGGTAGGAGAGCAACATTGAATACACATCCCAAATTACCCTCATTGCCCTTGATGTTATGTCAAGCTGATATCCCACAGTACAGCAACAAAGCTATGCTGATCTCTCTCCCTGCTCTGAAAAAGATCATCACGAGGAACACATACAGGAATATATACAGGGTTGGGTACTACACCCACATGAACAGATCAAGCAACATTGTGACCAGTGGCTCCATACCTAATACAACAAATGCTTTGATCAAATTTGTTTCCAACCTGCTCTGGGCAGATCTGTTATCTCAACCCTTCATGCCTTACATTGGGTGCCAAATAAAGCTGTAGTGGTTTAGGAACGGTATTCACCAATTTACTGCTCCTACTGATCACATGCTTTTGCTTCCCCACCCCTCCTCCAATTGGAAGCACAACAGGCAAAGATCACATTTTGAGATAAGAACAATTTATTTGAAACACCAATAAGATTAGAACAAACTGTAACAGCAACAATATTAATAACAAAAGGTTTAAGAAAAATAAATTATTTTCACAGAAAGCCCGCAAGAATAAACAAATACTGGACAGCTTCCCCTGCCACATTTTCTCAACCAGAAGGAACACCCTTCTCCTTGGAAGTGAGAGAGACCCTTTTCCCCACCCCTGAATCAAGAGAGAGTCCCTTTCCCACATCTGGCATTGATGTGAGGTGGTATTGAATAAAATTATGGATCTGCCCGCACCCCCTCCTGGCTACTGCAAAAAATTAACCCTGTCCTGGATGAACCCAGGACAGTGGCACAACAGCCAAGGCAGGGTGCATCAGCCAAGGCAGGTGTGGCAGTTCACACAGCGTTTCAGGCAAGAAGAGCATGCAGGTAGGACACAGCCCCCCCATCAAGTCAACAGGCAAGCCCAATTAGTGGTCATTAGTGGGTTTAGGAAAGGAAGGTCCTGCCTGACCAATGTGATCTCCTTTTATGACCAGGTGACCTGCTTAGTGGATGAGGGAAAGGCTGTGGATGTGTCTACCTGGAATTCAGTAAAGCCTTTGATACTGCCTCCCATAGTATTCTCCTGGAAAAGCTGGCAGCCCACGGCTTAGACTGGTGTACTCTTTGTTGGGTTAAAAGCTGTCTGGATGGCCAGGCCCAGAGTGGTGGTGAATGGTGCTGCAGCCAGTTGATGACTGGACACTAGTGGTGTTCCCCAGGGATCTGTGTGGGGCCCAGTCCTGTTTAATATCCTTACTGACAATCTAAACGAGGGATTGAGCCTACCATTATCAAATTCCTGGATGACACTAAATTGGGTGAGACTGTCAATCTGCTGGAGGGTAGGAAGGCTCTGCAGAGGGACCTGAACAGGCTGGATCAATGGGCCGAGGCCANGTGCTGTCTGGCTGTGGCAGGACAGAGAGCTCCTGTGCTTTGGTTTGGTTTTTTTTTTCCTTTTTTTAGATAGTTAGTTTTAGCTAGTTAGGGCAGAGAATTGTTTTTTTTGTTTTTTCCCTCTTTTTTTTCTTCGGGACTGTTTGAAACTGCTCTGGACTGAAAAGCAGAGAAGAGCTGAAAGATTTCCTTTCCCCCCCTCCCCCTTTGGGCCTGGGACAGCGTACTTTTCCAGCGCCGGAGGGACTGATAAAAACTGAGAAAGACGAACTGAATCTACGGCAAGGACTCTTCTCAATTTGCCACTTCACTTCAACTAAAGGTTTTATTGTTTCATATTGTTTTCTTTTGTTAAATAAATAGTTTTCTCCACTTTTCTCCAAAAAGTCTCTTTCCGGACCAGTTGTGGGGGGAGGGGTTGTTTGGGTCCTATTCGGACGTTCCCTCCCAAAATTTGCCCTAAACCGGGACACCTACCAACCTGTGCCTCAGCTGTGGAAAGACTGTCCAAGACTATGGACCGATTTGAAAGACTCAAGCAAGTTAAAGATAAAATGTTCTATGCCCCGCCAGTATGGACCAGAGTCTCTGCTATTAGGAGCAAGCATCCCCCCTGCTCGAGAGAGAGGGTAAAAACCATGAGGTAACCTGTGGTTTTACCTGCGTGACCATGGAGAGGACATGAGGAAGTGGGATGAAAAACCCACCTCTGCCCTAGTAGCATGGGTATGTGATTTAAGAGGAAGAACAATCAGTGCAGGAAATTCTTCAAGGATAAATGCTGCTCCAGTTTTCAGTGGGCAAGTCCTCAGACAGAATAGGACTGATGTTACTTCCCATCATCTTGAAGGGACCTCCAGGTCATATTTACAAGAAGTGAGCAATGAGTACTATGACCAGGACTAGAGGGGTAATGCTCCCAGCCAGGTGGAGGAAAGGGACAGTAGGATCTATTGGACTATGGGGATCCCATGGCCTGTCACATCAGACCTACACGAGTATAAGGCTTTAGTTAACACTGGTGCACAATGTACCCTGATGCCATCAAGATATGTAGGAGCAGAATCCATCTCTTTCTGGGGTGACAGGAAGATCCCAACAGCTGTCTGTGCTGTAAGCTGAAGTTAGCCTGACTGCAAAAGAATGGTGAAAACATCCCATTGTGACTGGCCCAGAGGCCCCGTGCATCCTTGGCATAGATTACCTGAGGAGAGGGTATTTCAAGGACTCAAAAGGGCATTGTTGGGCTTTTGGGACAGCTGCTGTGGAGACAGAGGGAATTAGATAGATGGATACCTTGTCCAGTCTCTCAGAGGACCCTTCTACTATGGGACTGCTGTGGGTGAAAGAGCAACAGGTACCAACTGCTACCACAACAGTGCACTGTCAACAACACGGCACCAAACTGGGACTCTGGGACTCCGATCCATTGATGATTCATGGAGAACCAGGGAGTGGTCAGCAAGACTTGCTCACCCTTCAATATACCCATATGGCCAGTGCATAAGTCCAATGAAGAGTGGAGACTGACAGTGGACTATCATGACCTGAATGAAGTCACACCACCACTGAGTGCTGCCATGCTGGACACACTGGAGCTTCAGTATGAACTGGAGTCCAAAGCAGCAAAATGGTGCTGCCATCAATATTGCTAATGCATTTTTCTCCATTCCTTTAGGAGTAGAGTGCAGGCCACAGTTTGCTTTCACCTGAAGGGGCGTCCAGTACACCTGGAGCCAACTGCCCTAGGGGTGGAAACACAGCCCTGCTATTTGCCATGGACTGATCCAGACTGAACTGTAAAAGGGTGAGGCTCCAGAACACTTACAGTACATCAGTGTCATCATCCTATGGAGCAACACAGCAGAGGAGGTTTTCGAGAAAGCGGAGAAGATAATCCAAATCCTCCTGAAAGATAGTTTTGCCATAAAACAAAGGGAGCCCTAAATTGGGGAATAATGTTCCTAAACCATGACAGTCACACCCTGTTTGCCTGCCCTATTTTCCCCACTCCTGGTTGCTTCTTGAGTGCATCTTTTGTACCTGTGGGAGTTGGTCACCTTCACTCCTGGCGCTGCCCACACTGAGTTAGAGCTGCCTCTTGTCTAGCTTTTAACACTTCCTGCTCTGGCTGAGGCTTGTGCCCCCTCTCTCTCTCTGCACTAGGTTCACAGTTTCGCTGGTTTTTGGAAAGCTGTCTTAGCATGATCCTCCACTCAAGAGCATGTCTGCCAGAGCAGTTCATCTCAGACATGATGATGCATCACATGCGTGAGAACCAGACTCTTCTAGGATCACACTGGATTTTTTAGGACCTGCTCTCACAGGTCAAGTTTGCCTTTTAACAGCGCATGCAAGTTGTGATTTAGAGGCTTGTATTGTATAAACTGGAGTAAAAAAAAAAATACAGAAAATCAGCATACAGATGATCAAATAAAATTTTCTTCCTTCCTACATGTAGTTCCTAAGCTTGGTGTCAATCATATTGTTCTTGATTTTTCTCGATGGTTCATTCTTTGGCATTGAAAATACCCATACTCGCAAGGGCCTCCATCTCCAGTGTTAGTACTTGTCGTGGTTTGACACTGGCCAAATGCCAGGTACCCATGAAAATCGTTTGCTTACCTTCTTCTGCTAAAGTTGAGCAGAGGAGAGGGGAAAAAAATTAATGAAGGGCTCATGGGTTGAGATAAGGACTGGGAGAAAACAGTCTAAGGACAAAACTGGTTTAAATTTAAAATATAAAGCAAACTTTTTATTAACAGAATCAGAGGAGGATAATGAGAAGTAAAATAAGCCTTTAAAACACCTTTCTCCCCCCCAACCCCTCCCTCTTTCCCATCGACAGCACAGGGAGAAAGGGCATGGGGGTCTTGGTTAGTCCATCATTCGAGATCTTTTTCTGTTTACTCAGGGAAAGGAGTCTTTTCTCTGCTATGCTGTGGGATCCCTCCCACAGGCAGTTTTTCCAAAACTGTTGTGACATGAGTCACCCGTCCATGGAGTACAGTCTTTTAAGGCTAGGCTGCTCGAGTTTGTAAGCAAGGGCTCTCTCTATTCAGGTCTCCCAGTAGATTACAGCTTTCTCTGGCATCCACCCACTCCAGCGTGAACACTTCTCTCATGGGCTGCGAATGAATCTCCGCATCCCCTGTAGACTTCATGCATTACAGAGGGACAGTTTGTTTCACCATAGTCCTCACTATGGCTCGCAGAGGAATCTCGTCTCTGACACTTGGAGTACCTCCTCCTACTCTTTCTTTTCCACTGACCTTGGTGCCGCCATGTTGTTTTCCCTCACATATCCTCACTTCCTCCTCTTCTCCAACTAGAAGAAAAACTGCTGCTTGTAGGTACCATTGCCAACAAGTTCCATTAATTCAAAGATTCTTGCAAGATCCCGCAGTGCTGAGAAGTTGATTTCACCCAGGTTCCGCATTGGGGAGTCACCTTCCACATTTTCACTGTCGGCCATGCAGCCCTGCAGCCACCACGGTGCTGGCGCTATTTAACGCCTCTTTTCATGCAAGGCGCTTGGAAGGAGAAGCTGCCACCATCGCCCCAGCCCTTTTGTTGGCGGCGTGGCTGGTTAGAGGCAGCCAGGCAGACAAAGCTTGTCGCGGTCTGGGCCAAGGTGGTGGCAACCGCAGCGCCTCCCCACCCCTGGGGAATAAACTGCGTGTGTGCTGTTTTGATTTTCTTCTTTAATGTCATCACAGAAGCGTTACCTGTCATGGTAGGACACGAAAATAGATTGACTCCGTACAGTTGTCAGAAGAGAAAGAAGGCTTTCTTTACAATTCTAACAGTTTCTTTTATAACATGCTGCGCTAAAAATGTATATTATTGGTCCATCGGACTGATACTTCTCTCCATTGATTAATAGGAAATAACTCTTGGGGACAGTTGTTATGGGAAAGGGAACACTGTTTACCTGTTTTGAGAAATGGAGAGAGATGTTTTGAAGAGAGAAAACTGTTGACAACTTTCCCTTGGGAAAGGAGCAAGCAATAGTTAGCAAGCTAAAAATTCAGACTCAGAAATGTACCGACCTCTCTAATTGGGCCAGCAGCATGTCTATCTTCAGAGCCACCAGAGATTGGCTCTGTCAGTCATGGTGGGACTTTCTAGCAGCTTCTCACAGAAACTAACCCTGTGGCCCCCCCGCTACCAAAAATCAGGCTATGCCAAATCAACACAGTACTCCACTTAGCATATTACAGACTTGCAGCACAATATTACATTTTGTGTCATTTAGTGATTGTGAGAACAGGGATGTCCCAAAATTGAGAATATTGTTTAGAAACCATTAGATGCACGGAAGCACTAGTCATTCTTTTTATAAGGTAAACTATCCTGTATTTCTGGTGTTCTTGTTTGCAGGTACAAGTACAGGCTGTGCAACAGGTACAACATGTCTACCCAGCCCAGGTTCAGTATGTGGAGGGAAGTGACTCAGTCTACACAAATGGAACAATGTAAGTTGATTATTCATCTAAATTGGAATGTTTACTAAAATATGAAGTTAAATGCATATTCTTTTCATGACATCATATGGGCTGCTGTTTTAATTAGCAAAGAAAAATGTTTGAACAAAAACTATATTTTGTCATATTAAATCATTATTTGAGTGAAAACAAGTTGGATTCATATCACTCGAATTAATCGAAAATGAATTCAGGTAATTGTTACAGTTGGACAGTGTGAAGCTGTATATGCAGCATTTTGTTGTTTGGGGAACTTGACTTTATGGACAAGTTTTAAGTTATGCTGATAGGAAGTATGATCCAAATTTGTCATAATATGATCATCTATGTAATAAAGTAGTCTTCATGTGGGCCTCTGTTCTTCTAGTTGAAATTATACTGGCAAGTTCCTAAATTGCTGAGACAGTCGTAGTCATTACTTACAGAAAACAATTATATAATTTCTTTATTGTTTTAAGTGCAATGATATACATATTTATTATTTTTTTTCCAAAGGAAGGAAGGTAAAGGAAGGAGAATATATCCTTTTGCTTCTCTTTCACTCTTCTATTCCCTGTATTTTACTTGCTTCGATGAACATGGTTTTCTACCATCAAATTCCTTTCTCCCATGTTCAAACTTTAAATCATAGAATAATTTAGGTCAAAAGAGACTTCTAGAGGTTATATGGTAAAACCCACACACACAGTCAGAGTAGGGCTAACTTCCAAGTTGCTCAGGGAGAACCTTCCCTCCCTCTTTTTCCAGTTATGTCTAAATATATCCCCTGAAACTTCTGATATAAGGTTAAGGAAGAAGCAAAAGGCCTGTAGAAAACATTTTTTTCATGCCAGCAAATATATCTATTGATAATCCGTCACTGACACAAAAAAGTCAACAACACTATTGGGTTCTGAGACTGATGTTAGCACTTGCAGCATCCTCTTCACTGACATATTTTGCCAAATTCATTCTTCAGATAAACTTTTTCAACACTCCCTTGTTCCCTCATTTTCTTTGCTCTTATATCTAAGCAATCTTCTGTCTTAAATGGGTCTGTTAAGACATGATTATTTTTAAGAATGACCAATGTGTCCCTGTTTANGGAGATCTCTGTCCCACAGCAGTTTGTCCGAGCCTCAGCTGAATCGACCATCCAGGAGAGGAATGTGGAGGAGTTAACATAGTTTTTCAAACTAAACTGTGCATTCTAAGAATGAACCTTAAAGGAGCAGAACACAATATACAGAACAGATGATTGGGGATACAGGCATCATAAAGTCACTCTAGGACAATACTGTAAAAATGGAAAGTCATTCATCACATTGTTAAACTGTAATCAAAGACTGAAAATATCTATGTAGAATGTCTGATCAGGCTAACTTCTATTTGAAAAATGTCAGCCAAAGACACTGAACTGTTGAGACAAAAGAAAACATATTTCTTCATCCACACTTGTTTTTCTTTTAAAAGCTCTAGTGCTTCTAGTCTTTAAATTATGGGCAGTGATATTAGGAATGTATAGTTTATTGCAGTTCATGACATTTTACCTGACTTTATAGCTCAAATATATTAAGCAGAGGATTGTTTGTTTTATCCTGTTTATATGTTAATTGCTCCAAAGACCAATGGATGTCCTCCATATGACCCTAAATGGGATATTTCCTTGCACCTGCTGCTTTTGCTATTAACTTTATGAACTCTGGTTTCTAGTACCTAATCTATTAACAGTCTATTCCATTCCATATACAGGGCCTAGAATATATGGTTGAAGGAAGTTATCCTATTAAAACAGAGAAAGGAGCAAGTACTAAACCTATGGTGGGAAGGGAAAATGTTCTGACAAGTAACATGGATATACTTTCATTCTCTTTTTATGGTCATGTGCTAGCTTGATTCTAATGCAACCCTCAAGACCTCCCAAGAGATCATTTGCTCATGAAAACAGCCACTAGGCCCAGTCTGTGAGGAGGAAAGGAAAACATGAGTTGTCTGATTCAGAAGAGTGAAACTGTGATTCAGTGAGCAAGAAAGGGTTCTGGTCTTAGATAAAGAACTGGTGGAAGTGCCTGGAAAGGCAAGAGCCAAGAACCAGTGGGTGGAAAGAAGGATGTATGGTGGCAGACATAGAAATCTAACAAAATGTCAAAATGCATGGTTGTCTGGGAAAAAGAACTTAAAAAAAAAACAAAAACAAAACAAAAATAAAAATACTGTCTGGATAAACAGCCCAGAAAAGTTGTCTCCATACAAGAGATGACGCCTATATAATTTTCCTGGTATAACTCCTTAAACTTTCATTTGTAGAGAGCACCTTAAAAGGATATGGAAGGAGGAGCTGGCTGATGTGACATAGCTTGTAGTCCTATTTCATCCACCAGTAAGCTGTATTTTAGTATGGCTGATAATTTACCATAGAAAAATTTAGGTCGTAAGGGACTTCCAGAGGTTATCTAGTCCAACCCTCTGCTCAAGGCAAGTCTAATTAGATCAGGTTGCTCAGGAACCCACCACATAAAGTCATGTACAACTCCAGGGACAGAGGTTGTGTACACCTCCAAGGATAGGGGAGGTTCCTGAGGACCGGAAGAAAGCAAATGACACTTCAATCTTCAAAAAGGGCAAGAGGGAGGATCTGGGGAAATACAGACTGGTCAGCCTCACCTCTATTCCTGTGAAGTTGATTGAAAAAATAATCCTGGAAGCCGTTTCCTGGCACACAAAGGACACAGGGTGATTTGGAGTAGTCACGATGGATTACAAAAGGGAAATTATGCTTAGCCAACTGACGCTGTTTGTCACACACACGCAGAGACACACACACTTTTCAGAAGGCATGAAAACTAAAACTGATTTATTTAAAAAGGTCTGACTCCATTTTATAGTATTTCTACAAAGGCCAGGGATTGGGGGGAGAAGGGTGACACCTCTCCCCATCCCATTGGTCAAGACAACTGTCCATCAGCTGTCCATATCTCTAAGAACAGGAATGAAAACTTTCCTTGAAATTACAAAAACATTGGCTCTGTTTACGTCACCCAAGCGTGAGAAGAAACCCAAACCATGAAACTGTGAAACAGAAGGGAAGGCTGAAAAATCAGGGCGATAGCCATCCTGCCAGCCTTCTACAATGAGTCAACTAGCTTGGCGGACAAGGGGAGAGCAGCAGATGCTCTTTATCTTGACTTTAGCAAGGCTTTAAATGCTGTCTCATATTAACATCATCGTAGACAAGCTGACAAAGTGCAAGTTAGATAAGTGGACAGTGAGGTGGACTGAAAAGTGGCTGAACTGCCAGGCTCAGACAGTTGTGATCAGAAGCCTAAAGTCTAGCTGGAGGTCAGCATCTAGTGGTGTTTCCCTGGGCTGATCCTTGGGTCAATACTGTTTAACAACTTAATGACCTGAACAATGCGACAGAGAGCACCCTCAGCAAGTTTTCAGATGGTACAAAATTGGGAGGAGCATTTGATAGACCAGATGGCTGTTGTGCCTTCAGAAGGATCTCAACAGACTGGAGAAATGGGC
>WBMY01010831.1:1035203-1090014 GCA_013397315.1 Donacobius atricapilla | reverse complement strand
GGCGGGGGTGGGCGCGCTAGGCCCAGCCCGCAGCCGGGCAGGGGCTCCCCGCGGCCTCAGGCCAAGCACCCCCAAAGGAGGCCACGGTGGGGCTTCCGCGGGTGCGCTGAGCCGCTCTGCGGAGCCGCCGGGGCCCGAGTGGGCCGGGGCTGGGCCCTCTTCAGAGCGGCCGCTGCAGGTAGCCCTGGAAACTCCCCGCACTTGTGCTCGCTGGAGCCGGCTTGTGCAATCGCTGTGGCCACGCCAGGCCTCACTGAGAAGGAAAGGGCACTCTTAGTGTCCTGCCAGGGTGGTGCCTAAAAACTGTGGTGTTGTGCCTTTTTCCAGGCAGCCTACTTCAAGTCCCTGGCTTTTCCTGGCATCCTTGCAATTTTAGCTGATACCTTTTTGGTGCTTTCCTTTCAGACCCCCCTAAAGAAGACTAACGCTCTTATTGCCCAGATGGGAATAACCTTTGTAAATGCAGTAAGTGTTTGCATTAATGCTCTGAGCGTCTGAGGTGTGTGCATTTGTGTATTGTGTATCTTAGGTCATCTGAGGTCTCAAAAGATGGTATCAGTTTTATGAGACCTGTAGGTATGGATGTGGGGTTTTAAAAATTCAATCACTACCTACTTTCAAGTCTCAATGAATATAACTTAAAGTCATGTTCAAAATCTGTAAAGTTTCACTTTCTGAAAGCACTTGTGCTCACTTCCTTAATCTGTAAAGTAAAACTGCGTAGTCTGAATATTCCTGTTACAAACTGAGTAGCATTAAAAGAAGCTGCTCAAAACTTTCATCAGCTTCATGCACAATGAAAAGTCGCTGCACTCTTTTCATATTCTGCTGTCTCTCCATAAAATAATGGAGTGAGTCAATGATCAAACTGTATATTAACGGGTTCTTGCCCTGTCTAAAACCCATGTCCAGTCTGGTGGTGAGAAGTTGAAGGGCATGTGTTGCAGAGATCTGAAGCTGGCTTTGTGTGAAGTTTTTCACTAGTGAAAATACTTGGGATATAATTCTGGGTGTCCAGAAAGAAGTAGGTTTTACTGTTGGTGAATATATTAATCAACCTGTTGGCTGATATTTGAAAACTGGAAGTTTTGACATAAAATTCTTTTACTACCCCAGTCTTAAATCTCCTCATTCTGTTTTTCCAGTATGTCCCCAGTGCACTTTGCTGTCCCAGTCGAGCTAGCATTTTAACTGGAAAATATCCACATAATCATCATGTTGTCAATAACACTCTGGAAGGGAACTGTAGCAGCAAGTTGTGGCAGAAGATTCAAGAACCATACACCTTCCCAGCGCTGCTCAAAGCTATGTGTGGTTATCAGACATTCTTTGCTGGAAAGTATTTAAATGAGGTATTTGGTGTTCCTTATTTTTTTGGAGGGGGGGTTTGCTTTAAGAGTTACGTGTCCACTGAGGCAAATTCATCGGGAGGACTGATTTTTTCAGAGCTCTTTTATAGCAGTTACCCAACACATTATTATTGAATCACTTGTATATGTGTGCTTTAGGTTTTTTGTCTTTTTAACTAGGTTATAGTTTCTAGCAGTTCATAGTAAGATGCAAAATTCAGCACTGAAATCTGTAAGGCTGGGTGTTCCTCTTGTGTGACGGATTTGGATTAGGAGTTAGATGAGCTACAGGGTTCTTAACAGCACGTTTTTGTTGCATCTCATGGTGGAAAACATTGGTGGTATAATAAAACAATGGAACGTGAATTTTCATAGTCATGGATTTGTGTCTGCTGATGTTCCTGTGGCAGCAAGGGGAAGGGAAACTTAGCTGGCTTCCTCTGAGCATCCCTTGACTCAGCAGAGTCTCTCATGCCTGCAGTTGGGCGAGCCATGTAGGTGGCAGAGGGCTGTGCTGAGAAAACCCGTTGTGTTGCTCTAAGGCACCCTCTGTTTTGAGTTCAGCACTGACTCAGCAGCTACTTTCCCCCTTTGTCTTAAAGGCTAGCTGTTGTAGGTTATTTGGCAGTGAGGTGGTAAGAGGCTAGCATTAATTGAAGTTCCTATCCCTGTTGGGGGAGGATGAAGGAAGCTGTTGGTCTGTGTGGAATTGTCTTTAGTATCTTGTGAACTGTTATCACTAAGCCTGCAAGTGTCTTGTCACATGGGTGTTTTGATCACCACTCATTATTTGATGATGTATACTATGTTCTCCAGGATCTCTGCATATTATCACATGCAGAATGGAGCAGGGAATAATATTTGAATTTTACTGATAATTGCTAAGCTTTCAGTTACTGTCTAGTTATTGAACCCTGGTTTCTTTAACAAGGTACTACGTGTGTTTTTATAAGCATATATATGTGGTTTTCCCCATTCTGAAATTGAATTTGGCATAACATGGTTTCTGAGTAGTGTTGAATAAAGCACATGAATATGAAACATAGGGTCTAGCTTTGATTCATCATAATTGAAACTGTGAGTCATGATCTTTCTTTTTTCAGTATGGAGCAGAGGATGCAGGGGGAGTAGGTCATGTCCCTCCTGGATGGAGTTTTTGGTATGCTTTGGTATGTGACTTTTCCTCTTTTTTTTAACAACTTAATTTTGGCTGCTTTATAATCCAACTCATGTTCTAACTTTGCTGGTCATGAAAGAGCAGGAGAAGAACATTTAATGATTTAATGCAATTTTTCTCCCTGTTTTTCCTTAATTATACATCAAATCTGTAGCTTTTACTAGGGGTACTCCTACTGAGTGCCTGGACAAAGAAAACCTCACAATTTGTAAAGCCAAAGCAGTGCAAGATGGCAATAAAACCAGTTTTGTTGATGGAGACTTCTTCTGAGAATTTTTGCAGTATCCATATGGCAAATGCTCATAACCTACTCGACAAGTGCTCGCGGGCAATTAATTTGGATTATTTCAAGTAATCAATGTACATGTTGCTTTGCATAAGTATCTGTGTCATTTTTCTTTTCACAGGAGAAAAATTCAAAGTACTACAACTATACTCTCTCAGTAAACGGCAAAGCACGAAGGCATGGTGAGAACTACAGTGTCGATTACCTGACAGATGTACTGGTAAGAAATTTTTGCAATGTGTGATACAGAAGCTGCTTATGACCAGATAATGCTTCGTGCTGGGGACTTGGGAAAGAGTGAGATAATTTGTTAGGCTGTATGAGTTCACAAATGGACAGTTGTACTGTTGTGAGGGTGGGTGGGCACTTGTCAGCAAAGCAAGACTCTGAGTATATTTAGAAATGACGGGTTTATGTTTGAGCTGTGAGAGGAAAGGGATTCCAGCTGGCCATTTGCTAGCCAGTAGCCTCACTGAGTCAATATTGACTGCTATGCAGCAGGAGGAACAGGTAGACAGAGATTTGAGTTACTTCATACAAGCATGTTTCATTATAATATGCAACTAATGTAACAGATTAACTGGGCCAAGATTTCAGTAGGAAACATGTCAAATTAAACTTCACACCATGTTTTGTTTCTTAGGTATTGTGATGTGTTAGTCTCTTGTAGTCTCCAACTCCATCAGTATGATAACTTGTAAATATTAAAGTCTAATCAATCCTTCACAGTATATGAGGGTAATGTGTATCTGATCAGGTGTGGTTTTAGCCTCTTTATCTGCATAAAATAAAGAAAGGTAACAAAGATGTCAGATACTTCAAGGAAGGTTGGAAGAGTTACTTTAGGCCCTGTTTGGCAAGTAGCAGGAGCTGTGGGCGAGGGGGAATGTCCCCATCTGCCACGCTGGAGTCATTATTTGACATGCTGTTACAGTGTATAGGTTAGCACTCACAAAAATTCTTCTCTAGAAAAGTTTCCTCCTACAATCTTGCAGTGTTTCATTGAGTCCCTGAGGAGTTTAATTTCACTGGGTGCTCAAACAGAGACAGCTGCTCACTAGCAACAGCACTGATTGATGTTTCTTAGGGTACTGAACAGCTGTCTGATTAAATTTAGATTTACATTGTCTAAAGCTAGATTGGAATTGATAAGCCAGAAGTGAGACTATCCTATTACTGGCATTGTACTGGGTTTTTTTGATCCTTCAGCAGCACGTAAGCATTTTGTCCAACAGGTCATTGTTGCATAAACTGCTTATTTGTGGTATGTTACCTATTGATACAGCAGTGTATCAGAGACAGTGTTTAATTCACTTACTGGTCAGTGCACAGGAATAAATTGCTTATGCAAAGTTCCTGTGTTGCTTGATGTGATCCTCAAGCTTCTTGTCTAAGGGCACCTGGGTACTTGAGTCTGGTATTGAGATCCAAACACCTGAATCTTTTTACTGCACTTCTCACATGTTGCAGTTTAAGCTCCTAATGAAATCAAAGTTGATTGAGTTTCTGAATGGTTCTTATCTTTCCTTGACTCTGCTGTCATATAACTCAAGTTGAGCCTTACTTGCTTAGATGCTAAATTTAGAAGGAAGAAAGGGGGACTTCCTGGTGTATTGTTTTTTTTTCTAGTGAAAGAAAAGGATATCCAAAATGGGGTATACTAATCAGGCAGGAAAAAAACATTGCAAGATTTGAATACTGAAAGACTCATCTACAAGTAATACCTTTGAAGCTTTAATTTTAAAGGCTGACCTAGAGGAAGTGAAACTGGAACTTGCAATTTCTTCTAACTGGCTACTTGAAGTTGTGTATAGGCTGCAATGAGAATGAAAGTGCAGTGGTGTGACTGAGTGCATTTTGGCACTGTTCTTCACCAGACCTTCTGTCTTCACCCCTTGTAGACTTGCAGCTTGCTGTAGAATGAGCAAAGGCTACAAACAGTGGGGCTGAATTTATTTTTTTTGAGAACTGTTGCTATTTCTGAAGAAAGTTGAAGCTCTTAAAGTGGGGTCTGTCAGATGGGAGATGGCATCTTAAAGTCTCAGGCTTGGACTATGTTGAAGAAAGCTCTGACTTTACTTGATTAAACCAGAGTATAGCTGGATTTTGCTGTACTTGGAACAGGCAGAAACTTCTGATGAGCCTTCCAGGTCTAATTAATGCAAGGGTCTGAAGTAGAAAGTCATTTGAAGATGTGGGAAAAACGATTTGTTTAACATGAGCACTTGGGATTATTTTTATCATGAGCAGCTGCTTTAGACATTTGTAGATGAACAAGAAAGTTTTTGAAATAGTTTAAATATTCACAGTATTACTCAAGCTCTAAATAAGTTATGAAGGTCTAGTTTGGATTTGTCAAATAGTTGCTGTTTTCCTTTGAGGCATGACTTTTCTTCTCCAACAACACTGTTCACAGGCCAACATGTCATTGGACTTCTTGGAGTACAAATCGAATTTCGAACCTTTCTTTATGATGATCGCAACCCCAGCACCGCACTCGCCGTGGACACCTGCTCCACAGTATACAAAGAGCTTCCAGAATGTCAGTGCACCCAGAAACAGCAATTTTAATATTCATGGCAAGGTAAGCTAAGTAGCAAGAACCTTTATAGGTTATTCTAGTTTGTGAGAGCAGAAGGCAGTGGCCCTGACTTGCATGCTAGATTAGAATAGGCAAGTACTGTGACTACTGGTTGTTTTTTCATGTGAAGTCAGTGTGTGTCAGGGTCAGATAAGGTTGCGACTTTGAGATATTTGCACGCTGATGTCTTATAAAGAAAACATAGGGACAAAAGTAATATGGTAGTACAATGGAATTATGATTGATAAAGATAAAAAGTGAATTCTGTGTCTTATTTCTAGACTCTTCTGAAGCTCTTAAAAAATTCTTATTATTGCTGTCAGTATGTTCAGGGGAACACATAGGTAATATGCTACTCAAAGGCTTAGGTGAAGAATGGCAAGAGCCCAGACTTCCTTCACACATCTGCTTGTGGATGGGGGCAGTCCATTTCTTGAGCTCGTGGCAAAGCTTCCCCGAGGTGAAAGCATGTCAGACTAATCAGAGGACTCTGGAATCATGAACCATTGGGCCCAGGGTTCCCAAGTGCTTTGAGAACTTGCCTTTCATTTGCTAAAATAACCTAATGTTGAAAATTCAGACATCCTTGTGACAGGGCAGTACCTTCCACTGCCAGCAAATATGGCCGGATATCGTCTAGTTCAGACTAATCTGCTGCAATTTACTCTGACAGTAAGTGAGCTTCACAAGCAGTTAATTTGATGAAAACTTACAGAAGTTTTGTATTTTTGATTGAAGTAATTTAAAATATAGAACCCACTGCTGTTTAGTGTTCAATTATTTCACTTAAAGATTTGCTTCAAATCTTAAGACTGAGACACCATTGCCTAAGTGCCTATCAGGAGCTCAGTCGTACATCAGGTCACTGTGACTTCTGTAGTACAGAATGAAACTTGATTTTAGCTGAGGACTGTAGCTTGCAAAATGACCACGTACTCATCAGTATGATAGAAAAATCTGAATGAAAGGACAGAAAAGGGTTGCAGGCAGTAACAAATACTTTAGCCCAATCTTTTTAAGTTTCAAACTAGGGAGTAGAAATCAGACTGAGGTTTTTTCTTCCATAAAGGCATTCCTGATTTTGTCTTAAGACTCCATTACTGTAATAGAGCACTTTTAAAATAGCAATTTAGAAGTAACTTGACCAGTGAAGTCAGCAGCTAGCAAAATACACACTGTGAACTTCCCTTATGTGGTGTAAAAGCTCTGGATATGTCTGTATAACACAGAGCAAAATGCTGGACTTAATGTTTGGCAATTAATATCTGTGGATATAGCAGTTTTACTAGAGGAACAGACTAGAAGGAAGAATACCTTCCTTCCTAGACACAGCTAATGTGCATTTCTGCAGCTGGCAGGGTTGTGGTCTTGAAGCCTAAGTCTTCTAGGAGCTTCACTGTTTTCTAGAGCTTCACTATGCTCTATGGCAAGCATGATTCCTGCAGTAGTAAACATGTAAATAGGCTAAGACCCTCACTGATGTTGTAATGCTTGCTTGACAGTCTTGGATTGTAGTCTTGACTCCTAAATAAGTGTTGCCTCGCTTCCTTATACAGGATGTGGGCAAGGGATACCAAGAGCAACCATTTAGGCAGAATCTCTGCATGAAAAATAGGAATTAAGCTCTTGCATATGTTACCGGTCAGAGTCTGAGTTTACCTTCTGCTTTGGATCCTCAGCTATGAATTGTATAAGATGACCAGCAGGTGTCTGGATTCCCAGCCAGAATTGTTAATAGTCCAGATGAGTTTTATCTAAGCTGTTCTAAAAGAAAAGTTGATTAAGATATGTGTCTCCCTTGCATGCCTTGTTTTTCCTGCAAAATCAGAACTCAGCTGTGTTCTGATTCTGCTGGCAGTACATTGTATTTTGCCTTGATCTCGTAAAATTTCTCCAAGAATGGAGCTTAGGGAGGCAGCAGGATTTGTGGACTGCTTTGTATATAAGTGCAGAAAGAGACATGACAGGGAAGCAGATTTGGGAACTCTGAGTCAGTGTAAAGCTTATTAAAATCCACAAAGGTGTTTGAATGCTGTGTGAAGTTTTTGAAACTTCAGAGAAAGTTTTTGAAACTTCAGAGAAAGGTAAGAAGAACAAAATACTCCAGGAGGAGGCTTCTGCTGCACTAGGTTGCTAACCTGCCTGAGTTGCCCAGCGTGGTTGTGCCTTCCGCAGCTCCTCTCCCAGGCACAGCCCTTGTGAAAGGTGGCTGGTGCACCGGTGATGTTGCCAGCTCCTTTGTTCTCTGAAGAACTGCTGCTGAGCTGAAGATAGGATTTGTGCTGTATTTCCTTGCATTTTCCTCTCTCAGCCAAGATAGATTGTGTCCCTCCACAGAATTGTTTTACAACTACTATAAAAGAAACAGCTGAATACAACTGAGTTAAAGTAAACTGGACCTGGTATGAAGTCTCCATGCCAAAAATCAGTAGTCAGGAGCAGAAAACAGGGGAACTGAGTAATTGCAGGAGATATGAGTCATTTTGTTGTGAGTCTCTAAAGCCTGAGCCCTTCAGTCATTTGCTTGTGATAGGAGGGAAATTGCATAACAAGAGGCTCTATGCAGAGGAGTGACCAGCTAAATACAGGCTCAAGCTGAGGGTGATGAGTAGGTCATCTCTGACCTACTAAATGAAAAAACATAAAGCTGCACTGACATGACTGTGTTTTTTGTTCTGATCCCCACTAATACTAACCTTCAGGTTGCTCACAACAGACCTTCCCATGTATTTGTACAGCAGGTGACCCAGCTCAGACTGGTCCTTCAATGTGGGATTATCACTTTTTATGTGAATTACATCATCTCCATTACTTTCGGGGTATAGATGAGGAAAGAAAGAAAGGGGCTGTTTCTGGAAGTTGGGGATACAGCTAGAAGAATCCATGATGCTGCAGCTAAAGAAATGCTCTTGTTTTGGAGTCAAAATCTAAATAAAATGGTAATATTCTGTTCCATTCAGTAGTCACCAGCTGTGATTTCTTAGACTACCAAAAATCTGACAGTGGTACTGTTACAGATATTTGAACACAACCTGTTTGTAACTTAAGTAATTCTAATTGCTTTGGGTGCAGGAGCTTTTGCCCACCTTGCTACCTGTTGGGATGCTCACCAGTATCAGTCCCAAAAGTACCTCACTTTTGACAACCGGGTCCAGTGTTACAATGATGCTCAATGCTTTACATTGTTTTCCTCAGCTCTGTCTTACACTATCATTCTTTTACCTCTGAGAGAGCAATTTTCTTCCCTGAACTGCTTTGGAAAGATCCACATCTGTTTTCTTCTCATCAAGGGCTGAGTGTAATGGAGCTGTAATGTATCCTGCTCTTGAAACTTAGATTTTACATGAACCAACAGGGAAGACTGAAGTCAGGTCAGTTTTGATAGCATTGCCTGACTTTTTCACAGGAATTGATTTTGTAATTTCTGGGTTTTTTTTTCTTTAGAACAAGCACTGGTTAATTCGACAAGCAAAGACTCCAATGAGCAACTCCTCAATACAGTTTCTTGATGATGCTTATAGAAAGCGGTAAGAATTTTTTTGTTGCTTCATTTTTCTAATCAGATTTTGTAAGGTGTGAATTTCTTAAAAAGATTGTAGTAAGCCTGACAGTCGATGTTAGATTACCTCTAATAGTTCTCTGGCACCTGTCTCAGAAGACCTCCTGACTTTGTTTACATTTTGCAAATAAACTTTGGCTTCAGAAATACCAGATTCACAAATGCTGCCATTATTTCTCACAAAAAAGACCAATCACACTTGCTCTCTATTGCATTTCTTTCAGTGCACAACAAGTTTTTATTAAAAAAAATGGCCTCACCTTCTACTTCACTTAATTCCAGTTTCTTACATGATGTACAACAAATGTAGTTGATCTGTCTGCTAGCTAATCTGATTTATTAATCTTGTCTCTCAGTCTGTACCTGACTGGCCAGGGGAGGTGCTAGGTTCCTTTTTATAAAGGGGGTGCGGGGAATAATGTGCAGACATGACTTGTTCCCTTTTTGAATAGAGAGCAAGGATATTTGTTTACACTACAGATGTGCTTTCTTTAAAAGTTTTGAAATAATCATTACCTTAAGTGTTGATCTTCATTTTGGCCAGTTACCAGGCATTATTTTGTCACTTTGGAGATAGAAACCCAAGATTTTTCAGACTTTTGCTTTATGAAACATGAAAGTAAAATTATGCAACAAAATTTTAAGCCAAGAGACAGCAGAATCCAATAATTGAATAGCTGTAGTTAATTCAGCATAATACTGGTCTGTAGAGGGTAGTGGAAGCAGTCACTTTTCTTAACAGCAAACCCCACGACAAAGAAAAGAAGTTGTAGCTGTCGAAGGCTTTAGATACGCTGAAATAATGGACCCTGACATTCGTGAGTAATACCAAACTGCTGGTACAGTTTTCAAGCACAAAGGATCCCATTAAGACAACTAATTTCATGGTTGTTTTGCATTTTAATATTAAACTACAAATAAAGAACTAATAACAAGTGACCTTGTAGGAGATAAACTGACCCTTTGTCACCGTGACACTTCAAGGTTGGTCTTCACTGTGTCTGGGTAAGAAGCAATCAGCATTTTGATGTCTTTCACAGACACTACAGAACTCAACAAGAACTGAGGACAAAAAGTCTATTTCTATCTTTAATTGCAGCCTCAAAAAAAATGTAGTAGTCTATGAAGTTTGTTTTCCGAATTTGTAAGCAAAATAATTCGTTTACAGTGCATATACTGCTGACTGGAAGCAGGATATAAATGCCCTACTTTGCAATCAGGGTTATTCCAAATTTTTCACACTCACATGTGAAGTACTTTGTTTCTGTATAGGTGGCAAACTCTGCTGTCAGTAGATGACCTGATAGAGAAACTAGTGAAGAAATTGGAAGTGAACGGAGAGTTAGACAACACGTACATCTTCTACACATCAGACAATGGCTTCCACACTGGTAAAAATTTCACTGCTTACTGCTTATTTGTAGAAGATCCAGGAATTGCATAACCTTTTACGCTTGTGACCACTCCAGAAAGTGGCAACAGTAGCAGTGGAAAACTATGGATGTGAGAAGTACTGATTGGAATTGCAAAACAATCTGGAGTTGCAGTGTGGGCTGTTTGGGATTTTATTGTTGTTTTTTTGTTTGGTTGTGGTTTTCAGCATTAATTTCTACCAGTGTATCCTGGTATGTATGAAATTAAGATAGAAATAAAGGAAATATCTCTGTTTTCTATAGGAAGAGTTGTTATAAGAGGGTTAACTAGTAAAAGTCTGTCAAAGACCTGTCTGTATCATTTGTACAACTAAAAGTGCAGTATCTAAGCTGTTAAATTTTGTAAGATACAGCTTATACTTTGAAGTTATCTCTTCTGTCCTCCAGTTTGTTAATATAGTTCAAGTTAAGAACATCTCTTTTTTAAAAACAGACTGGTGGCAATTATGTGCCCCTAGTAAAGGGGGTGGAACTAGATGATCTTTGTAAGGTCCCTTCCAACCCAAACCACTCTGTGGTAACACAAGGCAGATAACGTAAACAAGAAGCCATTTGACATTTTCTATCTTCTCTTGTTTAGGCCAGTTTTCTTTGCCAATAGACAAACGGCAGCTCTATGAGTTTGATATCAAAGTTCCATTGCTAGTTCGAGGACCAGGGATAAAACCAAATCAGACAAACAAGGTAAGAAAGAAGTGAAATCTCAGTACAGATTTATTTTTAAAATTGTTTCACAGTTACCACTTTACTAATTTTTTGCCCTGCATATATATGTATCCATTAAATGAAAAACACAGAGTAGTAGAAAGTGCAAAGACTTCATTATAAAAAGTTGTCTGTTCCTGCTTGAATCAAATTAAATCATTGCAGGCCACAAAAGCAAATGAATTTTGAACTCACTTTCCAAATTCTCTACCACTGCTTTTGAATGATACAGGGTCCATTAGCCCATAAAGACGAGTTAGGTAGTCTTTAGGTGCACCTACAAATATGAGTATTTAAAATAGGTTCTGAACTTCTGAAGTTAAGTTCTTCTCATCCTGCAGATGCTTGTCGCAAATATTGATCTGGGTCCCACTATTCTGGATATTGCGGGGTATGACTTGAATAAGACCCAGATGGATGGGATGTCACTGTTGCCGCTGTTGGTAAGTAGGGACAGGAATAGTAACCAATGATTCTTGCAGGGGTTATTCTTCAAAGTCAGTGTTACTTCCTTTGATAGAGTAGGTTGACTCATAACCCAGATTCTTCCTTTGATGTTTTCACATGGGATGCTCATATCTGAGTGAAAAAAGTAGGTATGTTTAAATGCAGTTGTATTTTCATAAGCACTACAACTTCGTGGTCATGTTATAATAGAACAGTGTGTCATCCTTTGGATAATTCTCACATTTGTAATAATTCCTGTTTTGAAGGCTGTATTTTGTTTCCACCTTGCATTCTCCTTCCCCTTTCCCTTAGCGTTTTTCATCATAGGAATAGGAAAAAAGCAGACAGTTCTTATTAAATCTTTGGTTTGACTCCATTCTCAGTAGAACTAGTGTTTCCTGCCAGACTCTAGAAGAGTGCATGTGGTTTTATAAAGTAAACTTGACCTTTCTAATAGGTGAGCAGAAGCCTATTTAAATAAAGCTGCTTGCAGGTGATCTGTTTAGTTTTAATTAAATTTAGTCTAAAAATTGAAGGCAGCTTACTTGGAAAGTAAGCTTGGAGGGATCATCCAGACTTAAAATGATTCTTTGCTCTTAAAACCTTGTATCCAAACCTTAAGCTGTTCTTTAGACAGAAGCAGGTAAAAGGCACCTGTTTTAAACTCTGGTGGAATCAAATTTGAAACTCATTGTTCTGCTGCATATGCCTGTGGTGGTGCTGTATATTAACTGTAAACTTTCATCTTCCTCTGTTCTTTAAAATGCAGCTACAAATAGACCAGCTTAAAACCTAATTGTTTCTTAAAGCTGTTTCTTTTTTTGCTTGGTTGTTTTTTTGCCAAGGGTATCTTTTCCCATCTGTTGTGGTAATGTGATACAAATCAAAGGGAAACAGCCTTGTTTCAGGGATCCTGTCTGTAGGATAGTAGTATCTGGTCATGTGGCTCCTACTTGGTATTATTGCATGATCCTTTATAAATTGAAGATAGTATTTTTAACCCTCACAGGAAGATGTACTAATATTTTTGGAGTTTAATCCTTGTCTTCCAGTTACACAAGACCATCTAACCTAAAGCTAATTGTTTAAGACTGATACTGCCTAGTAAGCAGTGGGCAGTGTTAATGTTATTCCAAGCATGGAGTTTTTTTTCCATTTCACAGTATAGTAGATACTAAGTTGTGTTAACCTCTTGTAGAGAGGAGATAAAAATGTCACGTGGAGATCAGACTTCTTGGTGGAGTACCAAGGAGAAGGATACAATGGCAGTGATCCTACCTGCCCTGGCCTAGGACCCGGAGTCACAGTAAGTAAGACAAGATTGTTAATATTAGGAAGTCGTTGCTGAATTAAACCTGTTTGCTGTGTGGGCTTAACCTGGCTCTGTGTGTAAGCTGCCAGTGTGTTGGTAGGAGCCAGCTCTGTAGGTCCTGTGCAGCATTTGACAATTGGAAGGGGATGTCCAGCCATGTGGAACTGACGTGTCCATATGATCAGAGAGATCACAAAAACCCTTTCAGTAGGGATCTATGGAGCCTGATGCAGGAAGATGTGGGTTTAAGCCAAGTGTGTGGCAGTGATGTAATGTTCTTTCTAAACTTTGAGTAACCTTGTTGCACAATTCTTGTCTGTGATTATTTAAGTCAATAGCTATTCTCTAAATTGAAGCAGGTTTGCTTTGCTTTACTCAAGTAAAACATCCCATTGGTGCTGTCTTTATTTGTGTGTTGTGCTGTTCTCTTCTGTGTACGTTCATTCACTTCCCAGACTAAATGCTCTTAATCATGGTGAGTTTAATAACAATACTGAGTTTTTGCTTAAAATCCCCAGTGGAAACTTGCATGTGTTAAATTAAGATCTGGGTGTTCATCTGATAGCTACACTTAGCATGAGCTGGTACAGACTCTAGGAAAAGTTCATCTTCTGCCCTGATGACTTGTTTGCTGCTTGCTTCACAGCACTGCTTCCCAGACTGTGTCTGCGAAGATTCCTATAACAACACATATGCTTGCGTAAGGACACTGTCAGCCTCCTGGGATCTGCAGTACTGTGAATTTGATGACCGGGAGGTAAGAGTGTCTGATGTCAACTGTGCACAGCCACAGCTCTGTCTGCATTCTTATCAGTTCTCAAGGTTTCCATGAAGTACTCTGAAAAGCAGACTGGCATTGCTTGCAGGATAAACAGTGAAGTACTTATCGCCTATTGAGAATGTTTGACCAAAACTGCAGCAGGGTTCTGGGAAGAAGGAAGAAAAAAGGGTGTGGGAGGAGAGTGAGGCCTAAACTATGACTAGTACCTTCTGGTGTCACCTAACAGCCTCACAGGGAGCTGTGCTGGACTGGTTTCAGCTCTTTCTCTTAGCCTAATTCCATGTGGTAGTCTCTTTTGAACAACAAGTATTTTCTGACAACATAAACACAGCAGAGGTACAGTGTTCAATTCTTTTACTCAGGAAGACCTGAAATTCCAGGCTAATAAATTCTGATCTATTATTTGCTTGTTTGTCTGGCAAAAATAGCAGTAGAGTTACAGCTGTGAGAAAGGTCTCTGACCTTGAGTTGTTTGGGTATAAGGGACATAACGTCCCCCATTCAGAGGCTGCTCAGGTCTCACTGGGGGAGCATGTGCTGTATGTACAAAAGGTGTCACGGGGCTGATCTTTAGTTGTGCTTGTTTGCACACAGCTCTGCAACCGGGGGTTGAGGCAGTTGGGTCACAGATCTAACAAACTGTGCTGTCAGCAGCTGTGCAGGCACTGCACCAACAGTTGGTATGCCGGGTAACATGCACAACACATTGTATGGTTGTCTACAAGGAGCAACTCAAGCCAGGGGAGGAAATATCACAAGATGGTTTTGCAGTTAGTGTGAAAAGCTGTACAGGAAACTGAAATATCAATTAGTAGACCCTGCACTTTGGTTTTCCCCTTTTTGACAAATTATGATCAAGTTAAACAAGTCTTGCGGATTTCTTTGTAAAAGCCAACTCCCAAGTTGACTCAGTAATACTCTTTGTGTCACTTTGAGATTTTTCTACTAAGAAGTATGGCTGTGGTATTTTTGGGTCACTCTGCTTACCTGAGCTGGCTAAAATAAAACCAGCAGTATGGGGAAAGTGCAACAATGTGGCTTCTATAACCTTGCAGTGGACCTTGTAAGGAAAAGGCCAAAGTCTGTCCAGATATGTCTTTATCAAAGTTAGACACAACTCAGCCAGTTTTTATCAGTATCATCTGCAGTTAGGCCTCCTACTTGAGCACAGACAAAGCCACAGCTAAATTCCTGAGATACTATTGACCAGTATTTGTCCCACAGCAGTGTCTAGACATTTAATGTACCAAAAAACAAATCTGCCCTAAAATCCTGCAGACAAACCTCAAAGTACATGCACACAGAATAAGTTTTTTCTGTTTGAGGCTGTAGCATACTTATATTCAGCATATTTTGTACATGAAGAAGTCAAGACATCTGTGTGCATCTGACAGCACTAAGTATCTGATGAGTACAGAACCTTGATGTGATGGTCATGAAATTGTTATTTTGAGATCCATTACTGAAAAGACTGCTAGCTTAGGCAAGGCCTTGTACTGTAGTCTTACAGTCATAAGACAAGTGTTGGAAAAGAATCTGCAGTGGCAGGTGGGTACCTTAGGTGAAAGTAAAAACTTTTCCAACAAAATTGTGCTACTGCAAAACTTTGGTTTGCTTGCACACTGTCCTGTCTTTGACCATGTAGCTGCATGGCTGAACATAGCTTATGTGTGTGGCTGCTGCAGTGGAGTTCAAAATAACGTCTGAGACTATGTGCTGCCATAAAGCATTCTTCTCAAATAGTATGACTTAATACAGTGAAGGAACTTTCCTCTACAGGTGTTTGTGGAAGTGTATAACTTGACTGCAGATCCACACCAGATCAATAACATTGCTAAAACAATTGATCAAGAAATTTTAGAAAAGATGAACTATCGACTAATGATGCTGCAGTCCTGCTCAGGAGCAACGTGCCGTACCCCAGGTGTCTTCGATCCCGGGTAAACACTCATCCGCTTCATTATTGTAACACTTTTAAATGTAACTCTGTATTTTTTAAATTTGGCTTTCATAGACTGTATTTGTGATGGAATATATTATTGTCATACTTACTGTTTTCTTGATGCTTCTATTTTTTAATGGTTAATCTATATTTTAACTTACCATGTATAACTTTGATGGTATGAATAGTAGTACTTAGCACAGCTGTACACTTCAGCTGTTCTGAGTAGCGAAGAGACTGACCTCAGGTTTGCCTGCAAACCAGGAAAAGCTCTGCTGGTTTCTACAGGCAGACATTTTCCAAGTATTTTTGTCCAAGTATCTCTGTTCCTGGAGATGCTGTTTGCAAGAACGTTTCCTGCAGGACCTGAGCTGTCTGTATTAGCTGGTGGAAGCAAATAGCACTTTGTGCCTCAAAGCTTAGTCACTAATCATTTATACCAAAGCTTTTTAAGACAATATTTAAAATGTCCTTACAGTGTCCTTAAAGTGCTACATAAGTCTGTCATTTGGACAGCAAAGCTTTCTGTTAAAATGTAGCTCCGGAATGCTTGATGTTATACATGTCCCTGTGCTGCCTGTACATTGTAGCTAGCATTTATTTCTTCGGGGACTCAGCTTTTTGGTTGTGTGTTATTACAGTTTATCTGTTGTAATAGAAATTGTCACACCTGTGTACTGCTGAGAAAGCAGAGCTCTGGTAAATAGCCTTGTACCAGAGCTCTTCTAGCACAAAGCTCTCTCTAGCAGTGCTGCCAAGCAGCTCACTCTGACTGTGTTCCTCTCCCCAGGTACAGGTTTGACCCACGGCTCATGTTCAGCAATCACGGCCCACGGGCTCGGAGGTTTTCTGCACAGTTCTTGTGAGACCCTTAAGAGCCTCTTGCAGTGGGCTCCTACTGACCAGTTTCTCCAGTGACTGCAGCAGGTCTGTCTCTGTTAACTTTCGCTGATTACAGCTGGAAGACTTTTAATGGGCTTTCCAAACTCTGTTTGGAAGGAAACCTCTTGTCTTTAGCTGGTTGCCTTGTGCAATATATATATTTTACAGCTGAACTCTAACTGTAAATTGTTAGACACAGCTAATCTGTCTTGCTCAGATCGTTGATTACCACCTTTGTCTTTCAAGTACCTTTTCATACCACAGGCACAGAGGTGAACTTATGCCTATGAATCTGAACAGTTTATTTTGTTCTAAAAAATAAATAAATGTGCATTTAAGTCAGGTTAGATAGGCAGGTGCTATTGCACAGTAATGCTCACCCATATTCAGTGTCACAGACCTTCTTAAAAGCTATGCTTAATTATAGGTTTCCTGCATTGAGCTCCAGGCTGTTAAGGACAATAGCAAACTAGCCCAAAAGGGAGTAGGAGGGCATTAGTCAAAAGCATAGCAAGTGTCTTGTGCAGAATTGAAACCTGTCTGCTAAATAGTCTCTTTCAATGAGACCGCTTTAGATGAGACCAGTGAATTTTGTAGGACAGCTTCGGTAGCTTGCAAACAAGAATGTAATTTCAGCCTCCTTCTGTTTTGAAATGCTGGGCTGGGTTACTGTGTACTACTGAAAAACCTCTTAGGGTTTTAGACTGACTTCCTAGTGATTTAAGACACTGTTGAGACTAACAAGTATTCAAGTAAGTGTGCCTGTGCTTTGATCTAACTCTTAAGTCTGTTTTTAATACACAAACAGAAGTAATACTATAATAAAAAAATCCAACAACCAGGGCACCACAATAGAGGTGATCTGTCTAACCTCTAAATCTCTTGAATTGTCTAACTTCTTACGTTGATTAGATTCTTGAGGTAAATTATTTTGAAAGCAAACTAGGTAAAAATAAATCATAGAATCATTGCTCACTAGACATTAGGCTAAGAGCTATTTTAGGCAGTTTAAATGCTTCATAGAGTGTTGCTTTTTGGTTGAGCCCTAACTACTTGGAACCTGCAAAAAGTGGCCTTCACACCAGAGGTCTGCATGTCAGAAGTCACTTGGTTTCCCTCCAAAAGGGTGATGTCTTTTCAACCTTCTGATCAGACTTATCTGAAATGCAGCCATCATGTGCACCCAAACTTGAGTGTCTTTCTAAATCTTGAAAAACATACAAACTTGCATTACCATGTAACTTCTGTATAGATTCACTGGCAAACCACCACCTTGAAACACTGAATTATGGATCCTCTGCAAGACAAGTTTTGTGTTGCTTGTGGGCAAATCAATTCTGTTTTCAGGCATGATAATCATTCCCTTGTCAAACAAACTGTAGCAAAACCATTAAGTGTTCAGTTATTTCACATCTCTTACCCCAGTAGAGAGCATGATTATTTCAGCTAATCATTAAGTAGGCAACAAAGTATGACTCAAAACTGTGAAGGTTCATACCCAAGTGTGCAGATCCACAAACTGGATACAAGCAGTGCTACAACAAAATAAGTTGAACTTTCTTGGCTTTTACTTCTGAGGCACAGAAGTTGTCCATGTTGCTTAGAGTTGCAAACTTCTGTGGAGGTCTACAGGTTAGATTTTTATAGAGCTTTTGTTTCAAATCTCTCAGGAGTGACCAAATATTTGGAAGAAGAAAAAATGGCTGGAAAGGTAACTTTTCAGCTGAGCCATCTGTATAAATGCAGAGGATTTTGGATATTCAGACTCCTTACATGCTTTCAGAAACTCAGGAGTTTTTTTTTTTCCTCAACTACAACTGTAGCTTTATCCTGCTTTTCGTTTCTCAAGCTTTAGTATTGGTCATCCATATCCTTTATACACTGTTTTATACACTCTAGAAACCAAACCAAAGTTGTCTTCCTGCTCTCAAGGGTTTTCTTACACACTGAGCTCATGTAGGTAGTGTTTTGCTTGGAGAATTCTAGCAATTTAGACCTGTTGTTTGTTTAAACTTCATTTTGGTAGCTGTATGGAGGCTAATGTGAAATACATTGATTGCTGCACATTAAACCCTCATCAGTCCTATCAAATCTGGGTCGTACATCAAGTTTCAGTGCAAGTCATGTGTATTCTGTTCCTCCTTATTAGAAAAAGAACTTTGTTATGGGTACAAAAATGTAACTAATACATTTCCTAATTTTTAAAGTGATTTTAAGCCCTAACAAGGACACTTTCTTTTGAATGATTTATTTTTTGCCTAATTAGTAACATGAAAGTTGACAGAAGTGATGCAGATGATTCCGTATGAGTGACCAGATGTTTTACCCAAATTAATCCTCTTGCTGTCTGCACATATCTGTAAAGCATTTCGTAACAAGGCTCAGTAATTTAACACACTCACTGTCAGAGAACCACAGTGTACCTGAAGTCTGGCATAGGTAGTAAATGTTGTATTAAACTGAAATTCAGAATTAAGTTAATCAGTCCTTACTTAGTGGTTCAGGAGAGTATTTCATTTGCTCCCACTTTTGATAAAGACTGAAGAACTGTTAAGCATGTAATTGAAGGAAGAACAGGAACCAAGAGCTGCCTGCCTTCCATTGCTTTTAGAGCAGTTTATCACTTGTGTCTGTTGCCATAAAGCAGTTAATTTTGAGTATTTTTACAGCCTGAAATGAACAGTGTTAATTCTATCCTTGATAATTAAAAAAAACCACTATGAAGGATCTTTGACTCTTACCCAGATCTAATTCCCAGTTAAGTTATTTTAAAACCAAATGGTCTTTCTGGATATTCCATTTCATGTGTTATTTGACCATGGCTGCATCTATACTTTGTTACAGAAGGCATTCATGTTAAATGCACAGAGTTTTAAATAAGGGCCTTAGGTACAGAGTTGAGTTTAGATAAAATGTGATCATGTTTTTTACTTTTTTAAAAATCATTATTATTAAGAGCAGAGCTATGGTTTTTTTAATGATCTGATCTGGTAAAGTAGATACTATACAGGGAGAAATACAATTAATAACTTTGTTATGCTACCCTAAAGCAAACCAACATTCATTATCATCACTTCCAGCGTAAGTGAATACAGGCAGTACCTACTTAGCCAGCATGGGCCCAGGAAACTGGGCTTCTTCATTTTGGGGAATGAAGCTGTAGCAGGGACATCTACATGGAAACACACACCCAAAGCAGGTATAATACCTTTTCAATCAAGTTAAACTTGAGCCTGATTCATCAAGCTGAATACAGTATTTGAACCTAATGAAACAGCTGTCATTTATTGTGATTCAATTAAAATGAGTTTTCATTGTATGACTCTCTCTGTATGTGAGCATACTTTGCTGTAGCATGTTGTGAGTGTATTTCTGCTGTTTTGAACATCTGTTTAGAAAGTGCCCTTCCAGAGGACCCTGTTCACTGCTGCACTTTTGAAGAAAGAAATAATAAACTGCCTATCAAACTTCCCATCTTTGTTACTGAGCTTGAGTTGGACCTTCCTACAGGAATAAGCTGTGTCATGTGTCTAATGCCTGAATTCCTATTTTATAAACCTTTAAAAGCCTCTGCTTTACTGCCCTCCTACTTAAGGGCTACTTCCTGTCACCACAGGGAACCTTAATACAGTGTCTAGCAGGACGGCACCTGACTACTTTGCATCAGGAAGAAACCATGAGGTGAGGGAACAAATTGAAATGCAACCTGTACTTGGCTTGCATTTCCTTGGAAACTGGTGTAGTTGAACAGATGGAAAACAGAAAGCACAGTGGAGAAACTGCTGTTTCTAATTAAAACCAGTATGTTCTGCCCCAGGAAAGAGGAAGAATAAAATCCCACGTGAGGCTTTTTCCAAAATGGGAACTGTGACCAACAGTAAGATACGTGCTACTTATTCACCTCAGTCCCTGAGTTTCTTGGATGATTCTGTTTAAAAATACTACATCAATTTCCTGAACTTGTTACACCTTTAACCTATTCAAGTATAGGCTTTCACAAGCTATTAAAACATGTATTTCTGCATTTTATTTGCATTTCTATTTAACCATGTGGTATCAGTTTCATTTCTCCTTCAGCAAGGAGGTAGCAGTGTTCCATTAAGCAGACAAAATTATTTAATGGCTGCCTGCAACATTGCTTTCTTTTGATGTTCCAGCTTATAAAAACTATAACGTTTACTGTAGCACCACAAGAAAGGGCAGCTCTGTATTACTTAAATTGGACATTCCCATCATTGACAGCCCAAGTGACACTACCATCAGGGCCACAAAAGCTTGCCACATCTCCTTGTCATTAATTTCTAAGAACAAGCCAGGTTTGTGAAGAAAATTGCTGTTACAAGGCTAAAGGAATCACCTGTTTTAGAAAAAGAAATACACAGCCTTAATACTTCATCCAAAGGATGGGGCTGGGGAAGTTCATGATTAGAAAGAAAGGGCAGTGCTAATATATTGCTTTCCAGATGCTGCTCTAGTCAGATTCAGCTGTCAGTATTTTGATAATATCCACTGGACTGTGTTTAAAGATGTGGAGCAGTAATTGCTCACACATCTCAAGGTAATCTGCTTTCTCAAGGTGTTGGAGTTGTTTTAACTTATTCCAGCTGCCAAAAATCCACCCATTTTCTGAAAACAGGAATAAGAGAGAGTTGATAGAACTCAACTGAATCACCCACTTCCTCATTTTTCCTGTGCAAGTTTTAGGGAAAAGCTAGCTCCATGACTCTTGCTTGGCAAGAATGACTTTATAGATTCCTATGGGTTGGCAGCAAAGGAATCAAGGATGAGACTAGAGATGCATGGGGATAGTCTCATGCTGTTGGTAAAATTCAGTGAAGGCTTTGGTCATGTTATCAGCTAACTAAAACAGGCAGTAGATGAAAGGAAAACATTACACTGACTGATCCAAACCAAGGACATAACCCTTTTCCTACAGCATGAAAATCCTAAGCCAAAAAGAAAAAGTGTTTGAGCTGTGATGTTTTAAAATAATATTAAAACCATGTTAGTCTTACACTACAGGACTAACCATGTTTTTTACCGGATACCTGCTTAGTGGTTTTTCTCCTCTGCTTTTGAAGTGTTCAAATTAACAAGACAAAAACCTCACAAAAGTATTTCAAGTCTTTTGAAATTGTATAGTAACTTCAAAAGCTTCTCTGTAGAGTATTGAAGAAAAAAACACCACCAGCAATTAAGCCCCACCTTTAGAAAACAGCGTCCTCCTGCCTTTGGGCTGCTCCAGGCTCTGAAGCAGCATTATGCACCAATCCTGGACCTACTGTTCAACAAAACACACTTGTAGTGTAAAGTCTGTTACCTTCCTGGAAATGTTCCTCCAATACATATTTTATTTACATAGATTGAACTAAGGTAGAAATTGTGTTCTCTCCATGTAACCTGCATTTTCACTCAGCCTTGTTTACATTTAAAAATGAGTGCTATCGCTTGGTGACAGGTGTTAAAAGATACTCTGTACAAGTTTCGCCACTCTTCTGTGCCAGTATTACTAAAAACCCACAAGTTCTGACTGTGAGTGCTCATCAGACAAACCAGAGCAGATAAAAATACAGAAGTGTCTAACATCTGCTCACTCACATCTATGGAAAAACGTTAGGAGCAAAGAGGGCAGATTCTGAAAGTAGCAGCTGGCAAGTCTAGATTAAAAAAGCTGTCCAGGATTACTGGGATACAGAAAGCACCTGTTTTTCTGAAGGGAGGGCTTCAGAGCCAGTGTTCTAATACAACTTTGCCTGGGAAAAAAAACAAGAGGCTGAACTTCACTGTCATAAAATATACTGGCATGCTAATTCCTCCCGGGACATGCTGGAAACAGCTGAAATTTCTGCTCACATTCCAGATTCTGTATTTGAGGAGAGAAATTTTAGACTTGTATTGCTATTTTCTCTCATGCTGTGTGCAAGGCCACAATGCTATATTTAGGTTTACAGAGTTAATGCAGGGAGTTTTGCACTCCTCTCATGGGTATTTGAGGTAAAGTGAAGGCAAAACAGAACTACTTTATCTGTAATATCCTGTCCTATTCATATGGAAAATGCACTCAAGAAAGACAGAACCAAGTTAGTACTTTATATAGCATCATAAAAGGTTAGATTTGGCAATTGCAGGATTAATCCTTGGATTAAATAAAACCTTCAAAATTCCAGTTGTGAACGCTGCCCTTTCCAAAAGTTGTAGAGGGAAAGGTAGAGAACAGAAAGTGCAATAAAAAGACAACCTTTAAAAAATCACCTTTGAAGAAAGCAAGAAGGAAAGAGCTTGGGAAGCCATTTGCTAGTATTGGGTGCCTCAGTGCAGGGTGTTGGGCTGGGTCCCTTTCAGGCCTATGCTGCTACAGCTGAAAACACTTCTAATTTCAGCTTGCACAAGGGTAAACAAGAACTCTCCAGAATTACCTCTCACCTTGCTAGCACGTAACACAAGAAGGTGCTTTTCAGACTAACATGTCCTGGCCTTTGCAGTATTTCCTTGAAAAATACCACGAAACAAGTGCCAGCAGTCAGGCTTGAAGTGTTTGGCTCAAACTGCTGGGAACTGGGTGTTGCCTACTTCTCCATACTGGCTACTGCTGCAGTGTCTTTTACCCACTCACACATCAAGAGGAAAATAATGCCTCCAGAATAGGTAAGTACTCAGTTCACAGCACTAACTAAACCTGTGCTCTAAACAGTAGATCATAGTGTGTGTCTCATCTTACCTGGCTTGAATTTTCACCACAGTCCCTGCTTCTTGACCAAGCAGATGTAGCAGATGCATAACAATACCCATTTGGAAGTCGTCTACTTGCCTTCATCATCAACAGTGAGAGACTGAACCTTTCAGTTGTCCTGTAAGGATCATCTGCAGCTTTTTATTCGCTTGATCCAACTAAGGCAGGAGGTGAAGCCTCAAAATGGCACCAAATGAATGATAAAGTAGATGTAAGAAACTAGACAACATTGGACTAGAAAGTTGAAGTAAGAGGACTTTGTATTCCAGAGATAGTAGTACTAGTAACAAGTTGTTATCTTTTTTTCCTAAACAATTTGTTAGAACTGTACTTCAGACTAAATTAAGGATTCTGTGGAGCTTTCAGGTCCAAGGTAAGAGCATACAGACTTTTATGAGTTTTTTATTTTCTGAAACAAATACCAACACAAAATTGCCATAATCCTGAACAGTTATTCCTTATCGTTAGTCTGAGGTATTCTAACAAATCTCCCTCTGGTAATGTATGAATACTGCACTAGTTTGCATTGTTTTGCTCAAAATTCACTTACTTAAAGTGTTTCTATTTTCCTGATTTATGGGTGAAACTGTTTCTCCTGCGTATGAACTTTAATAGTCTAATTTATATGCACCTGCAAGATAAAAAGTGTAGAAAAAGTTTTGAAAGCAGTTATTTCCCAACAAACACAAGCATGCTATTGAACATTAAAATGAAGGAGGAAAACGTACCTGAATGGTTCTAGATCAATGGGAGATGGTAAAAAGGAATGCTGACAGAACTTGCAAGGACTGCAGCTGGAAATGCCCATGCTGGGAACCTAGGAAGGAAAGAAATCCACTCCATACTTACACAGGTACAGGAGGAGGGCAGCAAGGGAATGGAGTCTGGAGGGGTTTTTGCAAATTTCATCGCTAAAAATTCGGCCCGCAAGAAGACGAAGCAGACTGACAATGTGGTGATCCCTGCCATGGGGAGGAGTGGCCCAACTGCTTGCACAGACAGTGCTGCTGTCCTGCTCTGCCTCCGCACTGAACTCGTCGGTTTCCAGATGGACGATTCTGCCTCTGATGCAGCCAAAACACGTGAGACTTCTTTTGCTGAGTTGTATTTCTGGTAGTACATAACTGCCACAGGCAGAGCCCAGTGACTTGTGTGGTCAGCAGCTTTGCTGACTCCCAATATCTTTAAGGCTTTTATCCATCCCACCCTGGCTGAGTGCTGAAGTATTTGCCATCTGCAGGCCTTACCAAGCGCACACACGGTCGTGATGGGGTTGTTGCACACACCAAACTGTGAGGTCTCACAAAAACCAGCCTTCGAGGCACTGGCTGAGCCACTGCCATCTCCTCTGCTGCAGGGCCATGGTGCCCAGGGAAGTGCCACAGAGACCAAAGCAAACAGCTCAGCAGCTCCCTTCTACCAATTCAGTCGGGGAGGAACAAACCACTTCTATGAAACACAGAATAAGGAACCAGAAAATTAAACATAGATGTACCGAAGAAAAGCACTAAAATGCCATTAAAAATTGGAAAAAATGACTGAAAAGCATTTCCCGGCAAGGGAGGGCTGGGTATCACCCCCAGCCTTGGTGTATTGGCCTCGCTTCTGCAAGGTGTTTTTGAGCAGAAAGGAAACCACTCGCCCATGGGCTGTGGCACCCAGCACCACTGCGCTCCCCCTACGGAGGGGTCAGCTCTGTGAGCCCCACAACCCTCAGCTGCCTCCCTCTCTCCCAGGCAAACCTTAATTTATGCTGAAGGCCAGCTGTGTCTGCCTGCAGGGCTCTGCTGCTTTTCAGGGAACTCCATTTGGCCTCAAAGTGATTGCAACACCATCATCAGGTAAAGGAAAAACCAAACACATGACGTAACCAAGTATTGCCAACTTCAACTTTAATAATGGAACCATCACTTTTTTTTGCCATTTCAGTAATAACTTTAAGGGGAATAAAAACTTCCCTACAAAAATAAAATAAGCTTGTTAAAATTATAAATAGTTCAAATGTTTGCATTTAAAGACATACATTTTAATGTTTCCCAGCATTCCCTCTCCCTCATCATTTAGTCATCCTGGTACCATCACATAATGACAAGAAAACAGTTTTGCAACAAAAGCTTCGACAGTTCAATTTGATGCTAAAATTAAAAACAAAAGATAAAACTGACCAGGCACGAGCATTTCTTTTAAATTAAAGCTGCTGTAATTGCCAGTGTGTAGAACAAAAAGGAGGAAAATTAACTCCACACATGATGTCTTACAATAATTGTGAACTAAGACGAAATTAAAATAAAAGTTTATTTTGGTCCCCCACCCCCTTCCCCTTCACCCCAAATCAAGACTAATAGTGCATACAACACTGATTGAGGTTTTTGGCTAAAGTAAATGCAGATGTGCCTACTTAAAAAGACCGATAGTTTAGTTCAAGTAAAAACAAAATTCACATATTTTTATACTCAACTTTAAAACTCAAACAGTGTTTAAATCTGAGCAACAAATGGTTCAATATTGACATCAATCACACAATGATTACACAGCTATGGGCAGAAACATAAATTAAGATGTTAACAGAATACCCACCAACATGCTGCTGCATTCCTAGAAAAACAAATTGTAACAAACACAAAAGCATTCCCTGAACCATTATAAAGTGTCTCACTTGAGGATAATGTTACTAACTCACACATGCACTACAATGTTACATGTGAAATGAAAAAAAACAAGATATGCCTTAGATATATTTTATAGTTAGTCCTACTCTTAATTTCTCTTAACTCTTTAAAACATTATGATTGTCTCATAAGCTTGCAAATTCTTTTTACCTAAAAAACCTGTGAAGAGTTTTAAAAAGAATCTTATTAAGGAAAGGAAACAAAGGCACAATTACATAAAATTACGGGGAAGAACAGAAGCATCTTGGAGTTTCACACAGTATCCATTAGATGTCACCAAAGTTTTAACAATTCCTTGGGAATTTAAAACGAACACATTAAGAACAGAGGGGAAAAAAACCCACCACTTCTGCTGCTCTTCAATCCTTAGCACTGCTCCACTCCCCCACCCCCCAGTACATAACTCATTTCTTTTCTGGCATGATAATGACTATGGTATCAGTCACTAAATCTGCCTCATGCTTCCATGCTTCTATTGCACACCCACTTCTTTGGTTTCTTTTGAACATGCTTTTTTTATTTTTTTTAAGATAAATAACTCTGAAAGAACAACAATTATATTTACACTAAAGTAAAAAGTTTTCTTGCTACATTTTTCCTACTTTTAAATCAAGTAAATCAGCAGTCTGCAGAATTTGGTAATCAGTTTTTCAATTAAGTTTTAAAAACATAAGGAAAAATCCTTTTGAATTTATAAAAGCAAGAGTTACTAAGCTCAGTCACCAACACAGACAATAAATGTTAATGTTCTGCTGGGCTGGAAATGTGAATAAGAAATTCTACTTTCTTTGCCGGACTAAACCTTTAACAAAGAAAGAAGCAGAGGATGCTATTTCTACCTTTCAGATATGGTAATTCAAGATTATCCAGCCTAAAAATGGATCACTGAGCCAGAGGAAAGACCTGACTTACAATAAAGACCAAATGCATCTGTAGTTGTAGCTTATGTCTGCACCCTCGCTAGACAGGTATTTCTCACAGAGTTATCTGAGACATGGACCACTTTTCAGAATTCAAGTAAGCAGCTTTTTAGGTTTGCCACACTTTTCAAACCCTGACTATGCTTTTATGCAATCAGCTTCTCCAAAAAGGACCTGTATGTGCAGCTCCATTTCCATTCTTACTCAGCTTTTGCTTCTAGTTCCTTCCCACTATTTCTTTTATCTTTATTTCTTTTCCAGTGTGGATTTACGCAGTTAAAAATCATAAAACTTATTCACAATATTATACTAAAACATTAACCTTGTAGAATTAGTATTTCAACTTTCCTCTGTGTAAATACTATTTTAATTTAAAACCTTCTCTGTCAGCTATTAGAGTTCTTCTCCCCCAGCTCTTACCTTCTTTTCAACTTTCTCTTTACCTTCTACACAAAGACCACTTAAAAGCTTTCCACAAATTTCACAGTACGAACCACAAGATCTCCAAAGTTTTCCACTTATAACAGTTCTCTCACAAATTATACAGTAACTATTCAAAAACAGAAAGGTAGTGCAAATCAATTTCATCTCTAAGATAGTGCTCCAACTAATTCTCATCCAAATGGCTTTAATAATATTTTTTTAACCCATCAATTTGCACATCCTTACTTGTAAAGATACTATTAAGCAAAGAAGAAAAAAAAAAGGTATTATTTCATAGCATCCTAGGAAATTGCTTAGTTTCACAGCTTGCTCCAAGATAACTTGGGAAACTCTCTAGGCACACAGAGGGTTGCAAACTGATGTACAAACATGCAGAATCCCTTACTTGTGGGTGCAAGACGCTAAGTGACCTGGCTTATGGAACTAGAGTCTACCCTGGCATCACAAAACAGTCTTCTGAATAAAGAAAACTACTCTCTGCTGCTCTTTGTACATTGGGTTTGGCATGCTTCACTGACATTTGGTAGCGCTGTTTTCCTGAGTGTCCTTTGGCCCCCTTTTTAACCAGGTTTCAGCACCCCACGAAGGGCTTCTTCAAGTTTGCCCCTGTAGGCTGCATAGCGGTTCTTCAAGACCTGCAGTTGGTCGTTCTCCTCTTTGTCCAGTATGCGCAAGAAGTTCTGCAGTTCAGGAATACTAAAAGCTTCCCACTGGAATGACAAAGAGAGCAAAGAACGGATGAGATGAACAGAAAATTCATACACCTTTTATATATACAGTATTTCCAAACAAAACCTCAGACACTGTAGACAATTTCCAACTAAAACATTATCAGGCACCTTCCTAGCACATCTCAGGGCATTTGAAAGTATTTTACTATTTTAAATTGTTTTTGTCTTCTGCAAGTAACAACAGGTCAATCGAACCACAAATGAAGCATTTACAAAAGGCCCAAAGGAAATTAACAGGGGAAAAGAGTGTGCTTCCAAGAAATGAACTGTCTGGTCAGCACAGGTCACAGAGAAGCCCACTCCCCCATGAAGTTACACAAACACTGACCCAGGAGGGTGTGACATACCATGACTTCTCCAGTTTCATGCTCACGTAGAACAAAACTGAGCATTTCTGTTTTGGGGCCTGCCACCAAGCGCAGGTAGAGGGGATGTTCTCTGTCTGACAGCTTGCATGTATAAACTGCAGGAGAAGGAAAGCACAGTTAATTATCATCTTTACCAACAATGTTTCGAACACCTGGAATGACTAACACTAGCTAATGCTAAAAAATTTCAGAAAGATGCACGTGTAGCCAAAATTTACACATTGTTTATCTATGAGTCTACATACTGGTTTTGAGCAGTTAGTTTTAGAGAGGAGCTGAGAAGGTGACTGATGGTGACAGTGCAACACTGCGTTTGCACAGCAATGAAATGGCCTCCAGCCAGTACAGTACATGCAGGGCTGTGAGGGAAAAATAACCCACAAAAAAAAAAAAATACAACATACTGTTTCTCTATCTAAGCATTTACAACATCAGAGCTGTGTATCACTGTTTTGATACCTTCTCCCCTTAAAATTTCACACATGAAGTCTAAAAGACAACTCTGCCTGCCTGATGGCCAGAAACATCTGAACTACTGAAACTCCTCTCAATGTCCATGGAAGGAAGGCAGATTTTAAGTGCAAGAACACAATATTGGCAAAATGCACCTTTCCCTAAAAAACCCCTTCTCGGTTGTCTGGTATTTCCATCACAACTTGCAACGAACTCCTAACAGCAGCCAGTGCCCAGGGACAGCCACGTGCACTAACACACGTGAGCACAACACATGCCCGTGGTCATCACCTCGAGAGCGGTTGGCCAGTGCCAGTACCTCATGCATCACAGACACCATGGCTTATCTTTTTAAAAACCTGTCCTGTAACTTAGTCTTACAACTCTGCAGTGTGTCAGGCCAGCTGAAATGTAGAGCCTGATGAGGACATAAAATAAAATAAAATAAAATGAACTGCAAAGCACAGGAGATCTGTGACATGTTCTAGCAGGTGACTTTGTCTTGGATGAATTATCCTGAAATACCCTCAGTCTGCTAGTGTCTTACCGTGTTACTTTACATAAGGAAAAAAAGACAAGGTAGGAAGATTGTCACTCCCATTTATCTGAGTTCTTCCACCTGGCTTATTTCAAGAATTACTATAGTACAACTCCCTCCCCAAACCCTTCCACTACCAAAATGCCACAAGCTCAGCTTATACCTTGATCTTCCTTGTGACAGCGTTTATAAAGTGCAAACTTGGCAGGGTTGTCAGCCACAAAGAACTTCTTGAGCAAGGCCTCGATCACTTCCCGTACGGTGTTGGTGCTGCTGATGTGAAGGGTGTTCACGCAGCCATTGGGCAAGTAAAACGCGGTTTCCTGGTTGCTGGGAGCACACCTCCCCTGCCTCTGGGAGGACTGCACAGTGATGGGTCTGCATAGTTCCATCTGGACTTTGATGAAGCCAGTGTAAATCCCATTGGCGTTCTGCAATGAAGGAAAGGCCTGAACTGTTAAAATCACCAGCAATGACCAGCTGTGACACAGCAGTGGAGCAAGCACATGAAAATGCTCACATGAACATGATTTAAATACCACTGCAATACATGACATCTCAGAGGAAAGGTATCGTTTTGGTAATTCAGACAGTTATTCTTTCTGGTATATCTTCTGAATATTAAATTTTCTTATTCGTAACTACTGAGTATTAATTTTTTCTTAATAATAATTGTTGAATTCTAAGTATATTAGGACCTCATCACGGAAAAGATACAACATACCAGAGATATGTTTTCACTTTAACAGAGAACTATGAAGTGAAAAAGACAACTAACACCCATCTTCAGCAACGGATTTAATGCAGAAATACAGAAATTATCTCCCACATTTTAGCTGTCTTCGTCAACTTAGTCTGAGGCATTTAGATGGCCAAATCATGTTGAAAAAAAACCCAACCAACCAACAAAACCAAAACAAAAAAGCCCAGGCAAAACCCCAGAATAAATGCCAATCCAATTAACATCTGAAACTGTTTATTTCAGTTGCTTCTGAAAGACAAAATAGCATAGCAAATCAAACCTTACTGAGCTAGAAAACTTTTGACAATCTGGTTTTAGGTATAATAAGTCCTGATCCATGTGCAAACACATAAAAATCTTTTTAGTATGTCGTCATATGGTTTAGGATATAATGGAATTTCAAAATTTCCACATATACCCACAGGAATATGTCATGTATTAGAAAATCTGGACAGCATAACAACTGAATAACAGCTTACTGAACAGATAGATGTGAATTTTGTTTGTATGGTCTTGAGTAGACTGAACTGAATATGTGACCTGATTCACAATCCTAGGAAACGAGAAGTCTAATGTATTTCAGTTTGTACTGTCTGGTTTTGGGGTGAAGAAAGTTTCTTCATGCTGGAAACCTGTATGACTCTTGTGAAAGTTAAGCCTCCCATAGTAAATATTGTGTGTTTTAACTTTTACCATTGCTTAAGCATCCTTATCAAAGAAATCTGACAAAAATTTATCTGCAGAAACAAGAAAAATATACCTTCATTTTTACCATCAGAGCATTTTCAGTATTTGTCAGAAAATTCTGACAAATGTACGCCTAAGTGTCAGCTGACAGTTTACCTTAAACACATTTCAAATTACATCCATTTATTTTTACAACACTTTGTTTTGATCCATGTAAAAGAGTTACAGGGATAGAAAGCATTTCAGACATGAGATTTAATTTGCCAGTCTAAGGAAAGTCTCTCAGAAAATCATTAAAACAGAGACAGTTTCATATGTAAGATGCTGAGAATAAAACAATTCACAATGCACTACAAAGTTACAACTCAACTACTCACATGAAAAATTACAGGATTTCTATGCAAAACTTACCAAGGTCATCTTTAATTTATCAGTGACAGATGAATTATAGCTTTGTATCTTCTCTTTAACTTCTTCTTTACTGAGATAAACGTGAGGTTCTCTCTCCTTCTGAACATCCTTCAAAAACAAGACCGTTTTAAACAGTTTTAAAACACAGAATAAAATCAATTATTTTATGATTCTGGATACGAACATTCTTAGTCCAAATGGTAATTATTCCACAGAGGCTCAACAGAACAGTAATATGCTGTGCAGCTACAGAAAGGATTAACACATTAAGCAAATCAAAGAGAACGCTCAGGCTGAAGGGAGATGGTTTAATCAACACAGCCAAAGACACCTGTGCCCTTTGGTTGCCAACTGTTTTCCTTCAAATATTTTGCATCACCATGCAAAATAGCTCAGCTCATTTTAGGGCTTGATTTCCTCATGTCAATACCATGCCATCTTATTAAGAACACTTAAAATTTTCATTAAATATTACTTGGGACACAATTAGATATTCCTGAACAAATGAGGAGTACATCAGAAATAGCAGCACGTCCTAACAAGTAACCCCAAGAATCCCAGCATGTGCCAACAACACGACAGCATCCCTGCATTCCAATGTGATGGACAAGATGTAACATACAAGGTCACTGCCTACTACATAAACCATCAGAAGTAACTCTCCAGATACATAATGCTACACCAACTGCATGTTTTTTATGGGGAAGGCCATATTAAGATTTTTCAACTGTTGCTTTTACAAGGTTGCTATGGATTTCACGTGCGGCAGTAAAAGAAGACCCTGGAATTGGATTTTTTCCAAACAAACATTTGTTCCCAATCTGTATTCCCACAGCAAACCAGTGTTATAAATACACTCCAGTTTCTACCACTAGCACAAATGCCATATATAGTATGAAAGAGTTTCAGCTCTCAGATTTGATGATTTAAGGCTTCAATCAAAAAAGGGAGAAGCTTTGAAGAACCTCGGTGCCTTCAGAGAACACCTGAGCACATTCACCCTACAGACAAACCAAGCCACAGTTCCAGCTGTCCTCACACATTCCAGTGTAGTGTATCCTGAGAAAGGCCTTCCCTGACTTCAGTGGCCTGTCCTGTATCCCCTTTATTGGACACCACTCAGCACATATCTTTGTAGGCACTTCAGTTTGCCAGACACGACCCCAAAGACGAGCACATCTGCTGTGGCATCGTAAGGTTCCACTTGCCAGAAAGAATCTGCTAAACTTTTTCTGTTTCCTAATTTAAAATCAAATATTTTTAGCTCATTTAGGCTTTGTTTTGCTTTTCCTATATGGCATTTCACTAAATGATATGCTGGAGCATACTTTTTTCCCATAGCTATTAAAAGAAAGGTGTGGTCTGAATGGAGAACTTGAAGCCAGAAACCTTGAATTCTGATCTGGGCTCATATACTGATTTTCTGCATAACACTGAGAACATACTTTTATTTCAAGATCATGAAACTGAGGCAAAAAAAGGAACACCAGTGAAAGACAGCTCTGCCGTTAGTTCCTTAAACACAATTCTAGGATTGTGTAGCATTTTGCAGTCACCAGACCCCACCTACTATATTACAAATAACAAATTACTGAAGATTTCCAGCATTGAAGTCTCTATTCTCCCTATTGAAATGAAGCCTTCTTGCCCTTCTGTTTTTCATATTCCCTCTCCCCCAAACTTCCCCAAATAATAAAGGCATAGCTTCATTTAAACTGCCCATTTCATCTCCCCAAAGGTCCTTTCAGCTTTATATTGTTCTATCTGGGGGCAAACAAAACTGGCACAAAGGAAAGAAAGAGGATAGTGAAGTGACAGGAAACAGCAGGCCTCCATCTGACATCTATATGACACATTTCAAGAACCCAAGCTTCAACTTGCAATGTTCCCTGTCAGTGTAAGTGCAGACAAACTCCTTCGCTTTAACTTGCAATGTTCCCTGTCAGTGTAAGTGCAGACAAACTCCTTCCCATGGATACCAGCCAAGACTCACCTCAGACACAAGCACATTGTGGAATTCATACACCTCCAATCTACGGACAGTATGGATACTGAAATTCCAATACTGGACACCTCAGCTTTAATGCTTATTATTAATTCACTTCTGATTGTTCAATCAGGTACCTACCCTGTTGGAGCAGTCTGTCACCATAATTAGAAGTCACCCCCAACACCACAACGTCCACTATTATTAAGCAGAAACACTAACTAGGAAAGAGGAAAAAACCTCACCTTTCCTACGTTGAAACATCAAGCTTTGTTTAAGAGAAAACAATAAATAAGCAAACAACCACTCCACATTAATTTCCATGCACCTCAAGGTTTAATTCCACAAAAATTACTTTTAATAATTGTAGATGACAAAAAGAATCTATGGCCTTTAATGGCAATGGCACAGGGTAAAGTTCAAAAGGCTGACAGCTAGGAAATTATCTGTATGCATTATTAAGTAGAAAAAAAAAACGACAAGGAAAAAAACCTTGGTGAATTAGTAAGTATAAACAGACAGCAAGACACTTTCTCCCATTTTCACATAGGAGAGTTTTCATACATATTTCTGTTCTCTTAAAATGCCAGAAATTTGATCTGGTTAGAAAAGACACCGCCCCACAAGATCACTCTAATCCTGTGGATTGCCATGGAAGCAGGCATGACAAGCAAGATCCAAGCACAGCATCGAAGGCCAGTACCCAAGCCAGCTGATTTCCCAGCGATTTCCCTGGTGATGCCCTTGCAGTCGGCCTTCCCAGGTGCAGCTCTGCTACAGAGCTCCGGGCCACAAGGCACCACTGGGGCAGCTGTCATTCCCTCAAATGAGTTAGATATGATTCCATACTTGAACGGACCACAGGAATTTCTGCCTTCTTGCACTAGCACTAGAGGCCAGACTATTTTGGCAAAGCTTAATTAAGCCCTCAAAAAACACGTCTGTGTGTTTATGCAAAAGCAGGGATTACCTCCCTCTGTAGCAAGCGTTCTGCCAACAAATAGACCTCTAACTCATTTTCTAAACAACCAAAGCCTGTGCCTCAATTAACTTCAAAAGCATGTAGTTCATAGCAGATCTCTGAACTGAATACAAAGAGGACTACTGGGATTAAAACAAATGGACCCAAAATCATTCAATAAAAATACTGTACATAATAGGCATCATTTTCACCCTACTCCTCCATCTTTCACCATCAAGACCACAGGCAGTGAAAAGTGAAGATGAGGCCCAGGAGAGGAAATAACTTGATGCCTCTGGAAACCTAAGACCAAGATCTTCATGAATTAATCTAGTGATACTATCCTGCACCCAAACAAAAAGTTCAGAACACTCCAACTACTCATTCATTAGAGTAAAACTTCAACCAAGCAAACAAAACCTCCTCACTAGCTATACACCAGGTCTTACAGAAAATCACATTGCTGTCACACAAACTGCAGAGACAGTAAATCCCACATGACTGCTGCCAACAGAAACCAACAAAGGAACAACTCACTCGGTTTATTAGGAACAAGAAAGCCTCAGTCCACCATGATTCACTGGTCAGCTGCTCTCACTGAGTGTCATTAAGCAGAACACACAGATTTGAGGTACCTGTGTCTTTAATTTTCCTAATTATACTTAGCCAACATGCAAAGAGAAGGGAACAAGATGTCATATAGGGATTTTTTCCTCAGCTTTCCTGGGGCTGAATTGCTCTCAGTATACATTGGCACCTAAATTTTGCCATAAGGCTTTGCTAGCCATGTTAGAAGTTAAAATAAGGAAGTCTTCTTTGACCAGCATACTTATGTGGGTTGAGGAAGACTTGAAAAACTAATTTTCCACAGGAAGTAGCATGTCCTTCATAAGAGGACCCACTAAAAGAAAAGCTGTCCCCTGCTAACTCTGCTTCCATCTAGCAGATCAAATTCCACTTTGCTATCTCAGGAGGTAAATTTATTTCCTGTGAAGACCTTGAGTCATCCAATGCAACAGCAGTACTTTATTCATCTCTACCATGCTTTACAATGTGCTTCTGGCATCTTGCTCTTGAAAAGGGCCACCAAGTGGTTGAAGCCACACCTGCTCAGAGAAAGCAATTGCTCCAAAGTGAGCTGTTTTAAAGAAAGGAGCAGGAGCATTTTGGAGGTAAGATTGGACACAGCTTCTCAAAGCCAGTGCACTGTTGAGGCACAAGGGGAGCACAATTCATCCCCAGGCTGATTCAGATGCAGCTGATTCATCTCTGACTCTCTACAAGACACCCAGCACACACCTCACAAATGTTATATGTGGGTAATTGGGCAACTGCCTTTCTTCAAAAGTCAGGCCTGGTGATGAGTTTCCTAACCACAGATCCTTGCATATGTCACAGCAGCAGAGTGAAATATGAGCACAACCAGCAGAGCAGTTCACACTGTGTCTTCTTCCATCAGCCGAGACCTGGATGTTGCCAGGCTTAACAATATCACTTCTGGGTGTTAGTCTTCAAAAAGTAAACTTTCTCTATAAAACAATGCACAAACATTTCCATGCTATTTTTTTGTAGAAATTAAATAAATATATAGAATAGAAGAGAACAGAATAGAACCTGAGCTAGGGTCTGTTCCATCACTTAGCCAATAGATATTCTCAGTAATGTCTGCCACATCAGCGCCCCTTTCTCCTCCCAGCCCAATTAAGTGTTTTCCTCATCAGAGCTCCTGGTCTCCTTCCATTCCCTAATGCTAATGAGATCTGGTACTTCCAAAAACTAGTCTCTGTTTTTGAGGAAACAGTCAAAGGAGACAGTTGCATACATCAAAACTCACACAGATGATACATTTGGGTCTAAACCACTCATTTTCTAGTCTGAGCTATTAATTTTTAAGACAATAGTTCTGTCCTTCAGAACACTGAGAGTGCACACCATTGGCAGCCATTTGTATTAAAGCCATTTCTCAGGTCAACCAAAGCAGCATTTCACTCTCAAACAAAATTCCTAAGCAACAGCTGCCAGTAAGAGGGAAATGAGGCAAGTGCTTTCATTTTCCCAAGGGGAATAGCCGGTCTTTCATTAGAGCTCATGATGCAATGCCTCTTCACAGTCGAGCTTCCTCACAAGAAAAAGAGCAGAAAATGTTTTTCTTTATCGCCTGCATGCCGCCCCCAACGTGCTCATCTCATTTATTGTAGCACAGCTGTTTAGAAAAGCAGCACTCTCTTTGTAAAATTTATGCTGAGTGCAAAGCCCTGGCTGAGACTAGCTCAGCATGAATCCTCAAGAAACACAACTAAAACTGCACAAATTACAATTAAAGTGAACTGCAAATCAAGTAGTGGTTCCGAAAAAGAAGAACCACATCACATCAGGGGTTTTGTGGAAGTCCTTAGACTCAGGGTTGCTGCCAAACACTAGTCCTACATGCAGTAAGAAAGTACCAATAACCTCAACAGCTACAGGTGACTATGGGATGAAGCTGAGAAAAAGTTTCACAAAGAAAACTTCAAAACCACGAAGCCTGCATCCTCAGGATCTTCGCCTTGAGTCAAATACCTGGCTTACCCAAACTGCTACTGCAGCCTTCTACATGTGGAGAGATACAAGCAGGTCTCTCTCTTCCAGCAAACCTGCTATTTTCACAAAATTTCAAGAAATTACCATCTCTTAAGGAATGAGGAACCAAGCTCCTATTAATATTTCAGCTTGAAATACAGAGGAAAATATAATGGACAAAAGGTTAAACCTATCCCAGGAAGATATAAGAAGCTTTTTTATGAGAACTCTGAAGAACCAAAGACCTGTGGGAACTCAAGCAATCTTCTAAGACACATTACTGTCTCAGCTCTCATGTTTCACATTGATCCCACACGTACAGTGACCATGACTCAGTCAGATGAATGAAGATGTCATGATCTTACTAGTAAATTGTGGCTAATTTTTAAAATAAAACACTGAGGGTTTGAAAATGAGAAATCCAGCCTAATCTATGTTAAAAACAAAAGAAGTCCTGTTTAGTCATTAAAATTACGGCTACTAATGCATCCTACTTACATCACATTTGTATTAAAGAAAGGATTTAACCAACAGTGGTATTATACAACAAAAAAAGCCCAACAGAGCATTACAGAAAACAAAATAAAGGGAATTCTAATCTCAGTTGTTACTCCTTCTACAAGCAAGAACACTCTTTCCTACAGCCTGCCAGCACTCCTACAGGAAATAAACTGAAACCTTGCAATTGAACTATTTCAAAACAAGCATCTTACTTCTCCCTCATCCTAACTCTCCGGAGAGCAGAGCAGCTTTCCCAGCGACAGTAATTCCTCCTTCTGTCCTGGGGCAAGCCTGAACTCCAGGTATGTGCTCTTCCTTCATCTGCAACCCTGAGACTCACCAAGCAGAGACACTGGTCACAGCCTGTCAGAGACACCATTAGCCAAATAGGCATGAAGACCAGCTTGGGGCAGGGTAGCCAAGAAAAAACATTAACATGCAATTATCTCCAAGCATTGACCTTATCACATAGCTGAATTTTGAAATGTTTGCATCCTCCTGAACAAGGTGAGGTTGTTCTCTGGGTCAGGGAAAGAGGAATTTTTCTGACAGGATGGATATAGGCAGAATAATCTCTGTATCTAGCTGTAATACCTTTTGCTTTCTGCAGTCAGGGAGATCCAACCCTCACAGTGGCACACAGGGCAAGGAAGCAGTCTCTTTTTTAGGAAAAGATTTTGTTTTTCTAAGCAGGTTTGGCTGACCTGAATCTTGAACAATTATCCTGACAGTCAGAGAGAGGTTAGGAACAGCCCACAACATGTCCTCCTGACAGAGCAAGAGAAGTGGCACCCTCCCAGGTCAGGTGTACAGGGCATGCAGCCTGATATTCTGCCTTCGACAGCAGCAAAAACAAAGGCTATTTCGAGCAAGCACGTGAGCCTTTTCTGCAGCCTCCCTGCTGGCATCCGCAAGTGTGGAAGCAGGAATTCAGAGGGCACTCCCTTCCGAGTCTGCTCAGTGTCCATTTATGGGCCTGGTGCCTATGCACGCACATAAGCCCTTTAAAAACCTGCCAACATTGCCTGTCTCTACACCTCCTGTGGCTGCAAGTTCCACAAATTCAGGAGTGCAGCATGAAGGGGTACTACCATCTGCTTTAAGCTGATCTTCTATTGAGATAGATAACTTCTGTTAAAAACACTGAGTGCCCTTTAATCCTAATATGGTATGACCGGGTAAACCCAAGTTTCACATTCAGTTTATCACCTCTGTGATTTTGTACACCACAATCACACATACCTTCTTTTTGCCCCTCTCCAAAGTGAGGAGCCTTGAACTCCTTAGTCTTTCCTTAGGTGTTGCTCCATCCTCTCAATCATTTTACAGCAGGGTGACTAACTACAAAAATGGGATGTGGGAACCAGACCTGCATCAGAACTTGTGACATAAGTGCACCCGAGTTTAGATGCTTTGTTTATAAATCTGTATGCTACAGGTCTATGAAAAATCTTTACTTTTATCCATGATGCAACGTGGTCTCCCTTCTACAGTGGTTAAAGAAATCCCCATGCAACATCACAGTTTATAATTTTATTATAATTTTACAAGGTATAGCCATTACAGTTAATAAATACTTGTTATTTTCTGACTATTTTCAGTTTTTACCAAGTACCGCCACGTGGTTTGGCACACTAATGAAAGCAAGGAATGACAAAGTAAAACATTACAGCTCTGTTTGTCCCCTCTGATGTAAACACTCAAATGTTTGTATGGTGAATATTTATTTTTTAGTAGCTGAGAAACAAAAGTAACTTCCCTTTATTCCTTTTAACAAATTATTTTTCTTCAAACAGAGGCAATATAAACACAGTTCATATTCAAGCATTGTGAAAGGAAGGCTAGAAAACTGAATATACTTGTTGGTGATATTAACATTGCTGCTTAAGTTTCATTAAGTTCATCATGACCTCACCTCTGAAAACCCTGGTTACAAACCCTGTCGTACCCTACATGGTTGTACTTTAACTACTGGCATGCAACCCAGTTTCAAAAAAGCAGTCATCTGTTTAAAGGGAAAACCAACTGTACAAATAATAGCAACTCAGGCTTAGCATTAGATTTTGTCCCTAAAGACATAACAGATCTTACACAGATTTGTACATTTTTTCCTCTCCATCCTAAGACATGTTTTTAAAGAAATATATTACATGATTTAAGTAACATTTAACAGCTGTTTCAGTTTTGCAAATTTCAGTAAAGCTAGATGTAAGAAATATCACAGACAGTAAATCATTTCCTTCAGGTCTCCTCTTCAGAAAATATGAGTTTTAACTGCTGGCTATTTAAGCACATAAGGTGTTTAATTAACTAAAATGGATTACCAGACTCTGTGACCTGTACAACAAAAACAAGCTTTTACAAGACCATTAGGGAAACAAGCTTATACGGGATATTGTATTGAAAACTACTTAGTGTATCTTGAAGGTTAAGTATGGTCTGAAGTTCTGGGTACTAATACAAATGGAGACCAAACAACTGCGTAGCATTAGGGCCCTGGGTTATTATACCACAGTATTTGCATAGGACCCTACAATGCAATAATCCAACATGTTCCATCCAACAGAAGGTAGGAAGAGGTCGGTTACAATGACAACCTCCCAGGTCTTCAAATGCATTTATTTACATTTTACTTTAAAACTGACATTGGAAACCAACCATCCATTCCTGGGCAAGTGAGCGCCATGCTAGGCCAAGGCAGAGTCTTCTCCCTGTGCTTACTGGCAGCACTTTCCAGTCTGAAGCAAGCGCGGTTGTGGGCCTGGTCTCAGCAGAAGCTGGGTGATGGCCCAGCTTTTCCAAAGTGCGTCAAATACTTTTATCTTTAGAGCAACATTCCCTTCCTGGGTTTGGTTGGGTAGTTCTAAGATTTTGTCACCAAATTACTTTTAAAACCTTCTGACAAAATCTGACTGTGGCAAGAAAAGACAACAACTTCATAACCAGGCCAAGCCCTAGGGCTGGTGTTAGACAGAAATGGTGAGCCTGCACATTATCACAACAGTTCCACCAAACAAGTAGTTTTTGTTTGGATTTGTTCCACTTAAAAAAGAAAAAAGCACAAACCTCAAAAATGCACACTAACAATTCTCATCTAGGAAACATCACACATGGGCTCTTTGGATATAGAACAACCCTGACAGCTTTTCCCTTATCATAGATGCTACAGTGAAAAAATGTTCAGAAAGATGAATGGTCTTCTCTAAGAAATGCCAGGGTCATAGGGAGGATGTAGTACTTTGAAGAACATATAGTTCTTCAAATTCAAAAAGTTACTGTTACTGTCTCACATTTGAAACTTTTCTGAAGGGAAAATGCCCTCCTTTACCACACCCAAACACACCCCCCCCCAATTTAAGGACTACAAGTATCTATTTTGCAAATGAAGCCTACTTTTGAAAGGCCTCAAAAGCTCATAACAATAATATTGGCAGGCTGGGAGAATGCTCAAACCTGTAAGCAATCACTGCTATCTTCAGTAATATACACAACCTCTAAGCCAAAGTAGCAGATGTATCTTCTTAGTATGTTAAATATGATCACAATAAAACCATCACATGCGTTTGCAGCCAACTTATGTAATTTATATACAAAACAAACAGAGCTAAAAACTAACTCCATCCAAAATCTAATAAAGTTTACACTGACTGTAGCTCTACCTCAAAACAAATTGGGTTTTCACAAAATAAGTCCATAGGAAGTATTTTTACACCAACGCTACCTCTATCACTGCAATTTGTGCAATTAAGTCTCTACACAGCTTCCACAGGAATATTAAAAACCAATCTCTTCAAAGAGATGTCCAAATTAGATATTTCACAGCGCAAAAGGACGCACCCCTGCAGCCTGGCCTGCATGAAGAACTTCCTCCTTCTTTCACGGTCCAGAAAATTTGTATCACCTGGCACATTTCATTAACAATTAAAACTTTAATGACTGTAGCCTTCTGTACAGCCTTTATATTACCACATTTTATTAAAAATCACATAGTATCCAAAAGACATTTCTAAATCAGCATACTATAATCACCAGCTTTACCTACTACTGCCTGAACTGGTCTGGCAAAAATTCAAGAAAAAAAAAACAGATGGAGGCAAACTAGGCTACCACATACTACCACAGAGTAAATTTACACTGACACTAATGATAGGACTTTACCTCTATTTTGTATCCCCAGCCCTAAGAGGTCAAACATTGGAAAATAAAAACCAGAATCCTTTAGGCAATTATCTATCTAATTATCTAATTAGGCTGCAGCGAACAGGAACTTTTCAGTTCTTTCTCCACCCTCATTCAATTTGACTGGAATTTTTGAACTTATCACTTCAGAGCTCAGATTTGCTTGCTGTTCCAGTAAGAAGGAAAATAAAAGGCTTGAACCACTCCTGGCCTCTCTGTGGCAAAGAGTAAGTTAAGCGTAAGTTACTCCTCTCATCTTGTGAGATGGATGACGGGTGCAGTAGAGCATTCATGGCCTAGCTGAGAACAAACCGGTAGAGGCAGTTGGCTGCTGGACCTCCGCTATCCAACTCCATGCCACCACCCACTAGAGCCCATGTCCTGGTGACCTCAGGATCACACTGGTAAGATGGTACCCAATCCTCAGATCTCTGCACTGTGAGGAAATGAACCAAGTCAGCAAGATTATGCCTCGAATAAACTCATCAGCATGGTAATGATAACGTGCTTCTGAGGGGTTTCAAGCTCTTGTTTTTCTACCACCTGGATATTATCTATCACACAGATATTTAAGGCTGCCAAGAATTCAGTTGCAAGCAGAGTGAGACTGACAAAAGGACAAGTTTCTTCAGAACTGCTACCTTCTCTAAAAAGAAAGACCAAACATACTATTACCATCACAAAAATTGAAAACTGCCACCAACTTGTGTTTCAATCCTTTTTGCAAAAATACACTTGTTGCCTAGTTTCAGTATGAATTTGTTTTCCAGAATACACACACACAACACGTTAACTTCTTACAAGTGAATTCAGGTGCTTCCAATGCCGAGACAATTTAAAAGATGGCTGCTTTTAGCCATATGCCTGTTTCTCTGCTAGATGCTACCACTGTCCAAGAAACCAGCATCAGCTGTCACAGTCCTCATCCAGTAACAGAATCACTGTCAGGCTGCAGATGACTTCCACAAATCCAGGGGGCTCCTTTTTGAACGGAATGAATAAGGCAGTTTTTTCTTTTTACAGGTGAAAAAGAACAGAATAAACAAACTGAAAACAGAAGAACTAGTAAGGGAAAGGCAGAGTTTTCTTTTTGTACAGGTTAAAAAAAAGACCACAAATAATACCAACAAGCATTAACCAAGTCTGCAGCATGAGAGCACTACAGTGCAATAAACATGGCACATGTCCCAACTTACCCGAACACTATCCTAACCCGGTGCCATGTATCAGCAGACAGTTTTCACCACTAACATCTCCAGTGCTTATGTGAGCATGCTGCTCCCTTCTCATCAACTCACAGTTTCTGTATCTGGGCAGACCATTCTGTAGTAATGAATCCCTTCAGAATTACAGGACAGTTGTTACACTCAGGCATCTACTCTTTTAGTAACATCTACAAAAGAGTAGGGTGATACCAGTGTTATTTAGATCAATACTGGCAGGACACAGAGGAGAGAGAACAGAGTAGGAGGCCACAACCACTAGGTGTTCAAGGGAGGTGTGAACAGAAGACTTCAGAATATGGTTAATGAATATCCCACAGGAAAAGCTGGATAAACTCTCCATCTGAGGAAAGGTCAGGAGAACAGCAATTAGGCTGCACTGGAGAACAAGGCTTGCTTGCTTACAACCTGATGCTATGGCCCAACTCCAAACACAAGTTATTTTGCCATGCTGGAGAATGGCCACCAGGAAACCGGAGAAGGGGGAAAATGATTACATGCTTTGTTCTTAACCAGCAAATGAGGGAATGTGTTGATTTTACAACAGAAAGTTCAAAAAGCTGTTCTTTTTTCCTTTCCAAACAGCTATTTCCCTGCTTTTATGGGCAGGATGTTACAGGCACAAGGAAGCGCTGCTGCTACTCCACCTTTCCTTAAGCCTGACTTCTGCTTCAGGAAATGTGATTATGAAGCTTATGAAGGTATGAGATCTGCTAGAGCTGATAGGCATTTCAGGTGGAAGCAAAAGAGTCTAGTAGAATTTTTCATTTAAAAAAAATCCTTGTTAGAGGTAATAAGGATAATCAGTACCACCACACCCTCTGAGATAATACTCAAAAGACAGAATACATTTGAAAGGATAGGGTCACCTTATGGGCAAGCATCAGATAAGCTGAAACCAGTACAACCAAAATTTCCTCAAATAAACAATCAATTTTGCAAAGCAAAATCACAACTGCCTTTTAATAAAAGTACCTGAAATATTTTGTCAACATTTCCTGCACTTTACAAGAAAATACTACGAACTCATGGTTCTAGCCATTAAAATAAAGGATTCAATCAAATATTAAGACCACTTTAAAAGGAGGTCAGAATAAAACTTTAAAAAATCATCCAACTAGAAACACAGCATTTGCCTATGTCTTTAAACTTACAGTTGTTAAGTTACACCACTATCTTATCTTATTAGAAGTTTATAGATCACAGGAGCCATTCTTAGCTTACAAAAGTACACGTGCACACTTAAAACTGTACAGTAAAGAGCAGTCTTTTTGAGAGCTGGAGAAATTAAGAATATATCTGGAACCTCTGACACAGACAAAAGAATAAGCCTGTAGTCAGACCAGTCAGTCCACATCCATTCTTCCACTGAGCATATATAATACAGGTCTGCTAACAAGACCTCTCTAATTGCCACATGTGAAGGGCCTCAGCTTTCACATCACAATCAAACTGAGTAATTAATTAAAATACTGGGATTTCTTCTGTTCCAAACCTGTCCAGGCAATTTTGCCATAACACTGAAATTCAGCCAAGTTTCTACCAGTATGTCCTTTGCATGATGTGATAGCAAAAACTTTTCAAATGGACAAACACTGTGGGTTCACATAAGTTATTCTATAATGCCTGGTTGCAAGGGGAAGGGAATGGGGAGAGGAACACATGGGTGCTCCCCTATGCAGGGCCCTACAAGCACTACCATATTATAGCACAAAGAGCAGAACTGGGAACTACAGACAACAGAACAATGCAGAGGCTTTTTAAGAGGCATTAATTTAGCATCCAATCACTTCTGTCCCTTGATGAATGTTCAAAGTTACGATAGCATAGTAGCAAGTGCCACTTTTACACAAAAACTACATGGCACCCCCATTATAAGAAAGTTCTCTCAAAATGGCAGAGCATAAACAAGAGTAATTGATTATCAGGATCATTTATCAGGAAATCCTAATGAAACCAGCAGGATTCTTCATTTATTAATTAGTAAAAATTAACAAAAATCAAAATAGTTACTTACGTAGGCTAACTAAGGTGACAGCCACTGATGCCAACATATGCACACATGCAGGAATGGTAACTTTTCAGAAAAAATAGCATGGCAACATTGAAGTGTAGAAACAGGAAGAACAAGGAACAAAGGAAGCTTAATACATGCTTTTAACCAAATAGTTTTTATGATGCAAAGTGGGAAGAAGCCAGCTACAGCTTTTCAGCATTTCAGAAAAACAGCACAGGCGATCTAAACAAGCAAACTACAAAGGAGGTACGTGACCCTAAGAAAAGATAAAGCTGTGGCGTATATAACTTGAGGTGCAACCACACCTTCAAGTTTTGCTTCAGTAAAGCTGCACTTTGTTTGCAATTTCTCAATCTCATGTATCTAACTGATTTACATTATTGAAAAATTAAGACTCTCAAACATCTTATAGGTTTAACCAGACTAGGAAATACCATATTTCTAGTGAGTCAGAAGAAGTCTAGTTGTATCCTGAGGAAAGAGTGATCAAAACCAGCAACATCCTGATGACTGGTAACATAAAGAGAGGGTGTTCTCCCCTTTTTGTACTCCTCAGCAGTTTTACATGGCCATATAATTATATTAGAAATGAAGCACACCTGCTTCCAGCCACCCTCCCACATGGGTATTTGACAGTAACACAGTCCATACACAGGATAGCCAAAAAGCCTGCTCTGGGACGAGGCTTTCCAAAGCACCCTCTGCATCGACGGGGGGCAGACACTGTGCAGACTCTGCACTGTGTTCTCCTCCTGCCACCAGAGTCCCAACTCTGTGCTCCAAGACATAAAGGATGAAGTTGGGCAGGAAATAATCTACTTTTTCCAACAGAACTAACCTCACTGCCCCTTCTCTCCTGCTTGGCACACCTCAGGAGACCACCAGCCACCACTATCTGTTTTTCCTGCCTACCAGAACATTTGTGCCCAGCCTGATCTCAAAATGCTTTGAAGGGAATTTATGTGCATGCAAACTAGCAGATGTAGTACCACCAGGGAGTCATGCTCATGTTTGAAAGATGTAACAGAGTAAGTTTCCCCAGCAAAGCAGATTCTTTTATAAATTAATAATAGACAATAGGTATAATAGGTAGATGACCAACTGACTGCTATAGCTGGAGGGTGGAGAAAGGCTCCCTGCTGGTAGGCACAGGAATGCCAGCCCTTTGCAGTGCCTTGCCCATTAACTGGGAGCATCAGACATGCTCCTGTGTACTAGGACTGGTCATAACCATAACACTCCTACGCCCTCTGGGATCTCTTTGCAAACTACTACAGGTTAAGAGAATAATTTTCCAGCACAACCGTACATTCCTGGGAATATTTTGCAAATCAGCTGTAAACAGTAGGCTTAGCAAACCTTTTCTAAACATTACACAGAACAAGCAAACATTATCCCTGCATTCACAACCTCAGCACTCCTGTATTTCACTTTACACCGAGTCCCATACATCTTTTTAACAGGATGTTTTGAAATACAAAGTTATTAAGAATGCTGGCACTAGAACACTGATTCTCACATTAACATTACAACATCTTCCAGATCTGACTGCTCCAGTTCACAGAGTACTCCCACTGAACGGGCTACTGCCACTCTCCACCACAACAGCTGTTTGCAGAACAAGATCTTAGTTTCTGTCCAAACCCTCACTGATATTTGCTGTCTTAACTCAAGCTGTTTAAGTGACTGCATAGTTTTGAAGTAAAAAAGCACTGAAGAAATCCAGATGAACAAGATTAAAAACTAAGGATTAACGTAAGAAAGAGCAGCCCAAGGAGTACAGCGATGCTTACTTAGATTTATAAATAACAGAGTGCAACTCTCTCCATACCCAGACCGACTATTAGAAACTCCCAGTATCCAGCTTGCTTATTAGAAACCAGAGATACCAAAATGCTGCCAAGGGACACCTGGCCCCTTAAGAGCCTCTAATTTACTGTCTCTGCAGCTGGATAATGGGGAAAGTCCGTATTTTTCACTCCAGCACTCAAAGCAGGAATGAAGAGCCAGTTTAGATTTTACCATGAATACACATGTAGTTTTAAGATGAGGTTTAATCTGTGAGTTTTTATTTGTGTGCCCTTTGGAAGTGAAGTACTGAGGAAGTGTAGGCTATAAGCTCTACTATGAACTTGAACACAACCACTAAGTAATAGGTTTAAGTATATTTCACTGAAAATAAAGCTAGGGAAAGGTACTAAAAATGCCTTCAGAAGATAAATACAGCAAACATCCAAGGGCCAAATTTGCAAACAGATTATTTTAAAAGAACATAAACCATTACCTCTATGGCACACAAGCATGTATTGACTGAAACTGCACAGATGGCAACAGCCATTTTTTAGTTGAGCACAACTGCAACTAATGTTAAAAAGGTTGAGCCAAGGTTCACAACATTACGTATCAAGAAGGCATTTTTTCCCTCTCTCAAAACTCCAGGCAAACAGCTCCACTGCAGCAGAGGGAGAAGCTGCAGGGAAACTGGGTTTGTCCATGACAGAAATTCCTCTGAGTGTCCCTGGAGTAGCTGCAACTGCAAAGGAAAAGCTGTGGAGTCCATGAGAATGAGAGGGAACCAGTGAGGAAAACAGTAGGTCAGGACCATGTGATGAAAGAAATGCATTTAGTGCTGTTTCAGAATTGCTGCTCAAGTCAAGGTCCACCTACTCTTTAAATAAATGCATCCATCTTTCTGAGCAGCATTGTTAGACTTGCTGTCATCAACAACTCAACAGAACTATAGAACAAGAAAATTCATTTATGGATTAGTGTATTATTCTCCATGCTACACATAGTGCTGTTTTCCTCATACACCTGCAAACACAAGCTATTTTTAGGTGCTCTGTTGTTGCTGTTGGACACACAATCACACACACATACACACAGTCTGGTGAAAAGATATGAACTATTTATTACAACATCTGACTCCATTTTTATAGTATTTCTACACAGACCAGGGATTGGAGGAGAAGGTTGGTATCTCTCCCATGCCATTGGTCAAGACAACTGCCCATTCCTCCAAGAGAAAGAATGTAAACTAACTTCATTTAACAAAAACACTGCTTCTATTTATAACACCCCTGTGCGAGAAAGAAACTAAAAAACTATGAAAACATTGGATCTGTGAAGTATCAAAAAGCTAAAAAATCAAGGCGACACTCTGTGACAGTATTTTCATCAAGCAACTGTAACTGTGAGGCTCAGTCTGCAATAGCCCTTGCTGCAGACACTGAAAGGAGCTCAGCAAATAAGGAAGGAACAGTGGGAGGAACCTCTCAATGAATTTGGCTTGGCAGGAACAGGTTCTATCCCTGCCCTGAAAAGGAGTTTAAAGTACAAAAAATATCCACAGATGATCACTAATGGCAGGTTCTCTCCTTTTAGGGGAGCTGACTTGAGACCTGACAGTTCCTAGGATTTGCTGAGTCATGAACATTCGCATCTGCAAGCACAGCAAGCACAAGCTGGACAAGTTCTCTGCAGTGTGAGATACATGCAGAAGTCTGTCACAGCTGTACATCAGAAGCAGAGGACAATTCTTACTACACAGAGGAGGGAGCAAAGCAGGGAACAGGACAGGACAGAACAGAAGATACTGATCTGATCAAAACACCTGAACAGTTTAATTCCCATGCCAGGTGATGCAGTAAGACAGAGGAGCCAATTCCACCAGATAAACAAGTGCCATATGTGAGAAATCCTCACACATCCCTGCCTGCACAGGGCTGGCAGATATGTCAGAGATTTAGCTTGATGCCTGAAACCTACCAAGTGGCAACAGGAGTTTAGGCAGGATACACATCCAGCAAGACAATATAAGATGCCTCTGGTTTAAGCAGTCCCAAGTCCCAGCCCACAGGCGGCCTTGGCAGTGAGCTGAATGGCTCTCAGCTGTGCTGCCAACATCATCAGTGAGGCACCTGCAGTCACACACCTGCATATAAGCATTCAGTCCAGAGCTGAATCCTACTCCAGGGACATCAGCAAGAGGCAGACCTCAAAAACACAGAAAGACAGAGTGGTTTTTGCAACTGGATCTGTGGAATTCCATGTCACAGCACTCTGGGGATGCTACAAATTTACATGGGTGCAAAAGCAACCAGATAACTCCCAGGAAAAAGCAACCCAGCCTGCAAATCGGAGAGGCTAGAAGAGTGTTCTGTCAGGACATTACTGAGTATTTACCCCGTTTCTCTTACTCTTCCCCAGCACATACCATGAGTCATTGCCAGACACTGCCCTAAGACAGATCTTGCTTTTGATTTCATACAGGTATCCACACATTTCTTATGTTTCAGCTTCCATATGCAACGGGAGTACCATCAGCAATGCGCAACAGAGAAACAGCAGGTCGCAAAGTGAGGCTGGCCAACCAAGATGACTGTCAGATAAGGAATGCACAGAGCCCAAAGTGAAGCAGCTAGGGATCACCCAATTCAACCGCAACACAAAACACACTTTGACTTAAAGCCAGAAACATGAGCAGTGGTGTACTTGCAGAAGGGAAGAAGTTGTTGTTAATATGTTATTATTGGAAGGCACTTTCACAAACATTTGTGAAATATCATAGGAAAAAAAAATCCCTGCTGAAATTATTAATTCTTCTTTTAAAGCAAGCTTTGAGTACCATGCAGGGAATTTATGGCCTTATGCCACATGCTCTACAATAAGGAGAAGGGGAAAGACTCATCAAGATTAACAGCATACATTCTGTGTGCTGGATGAGGCAGAGAGTCTGTGGGAGGGATGCTGGCAAGTGATAATGTAATTAAAAGTTGTAGCTTAACCCAGAGAGACAAGGGGGAATAACAATGCTGGCTTTTCCAAACTTACCTATCAAGTGTTTTTAAAAATAAACACAAAAACACTTTAATGTTGTTATTTACAAAATAATTATTTTATTACCTAGAAAGCACAATACAGAATTGGAGTACCACAGAGCTAGGATTCATTAACTATCTATGAAGATTATGACAAGACTTTACACTTAAGGCGAGATGTTTTCTGATGAAACAGTTAGACTTAACTTTACAATATTAAGCCTTGGTGCATATATATATATGCACACATATAGATATACACATACACACTCATACCTCAACAAGAATTCTGCCTAACAACTATTTCATTTTACAAGACTTATGATAAAATGAAAGATGCGGAAGTTGAACCTGAATGGAAAAATAAGCTCATGAACATTTGAAATATTGCAAAAAGGAATCATGTTTTCTTGGTTACTTTCTTATTAAAATAGACAGCAGCATAGGTAACTCTTAAGTATTTTTTCAAGAGCTCCCCTCTTGAAAGAAGAATTTATTTAGCTTTTTGTACAAATGGTCTTTGAAACATTTTCTTGCTTTAGATGTTTTACTTGTCACTTACATTGCTGCTTCCGATTGAAACACAGTAATTGCTTTCTCCTTGTTACTAACGCTCTCCTCTGTTCTATCTCAGCACCATATTAGTACATTGTCCATCCACTTGACATGATGAGAGCTACCTCAAGTTTACCAAGACCACAGCACTCTTCTCTCACTTGCTCAAGTCACAGCTTTCAAGCACAAGTCTTGAATCTGAATTTGGTGTTTTAGTATTAAAAACACCCTCAGCTTATTTCAGAGCTCCATTTGAAGCCCACAGAAAAAGCAGCAGTACAACTTTTCTGCTGCCATGGAGAAAGTATGGTCAGCCCACCACACATACAGAAGGCACTGAAGAGAGTAGCTGCTCTAGGGTCTCTACAGAGGGAAAAAAAAATCTGCCAAAGAAACTTCCACTCTCTCAAAGAAAGCCTGGTATTCAGAACAGCAGGCCAAGCTTTAGAAAACACAGCTCTTGTTTCAACCCACAAGACAGGTATCAAATTGTTACAGATGGCTTTCATTTTGACAGGTCAAGAGTGATCTGCAAATCCTACACACTTTCGGCACATGAGAACTAATCTATCTGGTTGGCACAAAACAAAAAGCAAGAATCGCTCCCTCTGTTCATAACCTGTGAGGACAAACACTAATATTTTGTACTATCTGCCTTTCAATTGCAGCAAGCATTAATAGCCTGCTATAAAGGACAAAATTAAAAAAAAAAAAACCAAAACCAAAACACACTAAAAAAAAGGGCACCATTTCTGCCTAAATATAAGCAGACAAAGAAATAAGGAGAAATGGAAGTGAAGTCCATAATATATATGGCCTAATCTAAGTAGGAATACTAAGTAAAGAGTAATTTAAACAAAAATCAGTTGAACTACCATTTGTCCTGCTGCAAAGGATATTAAATGAAACTAAAACTAAAAAACAACCTTGAACAACACCACCACCACTTAAAAGGATAATAAAGAAAAGTTTCAGCAGGCAGGGTATCTGGTCAAGAGTTCAAGACCACATTCCCATTTTATAGGGTAATCAGATACAGTGTGGAAGCCAACATTAACAGGATGCCCTCCCTGAGCAAATGAAAAATTATCGGCTGGAAACTAATAGAACAGCTTCTGTGTTCCTGGGTCCTGGGGGCACCAAAACCAGTGTGCCAGGCAACCCTTCAACAAATATGGTATGCATTAAAAATACACAGAGACACTGTAAAACCCCACCTGCACACTTGTTTACATTTCCCTTATCTGAGTAATAGGCAGACTGGCACTGGTAGAGGCCAAAGAGCTATGTCTGGCACCACAGAAAAAGGAAACTAAAGGTCCTACAGTGTTGTCCTTGCAGCTGCGAAACAAAAACCAAAGTCAACCTTCACTTGTTCATTTTCACACGTTTTCCAAAAACTTGCACTGAAAAGGGAAGGGAGGGGGGTGGGATAGTTGTTAGAAAGTCATGTTTGAATAAAAGTCCACCTCAAAGAACCCCACCACCATCTGTTGCCATTTATAGTAGGGGCGTATTTTAAACCATATAATCCCCTGAGGCAATACTACTCCTCACACTGGCCTCTCTCATACAATTCAGAGAATTCTGCCCTGAGTAGTGCCAACACACAGCTACAGCCCAGGCAATTAGAAGATAAAGACAAGTATCTTCTATTTTACCTAAAGTACCTATTTTATCAGCCAGTTTCTCTCAACACTTTGTAAATTCTGCTACTGCCCTGATGTTACAACCTTCCATCAGAAAACCCCTGGGCTGAGGCATGCAGGGAGAGATAATGGAACATTAACTTTTTGTGAAGTAAAAAACAGGCTACATATCAGGATAGGACTGCGGCAAGCAGCTGCCAGCAGATCAGAAGAGCAATATAGACTGCCTGGGGTCAGGGTAAACTGAGAAACCACCTCAGTGAGGGCAGCTACAGAAAGAAAAGTATGAGGAATTCCGAACACCCCTCCACTCCCAGGGCAGGATGGGAGTGGAAGTCTCTTTAACAGCCTCCGTGCATGAAAGACTTCTCATGCCTCATCTTGTTTTTACCAGCAGGCCTCTGAAAGACAGCTCACAGCCACCCAGAGAGCAACTGGCTCAGCACCCACCTGCTGCAAGCATAGCTGGGGAAGCCCAAGTGTGGGTGGCTCAACCTGTGATGTGGCTGCACTGACACAGGGGATGCAGGCTCCTGCAAATTCAGCTGGTTGAAAAAACATAGTGGTCTCCTACACAGAGCTTCTGAAAGGCACTGATTTGATGGATGTAAATTAGCTAGCTGTACCGAACTACAGGGTGTCACAAAGAAAGTGCAGATGATCATCTGACCTATCTCACACGGATTAAAACAAACATTGGCATTTGGGAAGGAAGCTACAGAGGGCTGCAAGTACCTGCATGGAGAGCAGGTTAGTAGTAACTGTGGTATCTGACAAAGGAAAGAAATGGCTCTAGGAGGTACCAGAGATCAAAGAAAAGTAAGTAGTAGAGCAGGGAAGAGATTAAAGGCTCGAGCTGCAGACACCCAACCCAGGCTGAGTCAGTGCAACGCCTTGGAAAAGACACGGGAGTCAGTACCCAAACTATGGTGGAAAAGGGAATCCTGCTGCACCCAGGAGACGTGCAAACAGAAGTCATCACAGGGAGCAAAAAAAAAAACAACTAAGGTAGGGTTGGGGAAGAGGAATCAAAAGTAGATGCAGGCCACTAGTGAAAGGCAAACACAGTCACTGTTCCTACATCATGAGCACTTCCCTGCTCAACAACTGCCTCGGAACCAGGGTGCTCTTTGGACATGGCCATGGTTCACCATGACAAACAAAACTGTCTTCTAGTAAAGTCACACCACTGCAGCCTCATCAAGTCCCCATGCCCAGGGAGGAAATACTTGGGAGAAGCAGTTGAGAAGCCATTTATATTGTATCCCAGTATAAATGTTCACTGGTCCGAGACATACAGATACTTCTCTGTTCTGGTTAAGGATTTGCTTTAGAAGGCCAAGGAAACAGACTCCTACACTTCTAATTCCAGCTCTCCAGAAGTCAACAGCATGCCCATGAAGGCTCAGCCTTAGTTTACAGTTTACCCTGTGTCTGGTTTAGTACAACAAATGTGATCTGATCTCCCTGCAGCAGGTTCTGTCTTGCTGCCTTTCCTGGGCCACTCTCAGAGGGCACAGATGAAGGTAAGCTATAGCAGCCTGGCCTGCACAAACATCAATTTCCTTCTTTCCCTAAAGATAATATCCACACTACATAGCAAGCAAAAAGGAAATGAAGATCAAGATCCAGCTACAACTAGTCAGCAGATTTGTGAGCTAAGCAGCACAGCTCCCTTGGTCATACAATAGGGTAAATAAGAAAAAGCAATGGAGGCAGTACAGTTTGGTGCTCTAGAGATACCAAAAAGAGGAGCTATGTTGGTTGCTGCTAACTAACAACTGAGATCAGCCTGCTTCTATTCACTGTGAAAGCCAAGGAAAAAGGAAGCAGCACTTCACTTTTCAACAGTTAAGAAAGCTAAAGGGATTTAAAATGCATGTTAAAAAGGAAAGGGAAAGACAGCTCTTTTCCTACAGAGGTGCACCTGAATTCACCAAATGTCCTCATGTATCTGGGGGCAGCCATTGCTGCACCCACTGCATGTCTCAGAGGAAGCTGCTGGGGGCTGTTGACTAACTTCAAATTAAAGCCTAAGCAAATGCAAGGTTGCTCCTATTGCTACATGCAAAGCAAGCTTCTAAGAAAGCACCACTGTCAAGTCCTAATTTTTTTTTTTTCTGTAGAATTACCTGTCTCAACAGTTAAGCCATTATAGGAAGTGTTTATAAACAACCAAGCTAAATGTAGTGCTGAATTTGAGGCTTACAGTTCCAGAGCATTTTTCCAAATTACCTTTCATTTCAATATCACATTTAACAGGTCAAAAGATTGAAAGGCTTTTTTGAAGTTCAAGAGTTTGAAGTCTGATTTTCACAGGTGTTAAGTGCTTACAGTTGTCATCAACTATTCTGAAGGTGTAGGGTAAAGAACTGTCAGCTGCATTAAAGAAAAAAATCCTTTAATTCTTTCCATATCAAACTCGTAACAAAACTTATTTACACAGTAAAGTCCAAAAGAACTATGAATTTAAAACTTAATGCTTAGTCTTCTCTTTACATTTAATACCATGGTATGCCTGCACTAACACAGAAAGCAAAACATCACTTTCTGCAAGCTCGATATGACTGCATATTTGGTCATTCTTGAAAGGCATTTAGGGTAACTTTGGCAGACAGATTCAGTATGTTTACAAATTACTTCTGAATAGAGCAGATTACCTGCCTAAGTATTTTCTAAGTACTAAGCAATAAATGATTAGACTTCAACAAAAATTAGATACATTTGCAGCAACAAAACTGAAATATGAATATATGGAAAAGAGATTACATGGTAGTTTCACCTCAAATTTTTTTGCTTTAAAATAGAAGAAATTTTTCTGCCATTTTTGACATGTCATCTATTGCCACTTTAACAAAGCTGAAGGAAGAGTCCTCTAACCAAGAGAAAAGATGGAGAGCACTTGCAAGAGTTGTTTATAAGATAGCAAAATACTTCAAAGAATCTATTATGCACTATATTATAAATTCAGACTAACAATGAAAGGTACTTGTGTAAAAAAGACAATCTTCATTAGATCTCTCCAAAAGACAGGTAACATCTTCAGACTTGAAGCCTGGGACTCCAATTTTAGTTTTCCCAGTAGCAAGTAATTTAGAACTGTAGCTACTATATGTTTTCTTAATGCTCAAGACTTATGAGTAGGTGGCACTGCATGGTGTTGTGTGTCATTTTAAATTACCATTAAAGAAAGGCACTTATTTAAAAAAAAAA
>WBMY01010831.1:984275-1035194 GCA_013397315.1 Donacobius atricapilla | reverse complement strand
AAAAAAAACCAAAAAAAACCCCACAACATTCCCCAGTTAATCATCTACTGTGGGGAGCTGGGAAAATAATGAGAAGAGAAGCAAGCACAATCAGTGAATGGTATGATGCAGAAAAAAAACCCATACAACCTCTGTGTTCTGTCATGGCTAGTACCAAGCTACTGCCCATAAACTCTGCTGAACCTCAAGCAGCTCCTCCTCAAACACCAAGGCACCCCTGCAGCACATGTCACTGCCAAGAGCCACAGCGCAGGACCCACCAGTCCATGCATTGCAAAACTCTCCACACCCCAATCAGCCTGCTCACATCCCAGGCATCTTGACTGGCGAGGTTAAAGCTCCAAACAGAGATAGAGTCCTTCCTGCTGGCACACGTATTCAAACAGCCTCACTCCCTCCTCTTTCCTAGATGAGTCATAGTACTGGAGTTCCCCGAGCTCACACACTACAGCCCCACCAAAGGCTGTATCAGCTTAAGCAAGGGCTAGATGGAACTAATGTTGCACTGGGCAACACAGCCATCACTTCCTGTCACAAAAGACTCCTAATAGCTTTCATTTGCTCTAGGGAGCAAACACCACAGCACTATCACTCAGACTTGGTCAAACATGAGTGTTAGGTTTTCCTAGCTGTGACACAACCCAGCAACTTGCTGCTCTCAAGGACAAATGGAGTATTTCACTTCCCTATATCTGTGGGGTCTCACCTCCTTCCCGGGCTCTCAGCATTTCATCAAACCCTTGGCGAGTGAAAGCTCGCTAATGTATCAGGAAACTAACTCTAGAAGAAAACCTAAGCTAGCAAAACAAGGTGCACACAGTACAGGAGGCAATACACAGAGTACCTTAAGATTTTTCTCCAGCAGCTTCAAGCTGCTTCACTCAGACAACTTCCTGACCCACTCACACCATGCATGCTAAATGCTCTATTAACAAGTTTTCTAAGATTTGGGTTGGTTCCTCCATAAATGCAAGAAATTAAAGGCATTTCTATGCAAACCTGCAGATTACATGCCCTAATCTTTGCTGAATTCCTTTACATTGCTTTTCCCTTAAAAGACTCTTTCCTCCCCCACTCGAAAAGTGTTCAAAATGCTGCCTGAATAAACAGTATAGAAAAAAACTCGGTATGTACAAGTTCAAATCTAAGGTTCTGGACCCATCAGATTTAGAAGAAATCCAGACTTCAGGAGTATTAACATGGGTTTTGAAAGAAGATTTTTTCACCACCAGTGAAAAAGTGCATCAAAGTAACTGCACATGCAAATTTTTTTCCTTCCCATTTTTATTGTATTCTTCATTTCGGAGAGATTGAAGGCCTTAAAGAGCAGATCTAGTATGAAAGTATGACACCAAGACTGCAGATGCTTGCCTCAGGAAAACAGCCCAAGAGTCCAAATAATAATGGAAGAGTATATTAACTTCAAACAGTCCTTGTGCATGGACAATCCTCGTCCAGAATTGTATGCGCAAAACTGTACAAAAATTTGCAATACCAATGTCAGAACCATCAGGCACAACTAAGCAGACAACTAACGGCCAGCCTTAAAAATTCACCACAGGCCTTTAAACTTGGCAAACCCCCCATGCCCAGCTGAATTTTTTCACTGGGAGCTAATGAACAACCTCATAAGCTACCTCTGTGAGACAGCAGACTCAAGCCTGTGTGGGTTTGCCCACTCTAGACTGTAATACTGCAATGCTTCTTCAGTCAGATGATGCATTTCCTCTGCACCCTGAATGAACTGTCAGCTCTAAAGTAAGGGACAGCTGAGAGGTTTATTAGATAAAGCACCATTTAAATTTTGACTTAGGGCCTGTAGTGAAGAAAATTAGTATGGGAAAATGCTACTTGAAATGACGCAAATCACCATGTGCCTTTATTATCGCTATTACAGCATCACTGAGGTAAGTTTCATGCATGCCAAAATATTCACACACTCACTTAGAAGGATATTCATTTAATTAACTTAAATGTGAATCTCTTATGCCCAGTAGTTGACTATTAACAATAAAAACAATGCCTAGTGGAAACAAAAACTGGGAAAAGTTTATCCAGAAACTATTTTAAAAGTACAGAACCGCAAATGTCACACTGTCCTGCTCTAGGCATCACTTCTGCATTCAGAAGAAGTGTTTCCTTCATTATTATAGTTCTAATCAGACTCAATGTTTTAAAAAGCTTCCTACTGTGTTGCATGATTTCCTTATAAATCACTTGCTCATAATCCATCCTGCAGAATGAACCATTCCTCTTCAAAGCATCAAAGTCATGCTATGCAGTTACTGAGATGGGACAAGAACGCCAGACGTCCTCAGTAGGAAAGGAAGCATCTCTATAAAAGGAAGACATGCAAAAGATACTGAAACTTAACAGAATATTCAAGTTTGTAATTGTGCTATTTTATTCAAAATTATTTTCCTGATTTAAGCTATTTTTACTGACACTACAAATACTCCAGCTTTCCTCAACAGCCTATCTGTTTACTGACGTCCCAGAGTACAATTAAGAGTAAAGTAAGAATTTAACCAACTTGCTGCTAGGGAAAGAGTCATTCGCATGTTCCGGCTAAGATATGTAATCACCTGCTAACAATAACAAAGAACTCCAAAGGAATCCCATTTTCCAAAGATGGGAATGGTAAAAGCAGCAAAGAGATTAAGAAAACAGTATCTTCTCTTCTGACATATAGTGCCTATCATATATGACTAAATTCTATGTCCTCCAAGAACTGCAAAATGAAAACATTTTTCCCTGTCAAAATTCTAAAGATTGTATCAAATCGGAGGATATTTTATTCAGAAACCAGGAAGTTCTCAACCCTGTCCCTCTTACATCAACTGTTGGTTAAGGAAAAAAAATAAACCCAAAACACCACAAACAAACTTACTCAGGTCAGAGAATTGGAAAGACCAAAACATGCCATTCCCTTTGCTTAATTCTAAAAAACACAGATGTGATTAGTATGAAGACATATTTGATCTCTTTTTCCTAATAAAAGATTTTTCTAGTGTTTGCCTCATTTGGAGGGAACTAGACTGTTGAACAGCCCTTCAGTTTCTCTGATATAACACAGAATGGATCTAGAAACAGGGTTTTCACACAAGGTATCTTGGGTTGTTTAGAGTGCCAATGACAGATTTAGGCTGTTCCAGAAAATTAGTTCTGCAGAAATAAGCCACATCACTTCTAAAAATCATTCCTAAATCCCACTCATCATTGGAAATCATCTCCAATAAATATCTGCAAAAGGTGAGTGTTAGGGTGGACCACATGGGGATTTTCAAATAACCAAGGGAAAACAAAGTACAAAATGCAAAGCCAGACACCCGCTTTAAAAGAAAGCCAAATCCTTTGAGGTTTATAAATGCATTAAAGAAGTATCTGCCCATTTTTATCTGTGTCTCATGATAAGAATGGTTAGGGGAAAGCACGCATTCAAATCCTGCCAGAATCCAGAATCGGCCTGCTGCTGAGCATGGCTACCTCAGGAGCTTCCCAGCTAACAAAACCCTCTGAAGGAAGTCCTGCAGCACTTTATTCCAGAAGAGGAAGCACTGAGAGGCAGAACTGGGGGATGGGAAAGATCCTCGAGTATACGCAACTCCAGAGTGAAAGGGGATAATAGGATAACCTCTGTACTGCAACAAATACACAAAAGGCCAGGGAAAAGGTAAGCCCAAGCCTCCTCCACTGGGAGCATTCACAGCTCTCCACTGTTTCGAGACAAAAGCAGACTGCCTTCTCTAACTAGGCAGCCCCTGGACTGTCTAGAGTACAAAGTGAACTATGTCAAACACCGTGTAAGAGAATAAACACATTTAAGATGCTGATTCTTCTCTAAGTAAACACATAGAGCTGACAACACAGCCACAGTCAGCAGCAGTGGACACAACCCATTTCCCTTCTCTACACCGAGCACTCACAGAGTGCCACCAATGCCAGAGGGAGAGCCAGGACAGAAATGTGGAACAAAGCTCCTGCTATACTCCCTGCCATAAAGAGTACAGGCTGTTACAGGCCATACAAACACATTGTTATTTATCCAACTTTGCAAAACTTCCCAGTCCTTCCTTAGTTCTAAAAAAGCAAGGCTGTTCTAAAAACATTTTCTGATTCAAATGACCCAAGGTCAGGGACAGCATCAGTTCACTCAATACTGAAAATTCTTCCAGCAGCCTCTGAAAAGCCAACAAGAAACTCCCAAGAGGTTTGAATGGAAAGGAACTAAATAAAGCCCCACTTACCTTGATCTTGCATACAACTTACTTGTGAACTAAACTACATGACACTTCTACATGGATGCCTCCAAAGAAGTAAGTTGTGGTCCGAGCTGTTCTCCCTTGTACGAATTGTACAGCCTGTCTTTTGGGCTGTTGCCTCGATGCATGGAATGGTATTTGCTGACCTCCTGGCTGGAGCACCAGCAGGGTCCGTTCCTCTGCAAATCCTTCTTACAGGTTAGCTAAAGATCTGTAGAACCTTCAATACCTGAGTCTTTCCAGACCTTTGTGAGCTCTAGTCAACACACTATCTAAGCTTAGGAGAGAGAATGGAAGTGTCACTCCTGCAGGAAACAGTGCTAAATATAGACGGCCAGGACAGTTTTGAGATCCTACCACAACAACAAGTCAGGAAGGGTTTTGTGCTAAGCTTTACCTCTGCCACAGCAACAACTGATTTTGAAACAGCTACATACTACGTTAAGAGACAGCACAAACCCACCTGTATTTCTGCCTGTCATGTTTTCACTTGTGCCGTGCACAAAGAGCTTCCAGCCTCCCCAGGCACCAGAGAGGGGCTCTGCATGAACACCACAGATCTTTTATGCCAACATGACTCTCTTGTAGCAACGAAAAGGGAGTTCAGGCGTTTCAGAAACACCACCCTCATGGCAGCTTCTTGCAAGAGGCTACTGTTACATCAGTAACATAGATGCAAAAGCAAAAATTCTTCATGCACTTATGCTAATTGTGCAACTATTCAAATAAAACTGGAAGACAACTTGTTTTGCACAGAAAATTATTTTTTGTCTCCAGAGATAAATGTAAGATGACAGGTCACCCCAAAAATAAGCCGCAAGTTTAACTAAGAACATTTTCAAAATAGGAGAATAAAAGAGACATCATTAAGGTTCAAGGGAAAAGAACAAAGTGGAACTGAAGAGACCTTTAAAAGCATAGCCTGGTCAGGGCAGGAGGAGATTTTGAAATGGGACATGGAGTTATAATTGCATGGGCATTTGCTAAGTAGGTCTGCATTTGCTAAGCAGGTCTGTGTATTCTGCTGTGCAAAAGGAAAGAAAACACTCCAGAGATAAGCACTTCAGCCTGCATAGGGCTTGGATACCTTCCCAGAATTCAGGTCATAAGCAAAGACTCTCATAAGCAAAGAAGGGTGCCAGAGCAAACACTTCCATGCAACTGGTCTGCATTTGACTGTCTAGCCAAGAATTAAATGATGCAGTTTTTTAACTGGCAAACACATGATACAAAACTGCGATTAGTGGACAGCAGTTTTACAAATTTCAGTCTCTCACCCACTTTCGCTGTCTTTCAACACACAAATTTTAAATACTGTTATTTACTATATACTTAATTTATCTGTTGTGTTAACTCATAAGAAAAAATGTATACTTTCTACATTTACTTCCAAACAAGTTCTCTGAAGAACAGCCAAAGCATCCTGAAGGCTGTTGGAGAAAGCCAGTTCAATTTCCAGCACACACTCTGACAAAAAGGATTTTCACTTTTATACTACATCTAAACCCTTAAGGATATCCACCTAATACTGCAGAAGAAGTCAATGGACTAATATTAGGCTGTGGTCTCTGGACTTCTGCATGGACATTTAACCACCTGTCTACCATCAGCAACTATCCTCAAGCCTCCAAGCAGCAAACCGAAGGGATTTACAGTTAATAATTACCCAACGTACCAAAGCTTATAAATAGGCTTGCTTAAGAGATGTCTGGTGAGTGGTAGTGATAAAAATCATCTGAAAAGCATTTGCATCCAGCCAGGTATTGTTTTATGGCCTCTTCAGGCATCACAACCACCAAGGAAGAGGTTTAAAAGAACACACAAAAGTTAAGTTGATGGTATCAGCATAAAGCTAGTCCAGCCAGTTCTGACACACAACAAAACAGTCACTGGAAGAAAAGATGACAAAAACACCCTGCACATCTTTCCTCATACATAAGCTGCTCTCATAAACATCACTGTTTCTATAGCACAGACTAGACTCATCATTCCTTTCGGGTCAGGTCAGCATCTTCAGAGCTTCCACTAACCCAACCAAAACCTGCACTGCTGCAACACAGACCACCACCTTTCCCTGGCCACCAGCCCCGCTGAAGTCACCCACAGCACTCAGCATGTGTGCAAACCTCTGCTCCAGTTGCCAGCAGGTGCTCCCTGAGACATTTTCCTGACTGTTCAGCTCTCTGGACTCCTCTCTTTTGGGATAAGGGGCCCAGCATGCTGGCTCTCCAGCTTCCTGCACTGCTAACTGGAAGGAGCTGAACACTCCAACTGCAGGGCTCACAGCTTCCTCCCAACTCCAGCATCCCTCACCTGCACAGAAGCTAACCCAGAGCTCTTCCTTTTCTTCCAGGCAGCTTGGTCACCCAGATGCTCTATCCTGTACCCAGTTCATGGCAGAGTCCCCTGGATAGCAGAAGAGCCTATTCTCCAAGGCCATGGCAGGAACCTCCCATCAAAGCCAGTGCACTGCACTGACATGAGGGAAGTGCCTGTTGGGAGTGGAGACTCAGCCACAGCCACATCAGTGAGCTGGGGCACTCACAGGGGTTCTTAAACCTGCCCACATCAGCCCTTTGCCCAGAGGAGATCTAATTCTTCACCTGGGTGCTACACACAGAGAACCTTTGACCCAGGGAAGAAGGAAGAGACAGAGGCCAAGCACTGTCAGCTGGTGTCCTCACCCTGACTACGACACTCTGCTTCTCCTGAGTGCTAAACACACACATGTTCTTTGAGTCCAATGGCTCCCTTTTTCAGTTCTCAATAAAATAAAACAGACTTTGCAATTACTTCCTAAAAAATACTATTAATTGGCAGAACCAAAAATGATCGTGCACAACTCTCAGTATTTACACACATTTCTCAGTGCTCCAGAGCACTGTATACATCTAAGGGCCAAGTTCAGAGACTATTACAAAATGAGACCGCCTGCAAAAAACCATCAAATGCTTCCAGGTCTTGGCAATGTCAGTCAGGTTTTGGTCCTTCTGCTCCTGTTGGTGCTCCCCAGACTGCGGGTAGCCATCCATACTTGTTCCTTGTTTGTTTTAACAAAGAACCTGAGGCAGATTCACTCATTTGTAAGAGAAAGATCTAAGAGAACAAGGAAGGGAGGGAACATCTTGTGTCTCATACAATAAAAACAACCAAGGTAAAAAAATAGATCTAATCTACCATGTAATGAGGTACCATTTTATGTATTTTTAAAACTTCACACTTTTCTTACATTAATTGCATCCACAGCTCTGCTATTTACGATGATCCTGACAATACTAGTGTTTTACTCATCTATTTGAGTCCTATTTGTTATCGTCAGTCTTGTGGGGAAGAAGAAAAAAAGAAGAAGAAAAAAAAAAGAGAAAAAAAGAACCATGATATGGCCTTCTAGTTTGTCCAGAAGCTAATCAGGTAATGTTCTCCCTTCTTGGAACAAGCAGATCAAATTATTCAAGTCAGAAGTCAAGACGCTCAAATGTCTCCATTCTGTGAGCAAAGAAGGCCTGCCTTCTCTTCTTCCAGTGGTCCACCAGCAGAGCAAGATCTCCTGCTAAGAGCAGCTGCCTCCTCCCTCGCTGTAGCTTCTTCACCTACATTTTTCTGTCTTCCATCCAGCAAAAGACACTTTCTTCCTCTCAAGCGGTTACATCCAAAAAGCTGCCCATATTTACACTTATGAAAACAGCAGTAAGTGCAGTTCATACCATAACCAGTAAAGCCCAAAATAACAAAACAAAATCATGGCAAAAGGCTGATTACAGCAATCATTACCACAGGCAGACAGTTTCAGTTGTGAAACTTTCTGTGGAGCAGCATGAAAGTAGATACCGATGATATATTTGTCAAACATTAACAAATCCCTTCCAACCTTCCCTCAAAACTGGTAAGCAAGGTAACAAAGCAGAAGACTAACACCTAATTTCCATCAACAGGCTCACACTTGCAGTGGAAAAACCTTGTAACAGCTGGAGGACTGAAGCTGGTCAAGGCATAGGAAAGAGTGCAGTTACCTTTTGGTAATGCACAACACTTAAAATACATTTCAATATGTTTAAAATAGTACCCCTGACTTTATTCTCTAAATGGATGAGCTGGCCTGTTAAACCTGCTACAGGGAACAATTAAGGGAGGATTCTAAAGCCACAGAAAATACACAGAGCTAGAAATACACAAATGCATGTAACTTGGAAAAGCAAGAACCTGCAAGTAAATCCAAGGTTTACATTGCAATCCTTTCTGCTGCACTCCTTTCTGTCAAATACCAAAGCATAAATCACATTTTCTATTCAAGAAGTTCTACTGGTTTCTTCCTTTCAGAACCATTATTCATTAAAAGAATAAAAACAATCACAAAAAAAAGCCAAATCAAAACCACACAAAACCAAAATGCCCAGAGTTTTCCACCTGCTGCCTACCTGTATCATGTCTATCCAGTTAAGAAATCTGTCCAAACACTCTACAGCACCTCTTCACTGCACCATCAGCTGGAGTATTCCCTCCCAAAGCGCGGCTCCACCAGCTAAGCCCAGCCTCTCGTGGTCCCACCCTCTCAGTCAGTTTCCCCATCTGAACATTCCCCCATCGGCTCTAGCACCAGAGCTGTTCCTCTTGCAACCACAGAGATCTGATTCAAGGAAGGCATCTGAACAAAAACCCACCTTAATTAAACTGAAGCTCCAGAGAAACCACACCCTCTGCTCAAGCAATGGCAGCCACACTGAACAGTCTCCACCTGCAGCATCCACCTCGCAGGCGTATGGCTGAGATATGACAGGGCATGAACAACAGACGGAGGATTAACTGCTCCACGATGATCCCTTTGTGTTCTACCTTGTGAGACATCACTTGTTCCCCATAGTTCATAGCATAAATCTAGGAGACTGGAAACCTGGCAGTATTTGACACCTCCTTCTACAAAATGCCCCCAAAAAAATCAAGTGCTGCAAGTTTCACCAGGCCTGTGTTCGGACCTTTTACATCTTAAAACAACTTACCTTCAACATTTAGTTTATCATGTTCTCACCAAGATGTTTTGCTTCACCAAAAGTGAACTGTGGTCAAGTTACGAACCCAAAAAACCCACTACCTAACTATTTACAGACAACCTGTGCAGATCAGCAATCCAATTACTACTGCAGGTTAGATCTCCTTGTCACCATGCAGCTATGGAAGGGCATTGAAACCATGAGAACAACAAAGAGGAACAGAGCAAAGCATTGACCAGGAAAGTTATTTTCTGGTGTTACACATCTGAAAGAGAATGGGATTCAATTCCAGCTCAGTTTCTACTTGGTATCCCCACCATATTTCAGACTTTTTCGCTTGTCTGTTGGGAACAGTCAGAACAAAGTTTGGATTTCTCTGGAAGGGCAGTATTGAGGTTTATTTGGAAGCACACAGCAAGGAGACAGGGAAGAATCACAGAACGGGTGATGTTGGAGGGGAGCATTGGAGATTATCTAGTCCATCCTCCCCACTCAAGCAGGGTCTCCCAGAGCACGCTCCTCAGGAGTGTGTACAGAATGAGAAAGGATCTCTGCAAGTACCTAAAAACCCACAGTTCTTTCCCATAACCAGGGAATGACACCACATTTCCAATGACTGCCTGTCTTGGGGTGACAAGACCGAGACACTGTCCTTAGTGCACCATAATGCCCATACCTACAACATAAAGAAATACCAATGCTGGTTTTAATAATCCTTATAATAAAAAATACTCCTTCTGCTGCCTTTTGTTTCTGACACAATTATTACCAAATGTGAAATGCCCTCTGAAAGGTTGTTTTTTTCCACTTTATCTTCCAGATAGAGCTCTGAAGATGAAAATATATAGGTCACTACTTGTTAAATCCAGACAAGAGGCATGGAGCTCCCATCCTATATCCTCCACATAACATCTTCGCAACGACTTAGTGCAGTAAATTTGTATTACATAATACATGATTTTTTCAAGCATTGGCCATAAAGGCTGATTTTAAACCAATCTCATTTTAAAACACGACCCTTCATCAGAATTCAAGGGGGAGGAGACAAGAAAAAAGGGAAAAAACAAGGGTGGCATGCTAGCATTCCATACCATGCACTTCACCAAGCTGCTTCAGGAGCTAGTTTAAGGTATAAATCACTAAAAAAGAAGTGTATCATGAACTTAGACTGCTAGAGGAAAAATCACTAGGTTTATGAATTTATCTTTTTTAATACAAGGCTATTTCCACAGTACACTTCATTTTACTGTCTTAGGAGGCAAACACCTGCTGCACTAGTAGTCTATTATCATTGCAACTCAAAGCTTCATCTTTATATGCCAGTGGTAAGTTAAAAAAAGCCTCAGAGGAAATCACCAAATCATTAAAATCAAATATGCTTTGAAGAATATTTGGGGTCTGCATTCAGGGGTGGGGAAAGATGTGCCTTTAATTATTTTTTAATTAAATTAACTGCAAGTTTTAAAGTTCAGAGCATTAGAAACTGCTTTGATGTTTCACTTCACATATCAACCTTTTAGCACAATATAAACAGTCATGTTCCCTCATCCTGAGATAAGCTTCCCACCATGTGAACATTCACATGAATTCAAAAGCAGCTGTCGGTGTAGACAAACCAAAAAACTCTAGCCATAAAACAAAACCTGTCAGACAGCTCTATTAACCACTCCTGCCCATGACTGGGCGAACACAAACGATCTTCAGAAAGATACTTCTAAATATGTAACTTCTGTTCTACTGAAATAATCTGCAAGTTATTTAAAGCCTCCAAGATTTGTATTAAGACACATCCTATCACCCCTCAGTCACAGGAACATACGGAACAACAACAGTTTGGAAATTCAAATCACCAACTGTTTTGACCATCAAAGCAGAGATTTCCACTGTAACAGTACCTAGAGTTCTCCTTGCAAGTGGGATGAACCCTTCCAGGGGAGCACAGTAAGAGAAGAAAATTCATTCTTCCATAGGATTCAGGTCAGCAGATATAAGACTCCTCCCAAAAGCTCCCATGCCCACTGCTGCCAGTGGGGGACAAGCATAACAGCGACTGGAAAATCAAGGACACCTAACAGGAGAGAGCCAAACAAACTCTCCCACCTGAAAACACACTTCCCAAGTTCATCCCAGGCACAGGTGGGCACAGAGCAGCTTTTTGGTGACGAAACACAGAATTAAACTCCCAGGAACCTCACTATGGTTTGGTGATCATAAAGAAGTCAAACGAATTTGCATTATACAGCGTGCCATATTTCAAACCAACTTACTTTATCTTCTGGCAGCTGAACACTTCTTTAGGGTTACTGTTTTACAGACAGTTCCATTCTTATTTAGAACCTGAGAAAGGTATGTATCAGGAATTACTTCCGTATTTCATAACAACCTTCTATCCAACCTTTATAATAACCTTCTATCACAGTATCAAGGCAATCACAAGTGCTCTATGGTTTAACAAACCAAACGAGAAATCCTGGTGGAATATGCCCTGTTAGCAACAGAGCCACCGTGGTTTACAAAGCATCACTGGTTCTCCACCTTGTCTAAATACTTGGCATTTATTTGGGATAATGTTATATAGGCTGTGATCAGGTCTAAGATGTACAAATAGTCTACACTGTGAAGGGTACACAGTGGTTGGCTAATTAGCACCAAGCCTAATCCAGAATATAAAAATCTCACCATACTAAGCACAGAAACTGTCTGCTTATTTTAGAGATTAAGAATTCTGACCAGAGCACCAAAAAGCCAGAAATCTACTACTAAAATGCTACTAAAAGTAGGTAAACCTATTTCATGAAATCCTGTTGCTCACAGGTTTGAGTTAGCAATAAGAACATTCTCCTGATTATTACACTCTTTGACAACACAATCAACTGAATATTCACTCATGAAAAAAGCTGTAATTTACTGCACAGAATTAAAAGTCTTATAGAAGATATTTTCTTTAACATATTTTAATTAAGACATGGTGGTTTTAGTTAAGCTGAATTTTATTTTGCTAACATAGTACTATTTTTAAAGCAGTAAAAATATCTCCTAGGCACGTAAGGGACCAACAAAAGTTCAGAGTAGTAGATCACATGGTCAGCTGAACACTAATACCATTTTTCAATTTCTATGAAAACAAACTTGTTCCCATGAAGCCTGAATCAGACCCCAAAGCAATACTGTGCAGTTGATATAGAGAATATTCAGAGAAAGTATTTAGATTTATCAGCAATTCTTGTTATAACTGTTATAAGCAACAGCAGTGTGAGTCAGTCTCAGACTTAAAGAAGAAGGGAAAGTAATTAGCACCCAAAGAATAAAACGAGCTCTTGCTTGGCCAGGACCTTGGAAAAAAAAAAATGGGGTGGGGGGGGGTATATGAAATTGTTCAAGAACAATTTTTGACATAGTCATAGAGCCCAAACAAAAACCTTAATAAAGGTAACTAATCACATAAATTAATTCAACTTTATATTCAATGAGAATATAAAAAGGAAATTATCTGATTCAGAGGTTTATCTGACTGATGTCCAGAAGCTTTGCTATCTCCTCTGACATTGATATGCATATGCAGTAGCCTCTTACCACTACAGTGAATGAAAAGGTAACTAAAGCAATTCAGTATTTTAAGAGTCACTTCTCCAGGGAAATAACTAAATCATATTACCAACTATAACAAAAAATATTCCAGTCTTTGAACTCTACATTAGCCCCACTACATAAAACTATCTAAACTAGCCACTGTGAATCCATTTACTTAGATCCTGAGATCCACAGTCAGAAAGCAGCTAAATTATTTCAATTACAGAAATAAATGATTAAGACTCCTGACATTAGTTATTACCCCATATCTCATATTATTGGAGTGGAAAAAAGGCATTCCCTTAATTCAACAAATAAAGTGCCCCTGAATATCAAGTTAAATACTCCCAGTTCATCTTAAGCTGACCTGATAACTCAAGCAGAAACTGCAAACTCTCTCTAATGTTAATTTTACATCAAAATTAACCCAAAGATCTGCATAAACTTCTAAATACAGAAATCAGACTCTAGCGTTACAAATTTACATAGACAGTGCAGTAGAAAAGTTACACTGTGCTAAGTTAGGCTCCATGAAAGCTGTGAGTATCATGATCAGAAGATTTGATTCATTAAAGATCAAGTTTCCCTTAATAAAGCAGATTTCTCTTGCACAGATTACATGGGAGTCTGGTTACTGCTTGCATCAGGTTGCCTGCACAACTGATGTTCCCCTGACTCTGCTGTTCTTACACGGCCAGCACTTGTACGTGAGTACCTAATGCAGCAACTGCCCCAAGCATGAACTGTTGGTTAAGCAGTGGAGTTTTCCATAGGGCATAAGACTTCGATCCTATATACAGAAATATGAACAGGCAATTTCTCAGCCTGCACTTACAGCAGGGCAGATAGAATACTTTCTCCTCCTTTACATCAGAGCTCCTATAAGACAACAGAGTCACAAATCAACTCCCCATCTCAAATTACTTTTACCATGCCTCACATATATGGAGGATAATTTACTTCAGTTAGCTCTTAGCAGTTGTTAACTGTTCATGTTATCCTTCAAGAGATGGAACAAGTCTTGTACACAAAGATTCCTTCCTCCTCCTTTGCTATCAAATATAAAAGCTATACTTATTTGTCGCCCTGATTTTTCAGCCTTCTGGTGTGCCTCAGTTTTTAAAGATGTTTTTACAGTTCTTAGTTTCTCACACACGGGTGTTACAGATAGAAGCAATGTTTTTGTTAGATGAAGTTAGTCTACATTTTTCCTCTTGGAGGAATGGACAGCTGATGGACAGTTGTCTTGACCAATGGGATGGGAGAGGTGTCAACCTTCTCCTCCAATCCCTGGTCTGTGTAGAAATACTATAAAAATGGAGTCAGATCTATAATAAACAGTTCATGCTTTCTCACCAGACAGTGTGTATATGTGTGTGATTGTGTGTCCAACAGTGACACCTATTCTAGCTTTCAGCTGCCAAGTCCATGCAACATGGAGAGTTAGGGATTTATTCTAGCAGTTTTCAGGAGCAACCCCTTATTGCAGCATTTACCCCAGCTGTATCACAGCCATCACAAGGGTCTAATTTTTGGATCTAAGTACTCCTGGGGGTGGAAACTGGGGGCCTGTATGTGCGACAGGATTTAAAAGAATTTTCCTCCTGCTCCTATTTCTGTTCCTTGGTCTTCAACACTTAGGTTCAACAGTATAACCTGACAGATCCAGAAGTGATTCTTAAGAAACACTCCCTCTCTGCTGCTCTTCGAAGTTAAACACACATGCACGGTAACAAAAAAGGGGCTGAGCATTCTTTAAGTCTCCAGCCTGGAAAGCTGGGGGATCAGTTCCTGCAGCTGGCTCCAGCACGTACCTGCTACGCACTTTAGGCACAGCCTAGGTCACTTGCCACACGTCAGCTTTTCTACTACTTGTAAGCCAATCAAAGACACAAAAAACCCCAGCGCTGGGTTTTTTTTTTACATGTTTTATCATAAAGGGTAACATAAGACACCTGTCTATGCCTATACTATATAATTTTTCCACACATCAATAATATAATAAAAAGTTATAATACAGTAGTTCAAATTACATATTTTGAAAAATTGCATTGACTCTTATGCTTTCAATAAAACAATGCAGATCAATTCTCCCATTATGCAATACACAACCTCCAAATTCTTACTCTTTCAGGCAGTGCCAAAGAATACGCCAGTTTCTGTACACACAATCACAATGGGGTTATGCTGAAATCCCTAGTGCAGTTGCTGGAGTTTATATGGCTTTACCAGATGCTTCTCATATGAACTATGAGAATATTTCACAATTAAATGAGTGGTTCTGAACAAAAAGACTTCCATAATCTCAGCTTATGTATCTAAGTGAACACACTAAATCAAGTTGCTGGTGGACTGAACAGCAAGACGAGCAGGCTTTGATCTTGAGGAGCCCAATTCTTCAGAAGAGAACCCACTAAGAGAAAAACAATGCTCTAAAGGAAACATCTGAACTAAACTCTTTCAACTTCACAGGCTAGTGTGACCTTGGCACAACTGTACATAAGAAGTCACTGAGAGGAAGTCCTCTACAACAGAGGTTATTAACCATCAATAAAGGTGTTAAGCTACTTGTGAAGTACTAACAAATTTGTTCTATTACAAACTTTACTTCAAGGGGGACAAGTCAAATCATGGGATTCCTGCTTCAGTAGAAATAAAATTAAGTACTTAAATATTTGGCAAACTATCATGTTCAGTCAGAGAAGAACCTGATAGTTTTTATTACTACTAATCAGGCTTTAGAGAGACTATTGATTGTGTACTGTGAACACAAGATACAAGGACTGTGCACTGTGAGGAAGAGTATAGCATGGTTAGACTCTGCACTCATGCACTTGACCACACCTTGGATCAGTGAGGAGACAGATTACAATACAAGCAGTCCTAATTATGGACAACGGGGATATCTATAAAAGATTAGAGACAACTGCCTTTGTAATTTGCCCTCAGTATATTATTTTATATAATTTATAAAAGACACACACGTGCAAACAGCATTTTCCACAATTACTTAGTGGGCAAACAGTGAGACAAGAGAAGCGGACAACTGACACACCAAGTACTCTTACACACCCAACGCCAACATTTGATGCGTTCTCAGAGGCAGATGAACCACTGCTGCTTTTATTATTATTTTCAGCACAGCATAGATTCCTCTGCATACAGGAACACAAATTCCTTTCCAGCACACACACAGATGAGTAACTAGAAAGCATTCTTAATTGCTACATAAATCACATGAGGCTACTTAGCATAGCCAAATGCATGTCTGCATAGGAAGCACTCTCCTCAAAACTGTCCGCAGTATTTCATCAACCTCACAGAACAGCAAGCATGCCAAAAGGAAAGCAGCACTTACTCATCCCAAGTCAATTCATACCTGTCTACAGAAACGCACAGGCTTTGATACAGGCACCTGAACCCATACAAAAGCCTGACAACGCAGTAGTCAGGTAAGAGCTGCACTGAAACTGCAGGGATGACAGCATGCTGGGCTAGCTTCAGTCCCACCAGGGCACACCTCTAACATCTCTGGGACTGCTGGTTTAAAGACCTTTCCCAAATGTTGGTCTCAAAAGGCTCAAATCCTTATGTGCGTGTGTGTCAGATTTATATATATAAATCTAAATATTTTGTGTGTGTGTGTATATATATATGTATAGCTAACATATATAAGCTAACATTTTTTTAAAACGTGAGCATGCTTCTGTAACAGCCTAGGAATGAAATGCAGGATTTCTAGATTCTAGGTAGAATTTCTACCTAATAATGAAGTGCAGGATATACTGAATAGCCTGGCCCAATGTGTTGCCTGCACATGGGCCTTATCCGCCTATCCATGAGCAGAGCTGAACAAGAGACCTGCCATTCTCATGTCTCTCTTCACGAAGCTTACATTGCCTGTCTTGATTCACTGGTATAGTGTCACAGGCAAATGCAGCATTACATATCGAGCACTTAATCCAAAATTCTCTGTTAATCAGTTTATTTAGAATCATAGAATATCCTGAGTTGAAAGGGACCCACAAGGATCACCAAAGTCCTACACAGGACACCCCAAGAATCACACCATGTGCCTGAAAGTAGTGTCCAAACATCTCTTGAGCTCTGTCAAGCTGATGCTATGACCACTTCCCTGGGGAGCTTGTTCCTGGGCCTGACCACCCTCTGGGTGAAGAACCTTTTACTGATATGTAGCCTGAGCCTCCCCCTGACAGACTTTCAGGTCATACCCTGAGTTCCATCGTTGGTTACAAGAGTGATGAGTACCTGCCCCTCCATTTCCCCTCATGAGGAAGCTGCAGATGGCAATGAGCTCTCCCCTCAGTCTCCTGTTCTCCAGGTTGAACAAAGTGACCTCAGGCACTCCTCATACAGCTTCCCCTCCAGACCCAACAACACCTTAATTGCCCCCTTTCCAATAGCTTAGCATCTTCCTACACCGTGCTCATTCCTTACAGTTTCAGGCAATATCTTCCTTACATTGCCCAGAACTGTCCCCAGCACTGGAGGTGAGGCTGCCCCAGCACAGAGCAGAGCAGGACAATCCTCCCTCCCTGGCTGGCGATGCTGTCCCTGATGCCCCCAGGAGGGGGCTGGCCCTCCTGGCTGCCAGGGCACTGCTGACTCATGTTCAACTTTCCCTTGAGCAGGACCTCCAGGCCACTTTCCACAGTGCTGCTCTCCTCTCCGGCCTCTCATTTCCCAGTCTGTCCATACATCCAGGGTTGCCCCATCCCAGGTGCAAATTCTGTCACTTGCCCTTGTTAAACTTCATACAGTTGGTGATTGCCCATATCTCTAATTCATCAGTGTTTCTCTGCCCAAGGGAGTCAACAGCTCCTCTCAATTTAATGTAATCAGCAAATTTATTTCATATTCCTTCCAGTCCTGCATCCAAGTCATTAATGAAGATGTGGACAAGGTCTGGGCTGAGGATGGGGCACTGCAGAACTCCATGAGAGACCAGCTGCCAGCCTGTGATGTTACCCCATTCACTCTGACCCTTCGTGCCCAACCCATGAGCCAGTAGTGTTTGCAGCTGTTAATTCAGCATCGGTGCCACTGCCTTTTTACAGAAGAGACAAACTGTAGCATCAGTTTCTACTTTCATTTTTCTTCATAATTTTGCTCTTGCAGTAGCTAAATGTTAATCAGCAAGATCCTGTTCCAAAATGGTCATTCTGATATTATTCTTACACACTGATCTACAGCTGAAATAACAAAAAAGTGAAAAGGAGGTATCAAATTTTCTCATTAAGTAACTTTTTATTGTTTTTTGGGTTTTTTTTAATCTCTTTAGTGTATTCAGACGACCTTGAGATCTGTTGCTCTGTAGAGCACTTTCCTGGATTCACCAGACTCCTCAGTTAAAAGAAAACTCCTTGATTCTGCACGCCTATTTGTATGTCTAAAGAAGCCTAAGTCTAAATATTCCAGACCATAAAGCTAGAGGTGCCCAGTACTTTCTGACCTCAGCAGAACTCCACAGTTCTGCCCTTTTGCTTTGCACTTAAACCTTCACACTTATCCCAACCCAACTACATCACTTAATTCACAAAATACCCACACTAAGTGCTCCTGATCTAACTGTGAAGCCTAGCTACTGTACCCCAAGACTCCGATAAGTGAATCAAAGCTTTTTTTTCTCCAACAAAAGGACAAATAAATAACTATTGTTTCTCTGGTGATATTTAAATTAATGTCAATAACAAAGGTAATAACACATTGTTTGTGCTCCCGAAGTTTATAGAGAAGCAACTGCCTGAGATGCACTTAATTTAGTATTAATCACTAGACTAAAGAAAACAGTGGAAAGGTTAAGAGTTAATCAACTAGTCTCAATACTACCTGCCCCTGGGGCTGCACTCATGACAAATGGCTGAATCTAACAGCACTCATCACATGTTTTAGTGACTTGAACACTGATTAGGACAGTATGTTAATCCATTTCTCCTAAACCTGCTTCTTAAATTTTCGTGTGCGCTAGTAGCTACCACTTCATATAGTTAAGTCCTCAAAATTTAAACCAATGATTCCAAGAACCAACTGTGACGACAAACTCGTGTACGGCAATCAGCATCCTCTGCACAGAGCATAAATCTCATCTCACCTCCAGAGGCTGTCAGACACCAGCAGGGGACTTAAGAGTGCACCGCAAAATGGCCCCTCCAAGTTACTAACACACACATGCCACATCAAGTGCTCCAAGAGAAGAGTGAGACAAAAACCATAAAATTTGGACCCCTAGTTTACTGTCACAGTGATGTGGGCTTAAAATAGACACAATCTCTACCCTACTCATTCCTTCAGCTTTTAACTTTCAAGTATTTCAGTTGCGACAAAGTTTATCCCATAATATTCACTGACTGCCAAATGGATTTAAAAAAAACCAAACCCAAAACATTATTGGATATTTTTAGCTGCCTTTTTAAAAAAAGTTTCACGACTACATGTCAAACACAAACCTAAACTTTTTGGCTCCAAAGCAAGCCTATAATTAGAAACCTCATTTTTTCTGGTAGTCAGGAGAGCCATTTTCCCTAGGGAATGTTACTAAAAGGAAACCCAGGAAGAGTCGTAATAGCCAAACAACGTGAAACATTAATAACGGACACTGGTAACACAAAGACCTCCTAACTAGGCTGGAGCAGCTACAAATTGCATTCTACTACTAGAAACTGTTTTCTTCCCAAATCAAATGCTTTTTTTTAAGGTCTCTCTTCCTCTCAACTACGTGCCTCAACCTACTGTGCAAATTCATGTGGAAGAAACCCAAAAGAAAGGTGTCTGTGCCCAGAAGTTTGTCCGACGTCTTCCCATTTTCACCAGCTCACCCATTAAAAAAGAAGTTGTTATACCTTTCAATTCAAACCTCCTTCACCAACAGTGAAATGAGAGATTGCTGATTACCTTGTCAGGAATAGTTAGAGATGAGACTGTCACCCTCTGCCTCTTGCCTTTCCCCTTTACATCTCCTCTGCTGTTATCTATCTGCTTTCCATTTCCAGCTTTTTTATGAATTTCCCACCACCATTACCACAGTTGCAAATGCCACTGACATGTAGAAAAGACAGCCACAAAGCCAATGTCATGGCAAGGGGCACTGGGTGAGGGTGCAGGGGAAGGAACTTAGTGGGCCTGGAAGCCATGAAGACCAAGATCAGTAAGGGGAAGAGAGAGGGAGAAATCCAGACCTCAGACAGGGAAGGACCAGGGTTGACAGTGAAGCAACGAGGACATTCTTGAGTGCAGGGGAAACACGTGCATTTTTAGAAACTGCCAACAGAAGAGATGGCATTTTTATTGCAAACACTTTTACAGAGCCCTGCATGAAATGGTAGAACAAGAGCACACAGCAGCATTTTAGGGCTTTTTTTCCAAAGAACAGAGCGGCATCCAAGTGTCAAACTTCCTATACCCAAGCCATTTTGCATGAGACATCAACCAGAATTGTCTCCCATTTTGCGCGCAAACCGCAATTCAGATGTTGAACAGAACCTGTAGGACTGGCCCTCTTCTAGCTGGGATCCATGACCTTCATGGCACTGCCAGCTTCCAAAGCAAGGCTTCCCAAAGCACAGTGATGTCCTGTCTCACAGTTTCCTCACACGTCAAGGCAGAGAGAAAGCTTGACTACAGCCCCTTCTCATGTTTCAAACCCTTACAGTTACAGGGGAAGGGGCCCGCAAACACAGAGCAGACAGAACCAAGTACAGGGATGTCCTCACGCTTCTGCAGCCATCCTGATAGACATGAGCTCAGCATGGCCTGGAACTAACCACCTACAATGCTTGAAAGGCCACTGCCCATTGAGACCCCGGAGAAAGGAAAAGTATTGCAAGGACCTGCTCAGAGTGGGAGAATTCAGAGAACTAGCATGTAGAAGGAAAGCGCAGAAAACACACAGAGGAAGATGCTTATCCCTCCAGCATATGGTGGGGGCTTGCAGCAGCAGGCATGACTGTTTTCAATTTTCCTGAAGGATGGGGGTGGGTGGGAGAAAATAGGGAGAGAAAGGGGTCAGTTTTGAAAAGTTTGCTGAACACCTTATTTTGGTATTTTCTCTACAGGGAATGGACAATTTCCGAAGGCTTGATCATACAGAAACACCAGTCTGATCTTGCAAAAGCCTATGCACATGGATAACTTTACCTCACATGAGTAGTCAGACTGGCAAGACAAAAATATTTACAGTTCTGCCTTTTTCATTTATTAAATGACTCATTGCAAACATGAAACAGGGCCACAATGAGCTTCATCTAGTGTCTGACACTCAAATTTTACAAGAGACACGGATGTTAAGAATCCTTAAATAAATCTAAAGTTTCAAGAGCAATAAGACAGCAAAAAGCAACCTGTATTTTTATTCACACTGCCCTCAGACTGAAGTATTTCTTGCTTAAGAAATAACTTTGGGGCTACTGCTGAACCCTAAAACACCATATGGTCTATTATATGCTCCAATGGTTTAATGCTGCAATTTTGTTATAGAATTGGTATACAAAGAGGAAGAGCTGTCTAAATTTTTAGCCGCTCTACAGATTAGGCATCCTAAGCAAAGACCAAATGTACTATCACAAATTTTTTACATCAGAACTGCAGTCGATTCATTAATCCTGTCTCAGTTGCATAATTTGATGTATTTTAAGCCCATCCTTGCCCAATTAAACAAAGATGAAAAATTCACTACTTAAGCTAGTGACTTTCCTTTTTCTTTTCTTTGGAAATCCATACAAAACAAGGCTAAAAACTAGTACTGAGTTCTTCTGCAGGCACAGCTGCAAACCAAATGCTGTAAACCATTTCTTCCCTGCAAGAAAGGGGGGAGAGGAAGCTAAGACAGAGAAACAGCCAGCACTTAAAGTCTTCTGCAAGCAGAGAAACCCACACTGCAAAACTTAGTATTTGTGTAGTTGAGAAAGAAACAGAAACAATAACTATCAGCTCCGCTCTTTTTTCTTCGCTCAAGTGGACATAGTATGCATTTTTTAACTAAACCTCAAATACAAACCAAAAATAACATCCTCATCCCTACAAAGAGGCTTATTATGACTGTTATTGCTGGAAAGGGAAACTCACTCTTACTGGCCACATGACTGTTGAAATCTACATTCAGCATTGTTTGGAGGTCTTTTCTCTTTTCTCTATAAATCATCAATTGAGAGCAACTGGTAGTAACTTTATGACTAGAAATACTAGCTAAGTATTTCTGATGCTGCAAGTCAGCAATACAGATGACTTTGTTCCAGACTAGTAAATTCATACTTAAACATATACCCTGCAACACCTCACTGCAGTATTCTTTTGGGAAGTATTACTAGAGCAGAACTGGGGGGGAGGGAGAGGGTTTGTTCTTCTTCCAGTCCCTCTTGCTTGGAAATGTTAACACCACACATAACAATTTGCACATCTACACAATATACTACTTATATAGCTAATATTTAGCAACACAACTCATACAGTAACATTAGAAAGATGTGTATGTTTTTAGGATCTGAATTAAGACACGGGCTCTCTGACATGTCACGATACAGTAGCTACACAGAGGCAGACAGCAGTCAGGTGTCTATTCACACAATACTGTCACACCAGGATCCTCCTCTCTAAGGACCAGGTGGCAGGCCGTGCTGGCCAAATAGGTTACCAGATGAAGTTCAGGGACACTCCACAGCAACTCAGCAGCTTCCAGAACACCTGAGGTCAGTGAGAGGCTGAAACTCAAAACAGATGAGACAAAAACAAATGCTGAGGAGAGGTGTCAAGAAAAGTACCCTGGAGAAGCAGCCATGACCTGATACACAGCTGGTCCCAACCTATTTGCTCCAAGTGCCCAAGCTGTAGGTGTAGGAAAAGGGTGTGTCCAGGCTCCCTGCCAGACTTTGTGAAGGAAATTAAAGCTCAAGAGAGCTCTTGAACTTCCTCAAAGGGGAGCAGGAGTTTCCTGAGGGGCAGCTAGAGGGCTTCAGTTTTAAACAAATCACAAATGGAACATAACCTCGGAGAAACAGAAACCAAGATTGGCTTTCTGCGGCAGAACACAGCCTACAGGAATGGCTGTGGGCAACAAATGATGTTTATTGACAAGTGCCACAGGTGGACCAGAGGGCGGCAGCTGACATATCCAGGCCTTCAAAAGCAAGTTTATAACCAGGTCCCCACAGCAGCAGTAAATCTGAAATCCAGTGGGGAAAACTGTAAAGAGTGTGTAGAAAGAAACAGACACTGAACAGAAAGAAGGCACTGATGCTGGTGGGAGCAGATGAAGCAGCATAAACAAAACAGGCTCGCTAGCCTATAGTTTCTAAACACCCCGGCCATCTCTACAATGAGATCCTGTGCTTTGGGGAGAAATGAGGTAATAATGATTCTTTTCCTTAGCTAAAAAAGAAGCGTGACGTTTACCCTATATGGTTTAATGACTGCTATGGGTCGTACAGGTCCTCCTGAATTTCAACGCCGCTCACACAAGGGGTTGGTTCGGAGTTTCTGCTTTGTATTTAATCAGTTCTTCACCTCAAAGCCCCGCTTGCCTGAGCCTGAACGCTTAAACCAAGCCACTTAAACACTTGAGAGGGCCTTTCCCTGCCAACAGACCAGCTGAAGAGGCTGTCATTCACCTGGAACGAGCTCCGAAAGAGCGAGGAGACAGATCCCGCCGTGCCCCGCAGAGGCGGCAGCGAGGCCGACAGTGCGGTCACTCGCCGCACGAACAAGCGACTGCTGGTCCCGGCCCTGCCCGGCGGGCAGTGAGGGGCCCGCAGCCCGGCTGCCCCCAGCGATCCCGGGGAGCCCCGCGGGGAGCCCGCCGAGGGCAGCCCTTCCCGGCCGCCTCCCCCCGCTCCGTCCCAGCGCCCGGGCGGGGTCGCCCTCGCCCGCCCGGGCAGCAGGTGAGGGCTGGGGGCGGCTCCTTCCCGGCCCGGCCGCGTCCTGAGCCCCTGCCAGTGTCGTGCGGCGCCGCCGCACCTCCCTGCCCAGCACCAGCAACGAGGCAGCTGAGGGGGGACCTGCTGGAGTAAGAAGTTCCCAAACTTTTCCCTAATAATTGCCCAAGTTCACTCTTCTACGCACTGTAAGAATAGTCATTAAAAAGAATGACCGACGGCAGCATAGTGGGGCGAGCTTTTCCCGAACAGTTCTTCCAGCAATCCATGAATTCCGGCTTCGCGACCGCGCTGAGCAGCCAGAGCCTGCAGTTCAGCCAGCGCGGCGCTGCCCGGCCGGGGCCGCTCCGCGACCCATCACCAGCGCACGGACTGCTAAGTGAATGGAATTCGTCGCCCCAGGATGTAGGGAGGAGGGAGGCTTGTGAAGACTCACCAGGGATTAGATATGTGTGCAGATAGCAAGAATAGCCAGATCTTCAACTAGAAAACACATTCAAAGCACAAAAGTCCTGATAAGGCACAGTGGAAACATCAGATTCATCACTACTGGAGGAAATGACAGGCACTGCCTGAAGGCCAGATCACTCCGTAATTACCTTCCTCAGAGTCTCATATCTTCCCTTAATTTATTTAAGGCTGGTCACTGTCACCGACGGGATACTGGGGCTAAGGTACGGCTTCCCAAAGCCGTGCAGGTTCCCGTTAGAGCAGACTTGCCTTTCCTGCACGCCCTCAGCCCGGCGCTCCTGCTGTCCCCTGTGCCACAGCGATGGTTCCATGGCGGGGAGTGAGTCACATCAGCCACTTGCTGCCGGAGCAAACCCCCGAGACATGGGGATCAGAAAGGCCATACCTTTCAGCAACAGCACAGCCTCAGATTAAAAAATATTTGAAGTTGCACGTTTACACATCAGTTCCCGTGGTCTCAGTACTCAGATAGAGAGGTAATCCGGGACCCCATTAACTAACATCTCCGTTCCCTCTTCCGGATCCTCATTTCGCTGGTCCCTCACGCTCATCTGCTGTGCATGGCTGTTCCTATCCCCCGCGGCGACTGGGTCTGTTTCTGCCAGTAGGTGCTCTTCCTGGACCGGGTGTGCCTTACATATTGATAAAGTCACCTCAAAACCGGCCAAACAACTCACACTGAGAGCTAAAACTGGTCAGTCAGTTTGGGAAGTGTTAAATCCTTACTTTTCCATCAAATCTGATTCTTCCAGATCTTCGTATGGAGTTTGGAATCTGGCAGATTAGAAGGCTGCATAGCTTTTAAAAACAAATAATTGAGTCTAACAGCTTAGATGCAGATGTGTCAGCTCTTGAGCCTACTTGTTGGCACTGTAAAGCCTGTGGTATGCAAGATAGCTTTAAGTTGAATGCCAAGTTACTTGAATGAGACTAAAACATATTAAAATGCTTGCTGTAGACAAACAAGTTTTGTGTTACCTGGCTTGCTGAGCCCAGACCCATGCCAAAAGGAAGTCACACCAGAGATCTGCTAGGCATGCCACTGACCCTGTCCAAGACCCAGAAACTCTAGTTTACACAATTTTTGGAAAAAACACCCCTGTCCATGATCACAGTTAAGGTAAAGGATTTTAAGTGGCACAGGTGTCATTAAAAATGGCATTTATGTTTTCAAACTACAAAGATATTTTTATATATTATCTGCTGACACACTTGATGGACACCCCAGCAACAAGGGGCACCGTGTGTATAGTTTGTTTGCATGGCTGCAGTCTCAAACCTGATAGTGTGTGGGTGGAATGTTAAGCTGGCAAAGAGGATCATTCAGACAATAAGCTGCTGCAACAGTGCTCAAGTTCCTCTGTGCAAGGCACAGCATTCACCTCATCTGTAAAGCATATTGATAACACCAAATTCCCAGTATCATTTTCTCTTCCTGCAACAAAGAATGATGAAGAAAACATGTCTTTTTTCTGTGATCTATCTTCCAATATGAGTTCACTTCTCCACTACAGCTCAGTTTTTAAGCCTACTAATTTTGACAAGAGATCTTTCATTTTTTCAGGTGTGGCACTGAACCACACAATTCACATGAAGGTACAAATAGATGTGATGACTTTCAGTGTTGATTTGTTCGGTGCTTGCAAGTAACATACCCCAAACCATTTTTCAAGGCTGATACTTAAAGATTAATTGGTACCCCTGTGGATTTCACTGTTTCCTGGGTACTCTCTGCCCATATTTTTAAGGTCCCTATCCCCTGACAAGTACTCTTCGACATTCTCAAATTGACTTTTTAATCTTACCTAGGTAAGATTCATCCAAGGCTCTTTGTTGGGTGCTGCACTGAAACCTCTACACTACAACACTTGCACTACTTTTGGTTTATTTTGACAGGCCTCTTAAATAGTCAACAAAAAAAAACCCAAACAGCACTTCATAATGAAAACAAAAATAGCCATGTCTCAAGATAAAGGTAGTACTAAACTTTCTAAAAGCATACTTGTTGTTAAGGAGAATTATGGAAGAATGATTAGGTAAAAAAGAAAAATAACTTAAAAGCCAAGGAACATGGCACAGGAATGAGATCTGAAACACAGAGCATTATGAGGCTTTCAGTCAGTCCTTGTGAGAAATAATTCAATCCCATTAGAAATTAAGCTGTCAATCAGTTATCATAGGCTCACACAGGCAGTTAGCAAGAAGAGAAGAGGGAGATGCTTTTTTTTAGATGAATCATTAAGTTCAAGTAGCAAGTAGTGCTACAAATACACCTGTGAGGAAAAGGAGAATGAACTTCTTTTTTAATTAAAGCTTGATGACATAGATAGAATTTCACAGTATTTTTAAACTGTAGCCAGTTAAAAGTGATGTCTCAAGTAACAACCTATAATAGTAATAGGCACTCTATTTCAAAGCAAGAATCTTATGAATAAAATACGAATAAAAAGCAATCACAGACAAAGATAACCTATGTGACATACAGTTATTTGTTGTGTAGGGGGAAAACAATAATTTAAATCACTGTTCCTTTCTAGGAAAAAAAATTCAGTTTTAAATCACTTCGTGGTTTTGGAGAGTCAGCTGAGAGAAATGAAGTATCAAGCATAGCTTCCAGAGAAGTGAAAGCCAGCTTCCTAAATGGCAAAACAGGTGTGAATAGTTTTATGAACTGGGCAAGGATTAGGGCTTTGAACTACCATAACTGAAATAACCCTTAGAATCAGACATCAAATTGCATAGAGGTGGATTTCTTCACAAAATGTTTTTGCATCAAAATACCACTTTATTGAAGTGATCACAATACCACAGGAAAGTATGGTTGAACAGGATTACATGGATTATTAGTTCAGTCAATTCATCTCCTGCTCTGAAGAAGAAGCAAGTACTTTACACCATCCCTAACAGTCCTTTAGCTAAACTGTTCTTAAAAAACAGCATGGTGCAGCAGCACCTCCACTATAGGCCAGCCCTTCCAGGGTTTAAGTTATTTATTGAGTTAGAAAGTTTTTATTAACATCTCATTTTGAATCCTTAACCTTGCCCATTTATTTCTGAACAAAAGAAACAGAGGTAGAACAGTTCATTGCTGTTTTTTTAGAGAAACCTTTTGGGAATTTGAGGATTCTCTTTGTTCCTCCCATTCTTCTGCTTCCCAGACTAAACAAAGGGACGACTGATAAAACATCCTATAGAGTTTACATTAACTCCATTACCAGCTGAATGATGCTTACATGTTTCTAAAACATCTCTTCAGCCCTCTGACAGAGAAACAGGGGGGACTTATTGAAATGGCAAAACCGCAAAACATTCACTTGGCCACTAATTCTGCTCTGAGGCTTGGACTGAGATGCTCACTTCTGCACACAAGCCTTCATCTTCTCTCCAGGCTTGTGCCAAACTACGTCAAAAAGCATTGGGTCAAAGGATCTGGAGAGAAAAAAGCAAGCTAGGGCATGGGTTGGAGGGTCCTGTAGCATTAAGACTATTATTTCTATTATAATTTTAAAAGTAATGTGGAGATCTCAAGAGAAGGATTCCTCCTTTTTTACTTCCCCTTTTCAGTCTCTCCTGGCTGAAATGCTGCAAGGGAACTTTCATGCTCTGGCAAGCAGGTCCTGTGGTGGCCCCACAGCTGCGGGCAGCAGCTTCCCGTGGAGTGAAAAGAAGCAGGACACAGGCTGTGGGAAGGAAAGATCATCACAGGGATTAAACTTCCTTACGCCCTCTAAATCTGCTCTAGTATCCCTCCAGTTTCACCAGGGCTTTGCAGGAAGAGTCTCATTAATGACCCTAGCAGTATTTCATTCTAGCTGCTATGAATTTGCCAGATGTCCGTAGCCCCTGGCTGTTTCAGGAACCCTTTTGGTCATTTCTGGAGTGCTGTGAGTCTCTCTCTCTCCCCCCCTCTCATTTTCTGCCTTCATATGTCTTTGCAAACCCTGTCCCTGACCCCAATAGTTTATTAATGATTAGTCCCTATGGGACATATTAAATCTTAAGATATGCTTAGGATTGAAATCCAAGGGGGTTCCTACCAAATAGCACATTGGATTTGGCTTCTTTGTAAAACACATTTAACTGGGAAATATAATTATTCCATTATGTTAGTTATATAAATTATGCCCATATAACAAAATCATGTCCTAAAAACAAGTTGCAGAGGAAGAAAGTTTGTAACAGACTGTCCCTTTAAAATCTGAATAAATAATTAATTGTGTAGGCTTTGGTTTTTTTACATTCCAGCTGAAAACAGTAGTAATTTCAAATGATCAAAGGGAAGTAATAAAGTTGAAATACAACCAACATAGAACATTCACTCAGGCCTGTAGTTTCCTTATACCAGTAAACTTTTTGTTTACTCATTTCTCCCATTTGTCTTGAATTAATAGCTCAGGTCTGTTTAGTACCACTGGCAGCAGTGACAATTATCGTCTGATTCATACCCCAGCAACTTGTTAATTCAAACAAGGTCATTCCAGCCACACAAGCCCACAAGTGCAGACTGAAAACAAACAGGAGGCAGGTAAACAGCCTCTCCCCATCTCCTGGTAAAGAAATGCTATGGGGACAGGTACTTGTTATGGCAGTCACAACCATAGACAGCATTGTCAGGAATCCTTTTCTGGCTCTTAAAATTCTTGATTCTGCCCAAACCTTAAGCCCCTTGGGTGCAACTTTTCATCCATAATCCTCAAAAAGAAAGGGTAGCTGGAAATTAAAAATAACCCGTGTAATCGCTTTCTTATATGTTTGCACATTGTCGCTCACCAGATCTCTGTTCTTCATCTGCCATACTTGGACTGGTCAGAAGATAACAGAAACCAGAGTAAGTTCATGTTTCCCATCCCAAAGGTTGTGCTCAGAGCAGTCAGACCTACATTATTTTGAAGGGGGAGAGGAAGTGGATGGAACAAGAAGATTCTGCTTGTCTCCTTTCTTGTGATGCTGCAAACATGTGGCCACACACCTAAATGCACAGTTTGACTGAAATCAATACAGCTACTCATCATTTCAAACATGCACATAGTTTGGAGGATTCTTTATCTTGTTGCTACCTAAAGCTAAAAAGACAAAATTGTACCTTTCTGACAGTTTTGGAATTACCAACATACTTGTGTTAAAGTCTGACAGCTTTCCAAAATATTCTATCTGTTATCTCAAACAGATATGTCATCCATTTTGCTTAGCAAGATGACTCAAGGTTGGCCAGGATAAAACAAGTACAACCTTCTCCAAGGGAGTATTTCCGCAGTTCAAAGACACTGACATGGAGCCTGACCTCATCATGTGGTATCAGCACTCACCTTCCCACATCCTGCCCTGCCCCAAAACCCACTGGGACCAACTGAAAGACTCCCATTGCCTTTGAAAGGATCTTGATAAAGCTGATAAAGCAGTCCATTGCAGTACTGGTGTGCATTCTCCTATCAGTTTTTTTGCATCCCAGTTAGGCAGAAGTGGTCTCCAAAACAGATAGGTTTATTAGCAATTTTCTTTTCTTCCTCTCCTGTTGATTATAGACTGCATTATTAAACAGGTACTTTTTACTAAACAGGTACTACCAAAAAGGTAGATTTTATAATACAAATTATGAAAAAATATTTCATATGTCTGACATATGTTTAATCAGAGGGCTTCAGAGAGCCGTGCAAATGTACTAAAGTGAGAATTGTCCTGTCCTTCACTCTCATTTCCAAGGCTGGATCAGGAGTATGTCAGTACTAGTAAGAATTCAAAGGTGACAGCCATGTTCCATCTGGCAATCCATTCCCTGCAGCAATAGCCTTTTTAGCTTATGCTGTAGCCAGCCCCAACAATGTCAGATAAAGTCTGTCAGGACCCAGGTGTAGCCCAGAAACTCCAACTCAATAAACAGGTAAATAAACACCCTTACTCACACAGTCCCATTGATGTGAATAGTCAGACGTAAGAATAAGCAAAGGTTGGCATAAGAGAAGCTCAGAGACCTGGAAGTGCTGTCATCCAATTCTCTGCAAGCACCCACACCTTGCCAGAGTAAGCACTAGAACTACTACATGAGAGAATATAATCTTAAGGAAATGCTCTAAAACAAAGTGTACAAAAACCATTCTCCTACTTTTAATTCAGTTCGTAATTGGTAACAGCGTATAAAAATACTCGGGGCAGTAAAATTAACTAGGACCTTCTGTTTTAAGTATAGAAACCACAACTGTGGAAGCTCAGCATGCTTTGTGGATACCACGAAAATGTGAACCCTAATGTGCTGTAGCTGCAATCTGATTCCCAGCATCTGTGCTCAGAATGGTGGATTGGTGGGGGAAGGGGCCTTCTGGTCGGGGAATCACATCTCAGTTGTCATTTTCTAGAAAAAGAACCAGAAATTGTCTTGTCATACTGTGTATGAGATGACATTTAGCTCTGTTTAGTAAGTCTAACTGCAATAGATCATAGAAACTCCCTAGAAGCTGCCCACACAAGTTTAGGACTTTCTAGTAAATCATCTCAACAGCAGTCCGTGAAGACAACCATCCCAGAAAAACAATGCTGTTCGACAGGACAAGAGATCTGACACCTTGTTGGCTGAAATGCCTGCCTAATCCATCCAGTCCACCCTTAGCTGGAAAAATCTGAAAACAATCGCCTTGAAGTGCAGTGCCCTGTGGCCTGTGGAGCCAGCCCGGCCCGCTGAAACGCCGGGGGCTGCAGCAGGCAGCTCTGCTCTGCTCTGCCTGCCCGCCCCCTCCCCAGCCCGCAAGCCCAGCGGGCAATGGGAGGAGCTGCCAGCTGCTAATGCGAGCTAATTGGGGTTTGGCTTCTGTACTTCTGCAGCGCGGCGCAAGATCAACATTTTTCACATTTTTCACATTTTCAGCAGGATGTGACCACCTTTGAAAATTTTGCCCTGAATCAAGCTTTCTCTTAGCTAAATCTCACCAACTCCTTTCCTATTTGGTCTGTGTCCTATTCACTGGCCCAAGACCTTTCTGATTTCCATCTTTGCTATCATGCTCTTCCTCCCTCACTGAGAGACCACTGCTGCAGGGGGAGAAAAAAGTAAGACAGTTTGAAGAAGAGACAGGAGAGCAGGAAGTGCAAAATGTCGGAAGTGAGAAATAGGCAAGTCAGCAAAGTAAAACCCAAATAAAAAAGGTAATATTTTAGAATAGAAATAAGTTTTCCTCACCAGAATTCCATAACATTCCAAAACAAATGCCTATGGAGATTTCTGGGTGGATAAAGAGCACATGTTCAGGAAAGCTGAGATATACATTACTAATTCTGAAAGAAGAGTTAGAGAAAAAAAAACATACTGAAAAATTAGAAATTAAAATAATGGAAAAAGTAATCTATGTGAAAAGGCAGCTAAGGAAAGCATGTGTATCAGGGCTGAGAAGATACTGGAGGACTAGAAAAGAGAAAATAGAAAAGGAAAATACGGTGCTTCTATTTTTCTTTCAAAATTATGGAATGATGTGTGCACAGCATTGCAAATCCTCAGTTTAGGAGATTTAACATATGGAGGGAAGAGAAAGGGAGGGAGTGGACGCTTTACATCAATGAGAAGTCCAGCAGAGCTGCAGCTCACACGCGGCTGTAGCCTTGCCAGAGGCGTCCTGGCTCAGTACGGCTCTTGCTCTCCTCTGCCTACATTTTATCAGTCAGACGGAACTTTGGGGGGAAAAAAATGGTAACCAAAGGGAAAAAAACCAACATATGCATTTAAATGCAATACAAGCACCATTCCTACCCCGAGGGAAAGAAGCCATTTATGCCTCCACAGACTGCCACGTCTGGTCCTGCAGTGGGTGAGAAGGTCAGAGCCTGAGCCCTAGGCTGACATTAGGGAAGCTGACATTACTTGTTTTCATCTGCTTCATTAACAAACCCCCCGTGATGTTATAAAAAATAAACACAAAGAGGATATATTTGGGTCTCAAAGGCATGTACTTGTAAGGTGGGAAATGCCTCTTTCATGACTGACTGCCTAAATCTTAACATATTCCTGCAAGCCCTTCATGCAGGGCATGACCAAGACCCTCATTACTTCTCTGGCCTGCAGCAGAGGTCAGACATGGGTCAGTACTCAGGTCACAAAGGAAACTATAAATCTAGCAATTGATATACTTCTGTCTATTTGTTATAGGTAGTCTTTTATACATAACATGTACATGACCTAGAATTTTAGAGGACTTGAACACTGCTAAATAATTCCCCTTCCCAGCTCAGCTGCAGGGACTGGTGTTCTGAAAATCTTATTTCATATGTTTGTTTATGTGTGGGCCCTCTTTTAAAGCAAATCGATACATTTCCTTCAAAACAAACCCCAGAGGTTCTTCCAAGAGTAGTCAGCACCTGAAATGACATCATCATGGCAGTGTGGAGCCCTCCAGTCCTTTTCTGCATTTCACCATCTTCTTGCACTATCCCAGCCAGTGCCACCCACTCAGCCCCCCCCCTCACGTTTTCCAGGCACTTTGAACTGATAAAACATGCATGCCGTATCCGGAGTCCACACATACAGGCGTGGAGGACACAGCTTGCTCTGAGAAATGTGGACCTGAGGTGCTTCATGGGACCTGGCCAGATGCCAGAGGTCACTCCCTAGGATGGAAGCCTTTGGCCACAGAGACAAATAGTCATGGCTGGCTCAGAAACCGTGCTGAATCTACTCATTATTTTTCAGGCTTAAATTTAAAAGCAAAATATTTAATTATTTTCATTTTAGTCTTATGTTTACATGAGTTATGTTTACATTGTCGAGAATGTTTATCTAAATGAATGTTTTCTAAAAACAAGTGTCTAAAACCTTTTTCCAGGAAAAAAACCCACAAACTATTCCTACAAAATAAATTTATTTTCTTATTTTACTGAGCTTGCATGTTTACTTTTTCTTGTGATCTGAAAAGGAAGAATCTGAGGTTTTAGTGCTGTTGTCATCTGAATGGTCATAAATGGTGGAAGAATGTGTTAAAAAAAGGTTTTATAGTGCAGAGATTTGAATATGAAACTTTGCTAGTTGTGGGACACAGCAAATTGTACAGCAATCCTACAGAAGCAACATCTCTGGTATTTTCCCACCGCAGCAACATCCAAACTCTGGTGCCATGGCTTGTAGATTGATTTTTTATGGCTTTAAGGAGTGTAAACTCTGAACTTCTGGAAACTAAAGTAGTTGTAAAATGAATCAAATTTTTATAAAATCATGCATAATTGCTATCCAAGGCTTTCACTTCAGACAGAGCCCAGACTCAGCGCACTTAAGTACTGCTCTTACAGAAGGCCAGGGTTTCAGTTTAGCACATGCAGAGGGACCTTATACAGGAGCAGTCTGTATTTAGGCACTGCATCTCCAGCATGACCTGCGCTTCATGAAATCTTGGTACATCTGAAGAAGAAGCTGGGGGAAGGGAAGCAGAGGAGCAAAGCAGATGGGTCTAACTCAGGCTGTCTGACAAACATGACTCCAGCATTTGGTACGAAGCATATGCTATATTTTCTACTTGAAAGCTGGCTGGCACTTCAAATGAAAATGGCTTTGTATGTGCTGCACCATAAAATTACACAGACACACAGACACAGAGGGCCACTCTAAGTAGCTGTTTACCTCTGTGCTTCTACCACAGCACAAAAGTTATAATCAGAGGAAGGAAACTCCTAGGAGATGTGAAGGCTTTAATTGTTTCAGCATGCAGATGGTTTTCATTACAGCAAATTGACACAGCTCAAGGTCAATTCATAGTTCAGCAATAGCTGTTTTGGCAAGTGAGTTTAGTTTGTTTACACCTCTTCTGGGAAAGTTTTAACTCCTATGTTACTTATTTTATAGATATTTCTATCTAGGAAACATTGCAACAGGTGAAACTGGAGGAGTGTAGGTTGCCACAGCCATTTCCCTCATGTCTGATGCTTAGCAATTTTTAGAGCAGCTAAATATAGCTTTTTTTCCTACAACATTTGAACAACATGCTTCATCATGTTCTCTTTTCTGTCATTGACATAGAAATGCTCTGTTACAGGCTCACAAAGACATCTCCCACAACTCCAATTTCCTTTGCTATACTGAGATGTGCCACACAACCTGTGCACCTAGAGATTGAAGTATGACACAAGTAGTTGCTCCTGCCTTTAACTATCAATCTGAGCTGCCTCTCTCTGAGAAGTTTTTGTTCCTTCTGCACAGGCAGCTCAGCTGTTCCTGAGGCAGCTGCTGAACCACCTCAATTTAGGGCTTAGATGGTTAGGATAAACTAGAACCAATTTTTTTTTTTTTCTCCTTAATAGCATTGGGCTGAAATCTGCCACAGCAGAACAGCTGCCTCATCAGCTGAGCCATCCCTCCAGGCAAAACGGAGCTTTCCAAGAGAAAAACAAGCTAGGTACTGGGGCAGCAGGGGACTACCACAGCAATACCAAGGTAAGATGTCACTGGTCAGAGCTTGGAAAGCTCCATGTAGGAGAGGAACACAAAGTATCCTGGGGCACAAAGCACCAGACTGCATGAGCCACAAGCACCTCCTTTTATGCCATTTACCCAATGGATCCCAGATCTGTCTGGGTAGCTGCTATTACAAAGGCAATGCCACCAATGCTAACTGTGAAAAGACTGCATCTGGCACAAACAGTGCATGACTTTTGTTTTAAAAAGGATGATCTTTGTTCCTCACATCTTGAGTTCTGCTGGTCAGTGCTTATTCTCATCAGCCATATGCTGTCTCCATCATTTGCCCTCTTCCTCTTGTCCCACAGGAGCAGTGCCAGACCCCCACATAATCACAGGGCAGCACCACATCTTCATGCCTGCACTCAGTCGGGAGTGCCAGACCTGGAGAGCAAACTGCAGCAACACATTGCCAAAGAGAGGTGATATTCATGTGGCTCAACAGAGGTACAGATGTATGTCCATATGTGCAAGTAACTTAACACTGTGGGTGCTCCTGCCCTCTGACATGTGTGACCACATTAGCAGAGTCACAGCATAATTGAAAGATGGGTTGTACTTCAACGTCAGTAAGTGGTAAGTGAACTTGCAGTCTTACATGCAGATCTCAAAACATGTCAGAAACATCACTTATGACAGCAGCAGAACAATGCTAAAAAGCTCATGGTCTTTGCTGTATGCACTAGGGTATCTGCCTTCATTTTCTTTGGGTCTGAAAGTCTTTCTAAAAACTTGGTTTGAAAGACCTGTTTTTAAATCAACTTACAAAACGTCTGCAAAACTTTTAAAAATATTTTTTGCAGCAGAGGTGTGAGGATTTGAAACAGAGAGGCACCAACACTTCAAGCCATACCTAAGAATTTCACATCTGTGTCCTGGAAAAAAACTCCTGCCACCACCCCGCCACGCTGCACTCAGTGGTCCTTGGTGTGGCCTTAACATCTGCCTCGGCATCTGCTCTTTCAGAGGACGTGCCCCTGCGTGCTGCTGCTTTCAGAGGCCTCCTGCGATTGCTCGGGATGGCTGGCAGCGCTCGCCACCGCCCTGCGGCCGCGCAGATACCCTTACAAGGCAAGGCGACGATGGCCCCCCTCCTCTTCCACATCCACCACTGCACATCCTCGATCCAGCCTTACTGGGTCCATTTAAAATAACTTCGGGAGGCAAGAGGCAGCCCAAGCTTCAGGTCTAATTCTTCATGTAGATGATAAGCTGAGGTGCACTTACAGACTGAGAATAGAGTCTGTCTGGCTCCTAACTTGGACAAGAGACTGCAGGCATCTGGACCAGAAAGCCTGCAGCTGCCAAAATTAAGCAGGGAGCTGGAATCAGAGCAAACTATCTCTAGCAGCTCTGCCAACAGATTCTGCAGGTCAGCTATTGAAATTATTTGCGTATCAGCACATTTCAAATTTTGAATGCAGCTTTTTGTGAAAGATCACAGTGAGAGCATTTGTAAAGAAAGGGCTGTTCTCGGACAAAAACAATTTCCTAAAGAATCCATTTCCTTAACTGGACATCAAAAAGGTGGAAGGTTTTCCTAAAACTGGCACCAAGAGCATATCTGTGACATGGAGATAATTACTGGAAGTAACCACTAAGACTGCCAAATCTAACTACAGCAGAACTGCCAGGTTTTTTTTCCTTCTTAACTGAAGCCAAAACACACAGGTGACTTGAAAGAAACAAAAGTATGGAGAAGGCTGTAAAATAAGACTGCTCTTATGCACAGCGCTTTAGCACAATCTAGAGGACTTGTCTATGAAATGCTGCCAGCCATTGGACCATGGCCAACTCATCTTAAAATTCAGATAGCCTGAGGGTGGGTGGGATGGAGGCACACATACTTCCCTCACATCAGAGGCCCCATGGTTCAGGGACATGTACTGACTCCCCATCAGGCAATCTCAGTCCAAAGAAGGCTCAGAACTGCAAGTTGGGGATACTTTAAAGAAAAAAAGAAAATGGATGTTTACAAACTGTTAGTGAAACTGGATCTGTTGCAGCAAAACTGTTTTTACTGACTCTGCTAGACCCTATGTCTCCTTTTTCACTGCCTAACCCACTGCCATGATTCTTAAGAATCCCCAAGAGTGGGGCTGCTCTGGGAGGTCCAGACAGCTTGATGGGACACAGAGGGAATCAAGAATGAAAAATCCAGATGGCTCATGTCAGCCCCTCTTGTCCCTTTTCTGTCTCTCTCTTTCCCTGGCAGTGGGTCCTTCTCTCCGGCCCCACATGGGGGATGTACACATCTGACAGGCTGCCCTTGCACTGCGTGGAAGGACCTGGCAGCAGAGGGGTGAAGCCCAGCAGCCTGGGGAGTGGGTTGAGGCAGGAGAAGTTGTGGGAGCTGTGCAGCACACCTTGGAAGATTCCTGCTGGGAGGTGGAGCATGGGATCTCAGAAAGATGCTTCAGCCAAAGGGGAGGACTCCTGAACTATCTGCAAAGGGTGATGTTAAGGACACTTCTCAGACAGACAGCAGCTGCCAAATGACAACTGAAAATATGGATCCTAGGTATTTTCAAAACACTTTTTTCCTGTATTCATTCATTCCAATATATTGTTCCTGCCTTTAGTTATATCTGCTGATTGTGGGGAAAATAATATAAAGAACTCAGTAAAATCATAGTTCACAAATGCAAGTGCCAGAGATTTTATTCCTTCCATTTCCTCATACTGAGTTAACTCTGAATTTACCTTCATCTCTAATCCTCAGCTTTAAGAAATCAACCTTGCTTTCCTTCCCCAAATAATGGACTCTTTAACAAATTCAGGAATATTCATAGAAGTTATAGGTAAAGCATAAAGAAGAAACAATCAAGTTCTCAGAACTCATAGCTCTGTGTCACCTAGTGCATTCATTCACCCATAACATTTTGCAAGAAAGAGTTCATCCTCATTGTGGTGATAGGTAAGGAACAGTACTCACAACCATTTCTAAAACCAAGTTCTACTTCTGAATGCCCAGACTGAGTCGTACTTTGAGATAAAATTAAATAGCAGGTTTGCATGCCAGGGGCAACTCCCTCCCCCCAAAACAATGAAGAAAAGAAAGCTGGAGGTGAAAGACTAAGAATTAAATCAGCACATCTGAAAACTGAGGCCAAATTGACTTGCTGAAGGCCATATGTAATCTGTCATTAGTAGAGCAAGGACTGCATATCTGGCTTCCTCAGTCCATTTCATGCTCTAATTTCCACCTCCAATAAACTGCCTTATAATAATCTTAAGACCTTTCTGGTTAGTCATATATGCAGATATGGAAATCTCTCTTCAAAGTTACTGTAAAGGAAAATATTACTCAGGATGGCAAAAGGAAGGTCGAGGGAAGAGAACAATGCAAATGGAAAACAGAGTGGAGCGTATACTGAGCAGTGTTCCTCTAAACCAAAGTTCAGGGGTACTGGGAAATATAAAAGTAGTGTTCAGCCTTGTGATACACTGGTCTTCCTTCCCCAGAGAATAATGTTGCAGAATTTTCTGATAAGAAATTGTGATAGAAAAGCCTAGTGAAATTAAGACAATGTAATTTTTATCCTGAAATCAACTAAGTGTGGTCAGCTCCAGGCAGGATGCATAGTACTGACCTCATCCTGCTGCCCCATGGTAACCATCATCACTGCTTTGTTCTCACCTAGGATTGTAAAGCAAAATAATCAATGATGGTATTTATCTTCCTGTAAACAAACACTCTGTCAGAAAAACAAAGCCTTAAAAGGAGATTTACCATGGCTAATACACACTTGTAAGCATCAGCAGAGAAAGAGATGGAGAAGTACAGGGTATGATTTAGGCAAATCAAGTAATCATATCCAGTAATCCACCTTACTGCAACACATCAGCAGGCAAAATACCTGAAACAGGCATGCGCAGCTTTCCATGGGTTCACAAGACTAACTGTAATATATCTGTCTGAAGATCTGTTGGGATCCCATGATGAAAGTTTTCTTCTAATCTGTACAGGGGAGGTAATTTTTCCATTTTTCTCTAGGCGTTATCCAAATACAGTAGGCATGCAGAGACCAGCCAGGTTTATTTTCTCAGGAAACTGTCCAGCATCCAAGCATCATGGCTCCAGCATCACCTGGGCCAGGAGCTGATCCAAAACTCATTCATAGGAGGGGCCTCCTGATTAGGAACCAAGGCACAAGTCATAAGCAATATGAAGGTCACAGATGAAAGGTGATCAAGATGCAAAGCTACTGTTGGATTGAAAATCCCAATTGGGACGTCACAACCATAATGTAAGGTGTGCATCTTAAAAGAAGTGATAAAGGGATTTTATCTAATTTTTTGAAAGGTTTGTTACACCACTTGTGAAATAAGCATTTAGGAAAAAAAAAAGAAAACCAAACAAAAAAAACCCAAACCAAACCCAACAAAAAAAACCAATGACAACTGATCATCAGCATATTATTTGTAGAACAAACCAGATCTGAAAAGCTCATAGGAGTATACATTTTGTATCTGTGCCTCTGTGTTCCCAAGAAACTGTATAACAGCCTTTTGTATCCAGGCAGCTTTTTCGCTTGGCAGTAAAATATCATAAGGTCTTGGGAAGCATAGGTGCTGAATCCCCAGTGGACCTGTGCTGCAGGAATGGTAAGAGGCTTAGCATATCTGAAATAAAAAGGGAGGAGGGAACATGACAAACTGGCTATTGCTTGAGATCTCCTGCAAGTGCTAGGAGAACCCAGCATGTTTTGATCTGGGGAAGCCAGCTACTTCTTCATGCTTTGGGTAGGAACAAGACTACTCCCCAGAAGGTTAACTAGTAGGACTTAATTGTTATTGCATTTAAATGGCATGTAACTGGTGATGGTTTCCCCTTTCCCAGTAAAGATATTAAAGCATTAACACTACATCACTGATTTTTTACACACTTATATGTCACGGTAGGACACAAAATAGATTGACTCTATATAGTTATTAGAAGAGAAAGAAGGCTTTATTTACAATTCTAACAGTTTCTTTTATAACATGCTGCACTAGAAAGGTATATTATTGGTCCATTGGACTGACACTTTTCTCTATTGGATAAGTAATAGGAAACAACACCTGGGGACAGCTGTTATAGGAAAGGGAACATTGTTTACTTAGCCTGTTTTAAGAAACGGAGAGAGATGTTTTGAAAAAGAAACTGTTGACAGCTTTCCCTTGGGAAAGGAGCTAGCAACAGTTAGCAAGCTAAAATTCTCAGGCTCAGAAATACTGAGCCCACACTTATACAAACCATTTTCAGAGTAAATGGGGAAGGTTTAAGTTCTTATCCCCAGTTCCTGGGGAGCACACTGATATGAGACAACACATACAAGAATGGAGCTTCACTGTAGAATGAGATCCCTTGGAGAAGGGGAACACAGGGTGCAGCACGTGCACATAGCTGGGGAGAAACTGAGCTCCCATGAACTAGTGGGCTCTTCTGCATTGAGGAAAAGTCTGGAGGGCAACTTTTAGGCAGTGTCACCAGTTAGAGGAAGCCATGAATCACTATGAAAATATGCTACCTGCTGTCATTTGATTCCTGTTCTCTGGGAAACAAGACTTTTCATTTCTGTAAGAAAAACAAACAGAACAACACAGGGCTCTGTTGTCTACCTGTTTTCCTAACAGCTGTCTTTGTTACTTCTGGTTGGCATGCTACTTGGATCAAAGACTGGGAACAAATATTTTCCTATCTTCACCCAGCAATGTTATCATTAAAAATAATCAAAACCACTCCCCACCTTCCTTCCCCACCAGGGAAGGTTTTGCATCATGCCCTTCCTGCACTGAGTCAAAAGGCAGCAGCAATCTCTTCTGTGTATATTTCCAACAGCTGCTAACGCCATAAGTCAAACAAAAAGGCTGAAACTCTATTAAAAAAAAAAAAAAAAAACAACAACAAAACAGATAATGTGAAACTGGAAGAGTATTTGAGAACACGAGATGTGAGTTTCCCAACAGCTCTGACTTTCTTTTCTAATCGGTTCTCACTGCCATCTCGTTATTTGCTCAGGGCAGGTCTATGTGGGTTGAATTAAGTAGTCTGCATCATATCACAAACCCAGCTACCTTCCTGGATATTCAAATGCGAAATAAAATCAGCCTCTTGAGTAAGTGCACTAGAAAGTGTCTGGTATTAAATATCTCTTCAGACCCTTGTTGTATTTGAAAACCTGTCACCCCTGTACCCCTGGGGATTAATAGATTAGGAGAAACCTGACATGGCTGCTAGTAATTCGTTTTAGACTGAGGTGTTTAATGGATATGAAAACTACAATCAGGCCATGAAGGGTAGAATGAAAGCCAGTGTCACTCTGTTAGCCAGCCTGTCAACTGAAAGGCGAAGTTCAGTACTCCATCTGTCATCTACAGCATATGGACTTCTGTGAAAAATCAGTGTTAGGACTTCATGGAGGCAGAGATTTGCAGACCCCAGCATTTACACCCCATTTAACAATTTCCCTACCAGTGCTCCTTTTCTTTGCACATTTTGAGTGTTCAGTAAGGCACTCAGGACACTATCCTGGTCAGTGATCTATCACCCAACCATGTGCAGCTTCTGTGTACAATCTAATCTACAACATAAAACAGCAAAATACACATCTTCAAGCACACAAGTTTTGCTGCAACAGCCATTTGCCTTCACATGCCACATCAAACCAGCTGTCCTAGTGGTTGCTGTCCTGATCTGCAGGTTGAAAAATCTACCCTGAAGATAAGACAGAAATGTTCTCTGATCCCTCTGCTGCAAATGGTCACAAGCCCAACCCTCAGGCTCCACACAGAACTTAACGTTTTAGAGGATCTAAACTTTGAACTTTTTCTCCAACATGATTAGGATACTGGAACATACAGGACCTGCAAGCATGTATTACCTGTATTAAATTTGCAATGTGATCATCTGTGCTCTGCGGAGCCTGCTGAAATACTGGGAAGATAATAATAACTTTGAATTAGGAAGAAAACTGGCACAATAAAAAAATAGAGTAGGTATTTTACATCCTACACCTGGCACAACACTGACAGCACTGGAAAGGATTGTGAAGAAATGTGTGTATTAGAAATAAATAGTGGAAAAAGAACATTGATCTTACAGTGGAAGCTGACAAAATGGTAGGTTGAGGCTGGCAACATTTTTAAGGAAATGCATTTTCTAGGAACACAATACAAACCTCTTGAATATGAAAACACCTAACTGTGCAAAAAATCAAAAGTGCATTTTACATGTTCCCCTTGTCTAATAGGAGAATTTTCCTGTAATTTGAAGCCTTATCTGCTTCTTCAACTAACTAGAAAATCAGAGCTGTTTGACTATATTGATCTGGGTGCTAAACAACTGATAATTGATCTTCTCTAGGTTTCAGCAATGTGTGCTTTAAGCAGTGAGGTTGTTACCTTTCTGTTTGAAAGGTCAGGCCTGAGTATTAACCAAGTACGTAAAATGGAAAAAAAACCCCAACAAGCCCAACTTAAGAAAAAAAGTTTAAAGAAATATTTACTGATCAAAATGCGTGGGTCTTTTGAAAAAGTTTAAAAAACACAATGGCATACAAACACAATTCAGATTGTTTCTGTGGGCTGAAAATTTCCACCAGGAAGCTGAAGTCCATTCTGTTAAAAATATCAATTCTAGTATTAACTCTATTTGGTGCTATGATGTTACAAGTCCCCTCACCACATGCCCCATCCAGTCTTTATTTACTGGGCTCTGAGTTCTAAACCCCTCTCCTTGTTTAATGTGTCTTTAGGATTTATCCTACTTGCAATATTCAACTACTGCCTCAATCACCATCGACCCGAGTGTTTGCTCAGTGTGCTCAAGAAAATTCATTGGACTATTCCATGATGCTTGTGCCAGAGAATACTGAAGAGGTCCAAATATCTGATAGAGTAAATTCAACTTTATAAAATATTACAATTAATTTATGATTTAATGACCTTAAGTCAGGATTGTGCAAAGCGCATTTCAATAATATTTCTGTGAGGGAAGGTTGCAAAGGGTAGTGCCCCGGGAACTGTTGCAGATACTCTCAAATTATTTTTGAAAGCTTGGAACTAATTTCTAGTTTAGATAATTGATCAAGCCTTTTATTTTTTGCCACATATATTTCCCTAATAGTAATCCAAGCAATATACACAATTAGAACTGAAATCAGCTTCAGTTTTGGTTTAAAAGCTTTTGCAGTTACTGTTAAAATTTAAATCTCACTTTGCCTGCCCAAACAAACATAATTCCGTTTTCCTCTTTTCCTTTCAACTACTACTACGGAGCACAACCAGTTTTAACACAGATTTGAAATATGTGAGCCATAAACCCCATGCCCATTGTACAGAGTACACACCATTACCAAGAGTTAGTAGAGGAAAGCAATCAATAGCTCAGAGATAGCTTTCATTATTAATCAAGAACTGCACACACCTACATTTTGATATTCTGCTCTGTGTTGTCAGTTTTTTCTCCATGGGTTATTTTTGAAGAAACGTTCAACTACCATATCTTTTAAGGGAAGGAACTGAAACCACTTTCAGTTTCAGGTACATTTAGGTAACAACCTCAGCACCCTTCTATGTCCAGAAATTTCTGTATTAGCACTGTGAGATCTTCTTATTCTTCTCCTTCTCCATTCATGTAGTTTGAAGCAATCTGGGGGGTATTGTTATCCAAGTCATTTGCAACATCCTATACCTCTTTCTACACTTTACCAAGTGCCTCAGGTCTTGTACAAACTTCAATTCTGAGTGCCCTCTGTGTTTGAGAAAATTTGAGTGTAGTGAAACCTCTTTGGGAAGGCTTGTCAACTTGCAGAAGAAAAGAAATTCTATCTGTGACTTATGCATAAAAATTGTAACTTTTAGATTCATCTAGGATGATAGAAAAACAGGAAAATATTAATATCCAGATAACGGCTTTGATACTTCTCAGACTTTTGAGAAGCCTTGGCATGTAAGTCAGAGGGGTTGTGCCTGTAATTGGCAATGTGGTAGCACAGGAGAGGATTCCTGACAAGGAGCTTCATTCATCCCACTCCGCTTGTTCATGCTTGGCAACTCCTTCCCCAGCATTTTCTGAGTGCTCTGTTACAAGACCACAGGGAACCTTTATACATAATTTCCTCTTTAATCTCTATAGGAAGTCTGTTCAGGAGGGAAACATCTAGGGTCACACAATTTTCACCTGAGCCATATATTTCTGCCATTGGGTACTTGCAGTATGTTTGACATCGTGAGTTTCATTTTCAAGTATTTAACCCCACAGCCTTAGTGATCTGTAAGAACAGCTTCATCATGGAATTTCCTAGACCTTTTATAATGAATTATTTATGTGTGTATATATACACACTCAGAGAAAGCAGCTCAAAAATTAGGTCGTTTGAACTCCAACAACTTGTTGACAAAGTCAAGCTGTGTGACCATATTCCAGATTCTGAGACTGTTTGACCGTTCATGTGTGCACCCAAATGCTCCAGTTGCTGGCAGAATTGCACAGGAGGGAAATTCACTCGATATCTGTTGACTCGCTGCAAAATCAGCACTTAAGAGCCTGTAAGAAATTCCTCTTTTCCATAAGGGAAATCTTAAGCCTAGATTTTCAAACTATGGCTCAATAAGACATTTGTTCAGGGTTATTTGGAGTTTAAGGTGTTCCAGCCACATCATAACACCCAGTCCCTATTGTGCTGACAGCACTGTTCACAAGCTGTGTTGAGAACTGAAGAGCTGATTGGTCTTTACAAGGACAACCACTAGAAGTTATAACATTTTCCTGACCCATTGTAAAACAGCATTGTCCAAAACCAGCAGTCCTGGTGTCACTGGGAGTGGAAGAGCAAGGGGAACACAGAAAAGTGTATGGGCATGAACAAGCGTTCAGGACCAGGAACTGCAGCTGGGTGCCAAGCTCTGCTGCACTCAGGGCACCACCAGGTCACTGCATCAGAATGAAATGCAGTTTCTATCACCTGTATCAAGCAGGAGATATATTCACATTGCCTGACCAATCTGAAATGGTGATAGCTCATAGAGAATTAGAGTTCAAAGCATTGTCTACCATCATCACAAAGTAATAATCTCCCTGTGTGAAGGAACTTATGCAAATACAGAGGTGCTATGGCTCTCTACAAGAAAAGATCTAACCTGTACCATCACAAGAGTGCCAATACAATGACTTCAAACTAGTGCTTTAGGGTTTAAAAAAAAATGCACTTCAAAGCAAATCAGTTATCCCAGGAGGAAGAAAAGACACAAAACCCAGGACTATAGTCTGTTACCAAGTCATCCCTCTCCATAAATACCAAAAAGTTTGAGCATTCCTGCAAAATCCCTTCACAATTTAAATTGATGTTCACTGTATGGGTGAGACATTCCCAAATACATGTGATCTTTGCAACTCTGCATTTGACTAGCATAGCTCATGCAAAATTAACTAGTTTTGCATGCCATGTGATTTTCAAAGTCATGATATAGATAAAGCAAAAGCAGGCATCACTGGGGCAAGTTCTGTGCCAAGAATCTAATGCCTATTTTAGCAAATAATGTAGTGCAACACACAGCTCTGTAAAAGACAGCAAGTGGTGCTGAGAATGCAAAGTCCTTAATATAAATCCTTCATAATGTCTACTTAAGAAAATCTCTGCTTTGATCCAGTGGACTGAGTGTGTTCAGTTGGGTCTCAGAGTGCCTCTTCTCACAGGCTTCAGGAAGCAGCTTAGTTTTCTCCTGAGGTGGAATTGATTTTATGTGTCCTATGACTCCTCCTTGATATCAACCAAAACAAGGGAAGTGAAGACAATTGGAAGATTTGCTTCAAAAGCCCAGTCTTGCATCTGAGTAAAACCCTGCAGACTAGACACCATCCAGAGAATATGAATGCAAGAATAATTTTGTAAAGATACGTTCAGTCTTTTTCCCATCCTCTGACCTCTTCACGATCTTATACTAAACACCTGTTTAGTTTTATACATGAGATGCAGGTTCAAACTTTAAAAAGAAAGTTAAAAATCACCTTAAGGCTGATAAATTCCAGAAAATTGTAGCATGGAAGGAAATAGTAATTTTGAGAAGGGAGCTGAGCTGGGAGTTGTGTTTAATTAAATAATAACCTAATGCCAGCTTTTGCAACAATGTTCCCATTCAGAGATATTAAAATTATTTTTAAAAATTCTAATTCCTTTTTTGCCTACAAGAAAAGTAGACAAGTCCTAGAAAGACAAAGGGGTCTGAGCAGGTCAGCAGCAGAGGAAGGAGTGATTTCAAACCTTGTAGGTTCCTGTGGCAGCTCTGTCTGCACTGTGCATGCGGGACAGCTGTGCATAAAGAAAATGACCCAACAGGAAATTTTCCAGGTTTTCTGCATGTAAATGATTGCTGCCTCAAAACTAGTGGGTGATGGATGCTGAAAATAGCATATGAATCCTCATCTTTCAGGTATCATTTGTCAGGCACACATGGACCCAAACAGCTAGTGAGGAAAGAGATTAGCAACAACTGTCACCCACTGCAAGCAGCCAAAGTGTGACTTCTTCCTAAAGGAAGGAAATCAGTAGGAAAAACAGTACTTCTTTGATGTGATCTTGTTGCACACAAACAAATGCACATGAAATTTGGCTCCCCTAAGTACGGTAAGGCTCAAAGAGCAAGAAACAGTTTTCTTGCTCAGTATTCATACCCAGGACAGCACTAGCTCTTTTTTAGATCTCTCACAGGCAAACTATACATGCCTTTTTGAGTAAAAATTATTTTTAATGCCCTTCTCTCTCTGCTCCTGTCATGTTTTCTTGCTGACAGTCACCCACAATTCCAAAACCTGTGTTGCCATGCACTTCCTCCCCTCCAGCCCTGCTACTCTGCCTTTCAGCATTTGAGTTACTCCCTTTCACCCTTCCCAAGTAAGACACACAGAACTCACAAGAGACACTATGTTCTCAGTCACAGTTTGGGTGGCTGGAGCAGCATCTCTTCTACAAGATAAAATGTTGTGCTTGCAGAGAAAATTCAGTGATGACCTGGAGGACACACAGCAAGCTCAGCAAGGGTGCTCAGAAATTTTAGAATCATAGAATCATTAAGGTTGGAAAAGTCCTCCAAGATCATCAAGTCCAACCTTCAACCAAGTACTACTAAGGCCAAAGAACCATATTGTGAAGAGTCACATCTCCTCATTTTTGGAACAGTTCCACAGATGGTGACTTCACCCCTTCAGTGGGCAGCCTGTTCCAGGACTATGCTGAACAATCACTCTAGTCACTAGAAATCATTACACATCTTTGTGTGACCAAATATTAGCTTTACTTATCTGGATTTTTTTGCTTCTTAGTAGAATTATTATTTTATAAAAATTGGTTTTGCCATAAGTCTGTAGCAAGTTTCATTTTTTTTTTCCTTCTAAAAACATAAAATTATAAAAATGCTTCCTGGAATCTGTCTGGTATGTGTATGGCAAAGGCTGAGGATAAAGTCTAACTTTGTCCATCACAAATGTTTCCCATCTAGATTTTAGGCCTTCTGTATAATCTATAAGAATTTTGCTTAACAGGAATCTGGAAAGGAAAAACGATGCGCTATTTTTTAACTTGGAATCCTCTGAGAAAATAATTCTTTTGGTTGATTCACTGGTGAGTAAGGGATGATCACAGAGGAATGCAAGCATTGGGGTTTATCTCAACTATACATTAATATTTCTTACTGGTTTTCCACCGAGTTAAGCCTGCTTTGCTTTGTGTGTCCTCAGACTATTTCACTGAAATGTCAGTGCATCATCTTTAGTTACTGATTGTGTTTCTGGACTTCAGAGCTCACTCAGAATAAATTTTTTGCAACCCTCAAGGAAAAGTCCCTTGACCTCCTTAGTATTGTTTAGTACCTGCTTTTAAATAGGGCTATGGCTACAATCACCTGTGACTGCATATCCCACAGTTGGCAAATTAAAGTAGGAAGATAGTAATGACTTTGAAGACAAGTAGCATCTGTTTGATTCCTTATACCAGACTGATTTCAGGAAAGAAAAATTTAAAGCAGTAGTTGCTGTCTAAAAGGGGTATCTGCTGTAGTGTGTTAATATATTTGTGGAGCAATCTTTCATGTACACAATTGGGCAGCTTCTGAGGGCAGTTATATATTATATATATATATTATATACAGTGCCTCCACTATATATAATGGACAATACTGCAAGAAAAAATACCCAAGAATTCTAGGTTTTTTGCCATACAAAATAGTTTTTTAAGACCTTAGCAAAATTATTTGTAAGATATCAAAATACACTTTACTTAACTTAAAAATGTTTATTCTGTACAACATTATTGAAAAAAAAAAAACAACCCAGACCCAAACAACCACACCCATAAATCTGTTAACGTGATATCCCTTGGGTAGGAAAATGATACAGGNAAATCAGTAGGAAAAACAGTACTTCTTTGATGTGATCTTGTTGCACACAAACAAATGCACATGAAATTTGGCTCCCCTAAGTACGGTAAGGCTCAAAGAGCAAGAAACAGTTTTCTTGCTCAGTATTCATACCCAGGACAGCACTAGCTCTTTTTTAGATCTCTCACAGGCAAACTATACATGCCTTTTTGAGTAAAAATTATTTTTAATGCCCTTCTCTCTCTGCTCCTGTCATGTTTTCTTGCTGACAGTCACCCACAATTCCAAAACCTGTGTTGCCATGCACTTCCTCCCCTCCAGCCCTGCTACTCTGCCTTTCAGCATTTGAGTTACTCCCTTTCACCCTTCCCAAGTAAGACACACAGAACTCACAAGAGACACTATGTTCTCAGTCACAGTTTGGGTGGCTGGAGCAGCATCTCTTCTACAAGATAAAATGTTGTGCTTGCAGAGAAAATTCAGTGATGACCTGGAGGACACACAGCAAGCTCAGCAAGGGTGCTCAGAAATTTTAGAATCATAGAATCATTAAGGTTGGAAAAGTCCTCCAAGATCATCAAGTCCAACCTTCAACCAAGTACTACTAAGGCCAAAGAACCATATTGTGAAGAGTCACATCTCCTCATTTTTGGAACAGTTCCACAGATGGTGACTTCACCCCTTCAGTGGGCAGCCTGTTCCAGGACTATGCTGAACAATCACTCTAGTCACTAGAAATCATTACACATCTTTGTGTGACCAAATATTAGCTTTACTTATCTGGATTTTTTTGCTTCTTAGTAGAATTATTATTTTATAAAAATTGGTTTTGCCATAAGTCTGTAGCAAGTTTCATTTTTTTTTTCCTTCTAAAAACATAAAATTATAAAAATGCTTCCTGGAATCTGTCTGGTATGTGTATGGCAAAGGCTGAGGATAAAGTCTAACTTTGTCCATCACAAATGTTTCCCATCTAGATTTTAGGCCTTCTGTATAATCTATAAGAATTTTGCTTAACAGGAATCTGGAAAGGAAAAACGATGCGCTATTTTTTAACTTGGAATCCTCTGAGAAAATAATTCTTTTGGTTGATTCACTGGTGAGTAAGGGATGATCACAGAGGAATGCAAGCATTGGGGTTTATCTCAACTATACATTAATATTTCTTACTGGTTTTCCACCGAGTTAAGCCTGCTTTGCTTTGTGTGTCCTCAGACTATTTCACTGAAATGTCAGTGCATCATCTTTAGTTACTGATTGTGTTTCTGGACTTCAGAGCTCACTCAGAATAAATTTTTTGCAACCCTCAAGGAAAAGTCCCTTGACCTCCTTAGTATTGTTTAGTACCTGCTTTTAAATAGGGCTATGGCTACAATCACCTGTGACTGCATATCCCACAGTTGGCAAATTAAAGTAGGAAGATAGTAATGACTTTGAAGACAAGTAGCATCTGTTTGATTCCTTATACCAGACTGATTTCAGGAAAGAAAAATTTAAAGCAGTAGTTGCTGTCTAAAAGGGGTATCTGCTGTAGTGTGTTAATATATTTGTGGAGCAATCTTTCATGTACACAATTGGGCAGCTTCTGAGGGCAGTTATATATTATATATATATATTATATACAGTGCCTCCACTATATATAATGGACAATACTGCAAGAAAAAATACCCAAGAATTCTAGGTTTTTTGCCATACAAAATAGTTTTTTAAGACCTTAGCAAAATTATTTGTAAGATATCAAAATACACTTTACTTAACTTAAAAATGTTTATTCTGTACAACATTATTGAAAAAAAAAAAACAACCCAGACCCAAACAACCCAACCCATAAATCTGTTAACGTGATATCCCTTGGGTAGGAAAATGATACAGGGTGTACAACTGGTGTGTGTCAGAACATTAGTTTTATGCATTTATGCCTCTTATGGTGGGGGTGAGGGAAGGGAAGAGGAGGCTTCTTGGAGACAGATGTATTTTGGGTGGGCACAAATTTTACAGCTGGTAGCTTGCAGCATGGTTCAGCCTGTGCTTGGCAGCTCTGTGCATAATGAAAGCCAGGGTAGGTCTGACTGTTCTACAAATCTCTCTTGATTCTTAGAGTGAACAACATAAATTCTTACAGTGAATAAAATGAGCATGACCAGTGATAGATAGGTCTGGGATTGTTTGGGTCTTATCCCTCTCTCCCAGTAAGGACATTTCTTCCATATGACTTCTAAAGATAGTAAAAGGGCTAAACTGACCACTATGGATATGCCAATTTGTTTTCAGTAATCATGTTTTGAATAACACTTTTCAGTTAAACAAGTAACAGTCTTAAGTTTAGACTAGACCTGCATTAATGAAGGGGTTTTTGGTGCTTAAATAAAAGGCTTGAAAAAAGAACTTACACACAAACAACTTGCCACAATTCTTCACCCCCCCATAAAATAAAAACAGGAGAGTGTCTGTATGTTATCACAGCTGACATCTCAGAGATTTCTACTGATTAGGTGTAAATGACCTCACAGTGGCCAAAACCAAAGGAAAAACACTGCTTTGTGGGATTACTTTTCAGTCAGTTTAGCTGAAAACTAACTGGGGCAGGAGGACCCAGCTGACAGCAGCCAGCTGCATCTCGACCCGGCTGCACCGTAAAATCACAGCACTGGGTGGGAAATCCAGCTTTGCTGGCTGTGCCTAAGTGAGACATTCTTCCCAAGCAGCCAGATGATGCAGGCAGACCACACTTCATGACAGAGCTGACAAGAGAAAGCACGAATTACCTGAGCACAAGATCTCTTACCTGACCAACGCTGTAAGATGAATCTAAGGTGTCATGTGGAGTGAGGCAGTCCATTAATTTTCCATTCCGCCGGCAGCCCAGGTGCACCAGGTCTCGGCAGTGAGCACGGCAGGTGTACCTGCAATCTTAAAAACCCACACACAGACACCAGGAGAAGAAAAGGGAGGGAAAAAAAAAAAAGGAA
>WBMY01010831.1:927511-984253 GCA_013397315.1 Donacobius atricapilla | reverse complement strand
AAAAAAAAAAGAAAAAAAAGAAAATGGTGTTTAGAAATTAGGTTTCTGCAGGCAGAATATAGAAGCGAGACACATCCTCATTTGCTATGTGACCTCAGAGAAATAACCACCTCTCAAGCGAATTTCCCCACCCATATGAAAGATAATAATAGCTCCACAGTGCTGGAGATGTAAATTCACCGGAGTGAAGGTGACAGTGCAGCACACCTCCCAGTGTCACACTGACAGGCCTGCAGTCCAGCAGGTCTTCAGTTAGATCAGGGCTGCCCCAGTGAGATGGACTTGCAAAAGGTCCCTGCCACAAATGAGGTACTGGCTGCTGCAATGTAAGCACAAAAGGGGCAGTTCTCAGAAAAGACATGACATTTTTGACTTACAGACAAAAAATTCCACCCACATAGAATTACTGCTACATGGTTTTCATGTTTGAAGCTCTAGGTAGTCATAAGAATATGAACATGAATATTGAAAGCAGAATAAGTGGCTTATCTGAAGCTTAATTATGCTAATAAATCACATAGTTGCCTTCAGTAACAATTCAGAAATTTCACTTGCTGGCTATCAAAGTGAACTAAAATGGCTATTAGAAATAAATTCATTAATACAGGCAGATGGATCTATCTCTAGTAAGAAATAGGTGATTCATACTCCCTCTAATCTCAAAGAATCTCTTTAAGAGTATTTGCAAAACCAGCTTGTATTTGCTTTGAAGCCCTGTTGTGTTTGCTGGTTTTCAATGTAAGCTGGGCAGAGTCCACGCTGCCATCTTTGTCTAGTACTGAATGTCACTTTCTATTTTTAGGTTTTAAATTGCTTATAATTTTGCCAAAGAGCAACCACTTGTACTTCAAGTTTCCATGCTGGGGAACATCATGCTGTTTTGTTTTAGAACATTTCGGGTAAAACAATTCAGCCATTTCCAAGAATGACTTCTGGAGGAAATGCTTTCCTTTTCTCTAACTAAACTACACTTACTTTTTTTTTCTCATTGTTGTTATAAAGTTTTATACTTTCAAGATTTATAGTAAAAGATGAATTCTGGGTGAGCTATTTTGTTCCCTTATCAGCCTCTCAAAAATTTCAGTTTCCCTTTTGTTTAATTAGATTCCCATTGCAAAAAAATAAGTTCTTGAATTTTCCCATTTCCAATCCATACTCACCATGGTGTTATGGGGCAAGACAGCAGAGTGTTCCCTGAAGTGATGTCCCTCTTGGCTAGGGACAGGATCTTTAATGTAAGACCCCTGTACCATCAAACCATTCAAAAGTAAAAATTATAATGTGGATAAAGTGTAAACCTGCAATCACATTCCTGTGCCTGATCCAGAATTTATGTTACACTTGCATTAAGGCAAGATTATTTGTATTTATCTGGCACAAAGTCAGCCTGTCAAAACTTTTTCAACACCAGCAACCCAGCACAGTGAGTCCATCCTGAATCAGCACTCCGATGCCGATAACTGGGATGTTTCTGATCATAAAACAGACGGGACTACATCACAACTACATCACAATAATGTCACTGTATCTCAAGTCACACTCCTCTTAAAACATTGGCAAACAGCTTCCAGCTACTTATGGGTTACAAAGGACCCTGTTGCAGTCTAAATCAAAGCACTGAAAAGGAATCAAACTCTCTAAAACAGTCACGTATTTAATACAGAATTTGAAAAAGGTGAAGCAAAACAGGCAGAAGATTATGGAGACAGAAAGAATGGTTAAAGCAGCTGTGGGATGCCCAGGAGAAATGATAGCTAGCTCTACATCCTTGTATGATGCTGGTAAGCCATGTCAGGCTTGCTCCAGTTGCTGCCTAATTTCTCCTGGGTTCTGCATTTGAGTTCCTTTATCCAATTTTTAGTAAACATGGAGTATTCCTGACCACAGCTGAAGTTAGGGAGAACTGTGCTTTTGACCCAAATGAGGTTTTCCCAGGGCTCTGTTTTATGCTTATGCAGCTGGGATTACTTCGGATGACTCAAGCACCTCATGAAATTTGGGAGGAGACAGAACACTCATTTTCATGGATGCCTTGAGAAGAGAAGAATTTTGCCTTTGGGAAGGGACCCTGTCAAACACAGTGGAAAAGCCAACAGGAATAAATAAAATTTGGAGCCATTGTTCATTAGGTAAGGGAACAGGGCATCTCCATGAGAAAATCAGGATGGGAGCCCTTAAATAAAAATGACATTACACTACATAAGCATAAGAAGATCAAATGAAACTAGTATTTAAATTTCTTCTTTTTACCTTAATTTCTGTGGTTTTTACTTTGCAAGTTCAGTTACGTTTTTTAGAAAAAATGCTTATGAGATTGCACTGTATTGACATTGTCACACAAACACACACACACACACTTCGGTGAGAAGGCATGAACTGTTTATTACGAAGATCTGACTCCATTTTATAGTATTTCTACAAAGGCCAGGGATTGGGGAAGAAGGTTGACACCTCTCCCCACCCCTCTGGTCAAGACAACTGTCCATCAGCTGTCCGTATCTCTAAGAACAGGAATGTAAACTTTTCCTTGATTTAATGAAAACATTGCCTCTGTTTACAACACTCGTGTGTGAGAAAGAACCTAACTATGAAAACTATGAAACAGAAGAGATGGCTGAAAAATCAGGGTGACACTGTATAACCACCTTTCAATTCTCCCCCTGTAGTTCTGACAGAGCTGATCATTTCAGATACAAATGGTCTAAAAGCTAATTAAGTTTTATGAAAATTATCTCCTGGCTGACAGAGGGAGACCCATACTAACACCCACACTCAGGGCAAAGCTGGCAAAATTCAGCCATTACACCACTGTCTGACAATGTCTGGACAACCAGCTACTGCACATCACCTGCGTGGTGAGGAGGACACCAGGGTTCACTGATTTCCCAGCTTCCTATGGCTGTGCAAATGTATGTACTGAGCACTTACCAATTCACAAATAATATTAGGAAAAAATCTGTTTGCTAAACAGTGTTCTGAAACAGGATTGCTTATTCAGTTAGGAAACATTAACTCTCAATGCTATTTTGTTTGTCATTTATATTCATTTTAATTTGTGAGTCCATAATGTCATTTGCAAGACAAGCCCATAATTTTCACCTGGCATATTATAGGCATAATTACAAAAAATGTGAAAGCTTCATCTCTAAAAAAGCTTCATCTCTAAAATGGTTTCAATCTTAAGCTAGATTTCAACATGCTGTTTTTAAGTTTAATAAGCAAGATTAGAAAAAGGATTTTTTTCCTAAAACAGTGGATCTAGGTATGATCTTTTTCTCATATGTGTTTTAGCTTGAAATATATATTATTTCATTCCAGTTGTGGCATACAATGTTCCACAAAGGTTCAGACAGCATCAAATTAAAAAAATACCTTTTTATGGTAAGCCTTTACTGGAGCACTCCCAAAATTTCCATGAGTTCAAAAAGTAGCTATAATTCTGGAAAGACTGTTTTGGTCGTCAGATCAAGGATTGCCATATCATTTCTGCTTGGAAAGCAATCAGAATCAGGTGCTCTTTCCTGACATGGTCTGAAATGAATCCTGTTCTTTGAAATCAAAGCTCTGGGGACTTTAACTTAGCACATTTCATAAAAACATTCACTGACAACTAGAAAAGCTAACAGTTCTATTTTATTGATGCTCAGACTGTCATGTACACTGAATTTACATATGAAAATGATGCATCAATGCATACTAATTATGAAAATTGTCCTGAATTGTTAGGAAATGCAAAGTAAGTATTTGTCACCCTGATTTTTCAGCCTTCTCTTCTGTCTCACAGTTTCATGGTTTGGGTTTCTTCTCACGCTTTAGGTGATGTAAACAAAGCCAATGTTTTCCTAGTTTCAAAGAAAGTTTTTCATTCCTGTTATTAAAGATATGGACAGCTGATGGACAGTTGTCTTGACCAACGGGATGGGGAGAGGTGTCAACCTGCTCCCCCAATCCCTGGCCTTTGTAGAAATACTATATAATGAAGCCAGACCTTTTAAAATAAATCATTAGTTCATGCCTTCTAATCAAAGTGTGAGTGTGTGTGATGAACAGTGTCAAGTATTTATTAAACATAGAAACATTATGTTTTAGAAGTTTTGTTGTCAACTACTGAGACATAATGAAGCACCTTATGATTTATTATTCTATTGCAACAATGGCTTGCCTAGAGTCATAGAAAAAAATAACTTACATTATTGCTAGAAATCAACACCAGTCCTATCCACCCCTAGTAGGGGTGAACTATAAGACTTCAAAATGTTCATTTTTCATGAATGTACCCTACCTGATATTTGGGGTTTCTTCACCCAAATCTTGATTTTGCCTGATAGCTTGTAAATAACTGTTCCCATATCCAACTTTCTCCAGGGCAGTGCAGCAGAAAGCAAGCAAAGGAACAGGCAGGAACCCAACAGATGCTCCAACATCAGACCCTAGTAACTAAGTATTACTAAATCAGGTAGAGGCAGGCAGAGGCTCAATAGCAAAGTCTCTCTATCCTGCTTTGGTCTCCCCTGCCTAGGAAATGTGTGATTTCATTTCTTTGATGGCCCAGACAAATTTAACTTCCAAATGGATATGCAAAATATATGTCATGCCTAAACAACTGAAGCATATGGAAAGTTCAAAGTCAAATTTGTATTACCTTTGCATTATTTATCAAGCACAGAAAAATGCCTTTATTAGAAAGTGTGAGTAGGATATACAACTTGGCCCAGCTACTATGTTGGTAAGTCAGCAAGTATAATCCTCTTGACATGAGAACCTGTGGCTTGGTTCCCAGCAATCAGAATAGAGTTTTACTGCTGTGCTTGCTCTATAGAAAGTATGCCTGTAAAGCTTCTTGGAAAAATTAATCAAACTGTGTGACGTGTTAAGTGCTTTAATTTTTAATCCATCTTCAGCCATCAGGTAACAAAAGGAAGGAGAATGAAGTTCAGCTATATTTCTCCTGCAAGACAGAATTGAACTGTGTTATTTCTACAATACATTGGTGTCAGCATGTCACATTTCAGTTTATGCTCAATGTAAGTTGTGTTGGTCTCCTTTTTGCTGATGCTGAAATGTCTACATTCTGATTTGATGCTAAAGTTGCTACAAAGATCTTCTTTAACAGTTTCACTCAAATCTGTAATGGAATGAGAAACCTACTGGCAATAAACAGCCTTCAGAAAGCATTAAGTAGAGCTGCTGGGAGGTGGAGATCTGCTGTAACGTCAGTTTTATCTCTATGAAATACTCTTTATTTCTGCTTGTTTGTTTATCTGTTAGTCACATTAAAATAAAGTTCTAACTATATTTCCCAATTAGTGATTTTTAAGGGATCTCTGAGGTCCTTATGGCCATATTTTCCCGCTGGGGATCTTTGTGTGTATTTTGTGCTCCTTCCCCACTGTGGAGCTACACAAGGCTTAGATCAGACTGAAGTCCAGCAAAGCCCACATTTCCCAAACTCTCGTAAAGCTGTGACTATCCACAAGTACCACTTTAAGGTCTTCTGCTGTGTCTCTGTAGACTCTGCTCCCAGTAGGTACAATGGTCATTCATGGCCACAGGTCCTGAGCCCCTTTTTGGGATAAATACTTCCCATAGAGTGGATCCTCTGTCATTTTCCCAAGAACAGAAAGAACATCGAACTGGCTTCACTTGCTGTCTAGGGATATTCTGCAAGAAGCACTTGAACTGCAGCCCTATCTGTAAGTGCCACAGCTCCATTCAGGGTCAGGAACCCTGCCCTGGAAACAGGATAAGCTCCTCTAATAGTGTCTATTAAGAGCTACTAATGGTGATTGAGATAAAATTAACCAGAGTGCCTATGGCACAGATCTGCAAAATCATGAGTTGCATGTATTTGGACATCAGAAGAAGACAAGTGCTTTAATCAAACAGTCCAGGTTCCAACACAAATGCTTGTGGTATTTTTGTTTGTCAAGTGTCTTACCAAGCTGGAGTTTGGGTACTGTGCAAAAAAATTGACATATTACTCACCAGTTTCAGATTCAGAGTTTTTAGATAACAGTTTATCTATCATCTAGGCAGGCAATAACCTGATTCTGCCACATGCAAAGGACATTACATCTGTAAAGCGGGAGGGACTGATCAGCCTTTTGGTAAGAAGAAAACACTTCCCTGAGTGAATCACTAACTGAGAACTCCAAGGGAAGCCCAAAGGAGAAAAGGAGGTATAAAAATCAGCAGCCTGCATGAACCTGGAACTGTGTGATGTCCTTGCTGCCTGGGAACTCAGGGACCATATTTCTGATTTCATGCACCAGATAGCAAATAATTGGTTAATACATAAATTCAGCTTCCCAACTGCGAAACAGGAAAGAATGACAGGTATTTTAGAGTAAATAGCCTAAACTGGATTTTTTTTCAGTTTCTGCTGCTGGTACCTTTATAAACCTCACTTTAGAGCCTTTAAATACCTTTTTTTTGATATGATCTAATGTTAGCCTGGTTTGTGCCAGATGGTTTGCTAGATAAGTGGTAAACACCAGGACATAAGCGTTCTGTGTCATGGTCATCCTTGGCCGGGGGGAGGTGATGAGGCAGGCTGGCCAGGACCAGCATCCCAGGGCAGCTCACCAGCCTTTCCAAGAAGTGGAAGGTGACATTGCCATTTAGTTGCACGTTGAAAAACTGGGAGGTAGGTGTTAGCACGGATGAAGCATCTCCAAGAGACCACTGTTAGCCAGGTAAGGTTGCCACAGAGAAGGTCCCTGGCTGAGGGAGGATTCTCCACTCTTGGCACCAGTGACTGTAAAAACCATGAGAAGGGTCAACGATCTGGCTACTGAAATCTACACTGGTTCTCAGATGATTAAATGTCTCTGAGCACCTGGCCCTAAGTGACATAGGAGCATAATTCCCATTGATTTACTCTGGAATATTAAAGAATTAAAATCAATATCATCGGTTGATAAAACTTGTTTGTATTTTTATCAATGTGACAACAATCAAGTCTTTTCTCTCCCTCCAGTGCTTGCCAACAAGACCCAAGACTTATCACAAGAGACTCTTGCACAAATGGATCTTACATAACCAGCCTATAAACAGGCTTCTGCTCCTGAAAATTATTACACTTCTTTTGGCCAGATACTGCTCTGCATACAGTCCTGTTTACAGTCACCATTTCCACCCAGTGGGTGAAACAGACCACCCAGTGTTTGCCAGACCACCCTAAAATAATCACAAAATCTGTTTGCAAACAAGGATGAGAATATTCACTTCATTCAATCGAGGTGTGGGTGAAAACATAAATTTGCACTAATGGAAATACTTTAAAAGCAAAAGCCCAAGACAAGAAAAATCAGGTTTAGGTTATGTTTACTTCTCACAATCTCCTTTATCTGTTTCAGCATCACACCTAGCTGGACAGCTGGACCACATCCCGCCTTCAGGTTATACCATAGCTATCATGATTTTGGGAGTTCTTAGTATGCCAGTTTCTGGGAGGCAGACTGAGAGGTACGTGGCTGATCTCTCCCTCCCCAGGAAACCTGAAATGCCTCTTGCCTGTAAAGGCTCCCCTGGAGGAACCTGGGCACAAGAACACCATGCAATAATGCCAGAGTGTGAAGGAAAGGTCTCATTTCTCCTTTAGTTCTCTTCATATACACACATCTATGGCATTCATTAGTTTTTTTAACTTCCAGGCTACAGCCTAAGAAACGACTTCCTTGGGCTGATGACATTGCTTTTGCCTTGAGCTTTGAGACTCCTATTTCTCCATGCCAGATAGGGGTGGGGAGGCCAAGTTCCTCTGTGCAGTAACTCCAAACAATTAGAGACAAAACTTGGCAGATACCTTGATGTATCACCATGTCTATCCTTTCATGACAAACCTCAGAGAGTGCTTTTTGTACTCTTGATCCAGTAAACCACACACCCCTCCCATATAGGCTCATAGGCTCCAGAAAATCTGGTGCACCTGGATAACGTCAGGCTTTACTAACCACATCTACTAGTGACAGAACCAGGGTGCCACATAGGAACTGTATTTCTTCTTTAGCTCAACAGTAAAGAGATTGCATGTCTGGAACAGAAAACAAATCTTATTCTTTGTTTCTGAACTGCAATGAAGTTACGCCACACAGAGAAAAAATGGCCTGTAGGTAAAATCCTAGATTTGACCTGCCCTAGAAATCAGGTTACAATAATTCATTTACATTTGATTTGCTACAGAACTATTGATTTTAAGCTTACTTGTGCAAGACTGCAGTAGCTGTTAGGTATCTCTACACATCATTAAGCAGCACAGGGGAAAAGCAGAGGGCTGAGCTCCTGGCCAGCATCCACCTGGCAGCCTTGTGCTGTGCCACACGCAGCCCCAGAGTCAGGCTGGAGGGACAGACACCAGCAGCAGCCAGTGAGGTCTGGCTGCTCCACCTTTTCCCACCTGCTCCATAAGGCCAAGCAGCCAGAGGGGTGTCTTGGCATTGCACTGAGCTACACTTGCAGCAGCAATGTGGCAGCAAAAGGGCTAGGATGGTAAAATGGCAGCTATGGCCTCTTTCCTCTGACAAACCTGCCCACAGGCACCAGAATCCCAACTACCAACCTAAACCACCAGACCTAGTAAATTCTACCAATCGTCTAAAAGCAGCTCAGGTTGTCTTTAAATTAAATTAATCTTTCATATGGAAACCACAAAACGCAGCGGCCCAGAGCACACACTGAATTCCTAACTTCTGAGGGAACAGAGCCTGAACAAGAACGAGGATGTGGGTCTACACACATTCTCGCATTTGATTTTTCTTTTTTGGTGGCTCCATAAAATGCATTTGAAGTACACCTTTGACAGAATTAAAGGCTTCAGATATTACATTCAATAAACCTGGCTCAGGAACAATTGCTGCATACATTTCTGCACTGCAAATGTGATGGAAAGAAATAGCAGAATTTCTGTTTAAAAAGTCAGAAATTGGTCCTAAGTATTTATGCTGTTCCACTATGTATCATTTTGGTATCTTGGGATTTCCATTTGCTTTGACTGTTATCCACTTTCCAACATTAAAAACCTAACCAAATGGGTAGAATATTCCATCCACATAAAAAAAACAAAAGTGAGCTTTCACTTTTGTATGCAAATCTAATAAAAATACTGCTTTTTGAAAGCGTTTACTCTAGTGCCCTCTATTGCTGAATCCCCAAAATAGCCATCATTATGGATACTCACAAAGCAGCACTTCATTTTGTTTGCCCTTTAGGAGAAACACAATGAAAACACAGCAGGAGAGAAAAGTATAGTTTAGGTCTCTCCATCTGTACCCTCCCAGAACTGTGAGTTCCTGACCAGACCTGAGTTAACAAGCTCTCTCTGCTTGCTAGAATTAGTAACAAACAAGAGTTCCAAGTTCACAGAGGAGATGGATCATAGAAAAACAATCCTGAGAGAGCTCCCTGCTTTACCTGGCCACAACACAAGGATTGGGAGTTAATTCTGAATAGCTGCTGAAGGATCAATGATCACTCCATTAGAGGAGTTAAACAGCAGTTACATCCTAGCAGGACAGAAGCCAGACCTTTAACTGACAGATCACATGAAATTTAAAAGCTTAGACTTTCTGCCAAACAAAACTAGCAGTCTCTTCTGTTTAAATGTGAGATGAGAAAAAAGTTGATGCAAACCCATCAAATTAAATGAAGTTTAACACAAACATAGTTGCACTTGTGCAGATCACCTCTCATGCTAGGTACAACTCAATTCTAAACCTGCTTTTGCATGCTGAATCCAAGTTTGGTCTATGTTTACATATCAAGCTCTAATGTTACATTATCTCTTTAAAACAGGTAATTTCACACTACTAATTTATTAATGTTACTCTTCATAAATGACCAATTAACAGCTTTTATTTCAGATGTCATGGCCCTGATAGTGAATCTTGAAGCATCTGTACTGGAGAGGTCCTTAGTTTAATGCACAACAGTTGATCATTGTCTTCAGCTCATCTTCCTACCAGCGCTGAGGGCAGCAAAGAGGTGCAGTGGAGGCAAACACCATGTCCTAACTGATTTTGCTTGACACTGGCAAAAAAACCCAAGAAATGTAGCAGAAGTAAAATGAAATCTTCTGAAATACTTCAGAAGAAGAAGCCTGCACTAGACATAGAGGGTATTAGCAACTTAGTCCTGGTGATACTGACATTCTGCAAAGTTCATTTTGGTAACCTTCATCCATGCAGCAGTTGAGTCCATGAGATGTAATTCACTCTCTGAACAGACTTTTGTTCTTGTATTTATCACAGACTTATGAAAATTATTAATAACTTTACAGGTACAAATCAGGATTTTCCTTCGGAAGGAAGGCAAATTACACAAAGAGATTTGTCTTGTCTAATTGAAAACTGATAAAGCCAAGAAAAATGAAATTTACTGGGATGATGCGATATTCATCTCATCTAATTATCTGAGAAATGGAATAAAACAACACATGATGCAATTTGCAAAAGCCACATGACCGGCTATGAGTGAAAACCGCTACAAAGAAAAGCATGCTGTGGTCTATTGGACACAAACAGAATGCACCTCCCCTGGAAAAATTCGGACTCACAAATAACAGAAAAACTAAACACTTATTTAATGGGTGGAAAATTTCACAGAAATTAACAATAGCAAGAGAGGCATTCATATTCCCTAGGTTTCATCTGTATTGCACTTGAAGAACACAAGAACAGATGGACTGAGTTAGACCAAAGATCTGCCGAGGCCAGTGCCTGTTTTGGGAAGAGCCTGTCAGAAGATGACTAGAGAACACATATGCAAGAAAAAAAGGGTGACTTAGGAGTGATATTTCCCTCTTACACCCTTTCTATTCTCTGGCAATCTGTAATTTAAAACAAATAAACAAACCAGGGGCTGTATTTACACCTTTTTATTTAATATCCCTTGATGGCTCTTTCTTCCATGAATTTATCTAAACCTTTCTTGAACAAATATATAAGTCTTCTTGTTTCCTAAACATCCTGTGCCAGTCAGTTCCACTACTGAGTTACATACATCCATGTGTACATGAAAGAGTCACTCATTTGGCCATTTCATGATGTGGCCTTGACTTTTCCACTACAAGAAATGGTAAATAACTCTTCCGTTTGCAATTCTTCACGCTGCTTTTATTAGTACAAAAATATATTCTATTAAAATTGCCTCTTACCAAGGGAAGAAGAGCTGTAGGAGTTTACTAGTCTCTTTGATAATTCAAAATGTTTGCTTTTATCTTCAAATACTATTATACCTATTTTAGGAGGGCAGGATGACCAAATTGCTTCATATGAAGTGCAAGAACAGCACAGTTTTCTGGGGTTTTACTTTAGTTTTCAAACAATGAAATGAGTCTCTTCAGAGAACTGTCCACTTGATAAACTCTGTTTAATGAGTGGTAAGAACTAAACTAGAAGCCACTGCTCTACATCTGCAGTCAGCATTTTCCCCAAATGGTTTCGTTTATATTCATCCACACTGAGCTATGTTTTACTGCCCAGTCACTCAGTATGATTTCTTCTACTGCATTTTACAATTAACTTTAAGTGATCCTGATGGCCTTGCAACACTGACATCCCACACGCATCTTTTTCATTTTGTTAAAAGATGTGTTTGTATTACCGATGCCAGCACAGCTCATTTTCTAACTATGTAAGTGGCCTTTTAAGCAACTTATACAAGGAAAATTATATATATATATAATTAAAATGAAAAGAGAGAGGAAAAGCACATAGATGTATGTGAGATGCCCTTGAAAAGGAGACTAGAAACTAAAATGATACTTTCACAACACAGAGGATCTTTATATGGCACACTTTCATCAATAATCTACATATTCTTAAATGAACATTTGGCATAGGTTCTTAAATGATGATTAAGAACACTGAAATTAAGTGGGCTGAAATGTGTGAAGTAGATGAACAAACATGAATTGAAATGTCTGCACTCTGATGGTATGATGGTAAAACGCCACCATCTCCTGTCTGCTGCCAGCCTTCTGCAGTGTCCCACCCATCTCCAGCATGATGTAAATCATGAACTAAGTGTTCAGGGAACAAACAGGTACAGCAGCCTGAAGAAGTTAGATCTGAAGTCCTGGTTACCCACCCCAGAAGGTCTCAGCAAGATGAGACTTTTCACCGCTGGATCCACGCTCCAGAACAGCCACCTGCAGTCATAAGCTCGCTTTGTCTGCTTCTGCATTAAGTTTAAATATAGCTGATCTATATCCAAGCTGGCTTCCACCGAGAGTCCTTCTGCTCCCTCTCCCAAACACAGCTAATTAAGCCTTCAAATTATATTCCCTTGGGGGCAATCATCTTGTCTGCACACCTGAGCTTGAATGCTTCAGAGCTACAGTTCCCAAATATCTTTGCACTCTATTTATCATCTGTGTTAGCACAAAACTCTCCCCATCATTCCCAGAGATGGCCACTCTCCATCTCAGTACTCCTCTGCAAGCCCTGCATGCTTGGCCTGCAAGGGCTGCACTGAACCCAGACACTGCAAGGGTTTCAGAGAACTGTGGGGATGACCAGGTGAACTTTCTTCAGCTAAGCAAGAAACATGACACAAAATCACCCACCTCGGACCAACTTGATTTCTGTAGTTATGTATTATAATGGCTGCAGAAAAGGCAGTTTGCCAAAATTGGGGCAGTTTTGCAAAGAAAACAAAACCGAAACAAACAAACAAACGAACAGTCAGCAAAACATTGTGAAAATTTTGTGCTTTCCACAGAGTGTTATGGAATTCTTTTCTGAGCAGGTCTAAAAATCTGTTTTTTTCTATATAAGCCTGAAAAATATAATAAAGGTTTAAATCAGTGAAGACCATAAAATTATCTCTTCCAGGGGATTGCACTAGCTGCTTAAGGAGAAACTGCATGAAAGAGTAGCAGTTGTGAGATCTGAGCCACAAAATTATCTCAGACTAATACTTAATTGTTAAAAATTACCTTAAACCCTGAAGTAAGAAGATTTATGTGTATTTCAAAGCTTTTATTGTAGTTTCAATTATCATAATATTGAATATTCTTATTTTTCCAGACCCTCTTTAAATCTTGTTATATTCCTGACCTCAGCAGCATCCTCTGGTAATGAGTTCTACAATTTAATTACATGCTGATTAAAAATAATTTTGAGAAATCCTTTTATCTGCTCTATATTTGTCACCCTTCACCTTATTCCTGTGCTATGAGGCAGAGAAAACAAGAGTTACTTCTCTATTTTGAATTTTTGCATCATTCTATAGTCTTATCATGGCCGTCTATGATATTTTGAGAAATCCTTTGTCTTTCAATATCTCTCCTTGTACATATGTACTTTATCATGATAAAACTTCTAGTCACATGATGCACCAACAGAAATTCTCCTAAGAATGTCATAGGAAAAAATTCAAATAGATTTCAAAGAAATGAAGGTTCCAGAACCCTAAACACTATATGCCTCAGTTTAAGCCTTTTATAAAATGTTATGTACACTTGATTAAACTAAATGCAGTTAAAAGATTATCAGCTACATTTAGGATATTCTGAACCATGTCTACGATATTTTTTTAATCCTTCAGTCACTAATTTAATCAAAACCACTGAATACTGAAGAGCACCCACCAATTTTCTTCCTTCTTTTAGAGCTTTGCAAGGAGCACATTAGCTGTAGGCAAAAGTCTGTGGTCAACAATCAGAAAGTATCCATCCAAGGACAGGCTGAAAAGCTAAGAATTTTTAGGAACAGCAACCTAATTATGCTTTGACAGCTCTTTCTAAAATTGTGTCAAACACACCTTTCTGAACACAGTGACCTACAACAGCACAAAATTCATTGTTATACTTAAAAACTAATTCTGTGCTTTGGCAGATTTTGTGTCTGGGTCAAGCAAGGAGGATAAGGCATCCTGAGACACGGAGTGATAGAAGCAGAACAAAAGCAACAAGTCTTGGGGGTACTATGCAGAGGCACAGTGCCCATCTTGTGGTTCACATGATAAATGATATCACACAAAATCTATGACAAAGCAAAACAGATCATAATCTTTGATCTTCCTAACATGTCCAAATTGTGAAAATTTCTCTTTTGTTGTTGTTAAAATGTTAATTTATCTATTAAAGCACGAGCGGCTAAAAACCATCAGTAAGCATTACTGAAAGCTTTAATTGCCAGCTGGGTTATTCATCTGTGGAATAAGCCAAGTGATGCAGCATTGTTCTTCTGGGTCATCCTGGTCCCAGTTCATCCTGAATAAAAAAATCTGTAAGTGGCAGTCCTGGAGTAAAACCCATCAGAAAGACAGCAAAAAGTTGGATTCTAGTATGCTGGAAGCAAGGGTAAATCTCTGTGGACCAAGGGATGGTAGTCAATACTACTCAGGATAGATGGTCAATACTGCGCAGGGTAGGCTTTTGTGTTGAACAACTCTCTCAGAAGGACACAGGGGCATCTTGGTAAAGAATTACCAGAATGTGGTGTTTCAGAGTTGAGGAAGTTGAGGAAGTGGGTAATTTCATCAAAAACTAAAGAGATATTCTGGACACTGAAGAAGGAAGCAGAAATGTTTGTGGACTTCAGGGTAGCTACACAAGTTTTGTGTAACTTGCTGTCTTAGTACACAGACTGAAGAGCAATCAGGAGCTGCGTCTCCTCCCCTGTGAGAGGACCATCAGGGCTTCAGCTTCCAGCTTATGAGCTTAGCTTCTGTAAACTTACAAGAAATTTGAGTTGAATTGTCACACTGAGATTTTTTTCTGCTTGGACTCAACCTTCTGCTAAAATAACACATTTCCATCAAACCCACAATTTTGTGACAAATACCTCATTGCACATGTAGCAAAGGACTTACAGGGCACTTCAGACATTATTTACAGATTCAGTTCCAAAGAGATGCTATACATCTCTACATACACTAACTAAACATACACTAAAATGATAGTAAAAGGTCAAATCTTATTCAAACCACTAGATGCAGAGGGCAAAGGAAGACAACCCACAAAAGCATTCTTTTTAAAGTACTCAGGGTTCACCTCATTTCTTGTTACAAGTCATGGATGCAATTATTTTTTTAGCAATACTGGGGGAAAAGATAACTGGCATGCAAACATTTTCACATGTGTGTAACCTAGCTAGCAATTTAAGCTCTCAATAACATTTATTGATAGTTTTTACAGTAATAAAAGTGATGCAGGAATGAGTTGATGTGTTATGAGGACTCGGGATGATTTGATGTATTTGTTATTCAAAACTCTAAGCTCATCAAGGAAAGTTTCATACAGATTTCAGTGTGCTGGGATTTTCTTCTGAATATTTGAAACCTGTGGACTCCTTCAGGAAGAAGTCATATGTCATTTAGACATGGGGCCTAGCAACATTTCTGTGACAGATTTCAGATGGCACATGCCCTTTCAAAAGGCACAGATCTCTTATCTAAAGTGCAGCACTAAACTGCTCAGCAGTGGAACCGACCCAAATTCTACCCCATGCAAACGCAAACTTGCTAATAATGTTGTAGAATTGACAAGTTCACCATTCTGTTCCAAAGAATCCCAATCTAAAGAAAAGTGACCTTGTACCATTAGTCCCTTAAGAACAGAAAGAACTTTGCTTCCCACGCTACGGCAGTGCACGTTCTTCCAAACCCCGGAGAACACACCTCAGCCCCAGCCTTCACAGACCATGCTAAAGGGACAAAACTGTATCTGGGCCTTAAGAGCGTCTATGAGAATGTTAATCTGAGAGATGCAAACAGTTTATTGCCAGGCCTGGACAAGGATCAGAGCACTGAGTTGTGTGGAGCAATGACTTTTACTAACTGGTGAGCTGAGCTGCGCTGCATTTCAGCTGATAAAACGGAAGAGAAGGCAAGTGCATCACTGCTGAACACAAGCCTCTCTAAACTGCCCATCACGTTGTGTGAACACTGGTACAATGAGTTAAAGTCTTTAGTCAGTTCAGTCTTTGCATAGCCTTCTAGATCAATTAACAGCTCAAGGCAATTCTAAATAATTTTCAGGCAATTATCTGAGTCATATTAGAGCTCCTATATACATACCTAAGAGGGAGACACAGCAAAACCAAGACAGTAAATATCAGTGACATGAATAAATTATGCAGTTGCAAGGGAACTCTTTATCTGAACAAGCCTGATGAACCTTCTATTGCGTTTCCAAAATATTTTTACAGTTTTGCCTAATGAGCCTGCAAGAATGAAAAAATGCAAACAATTCTGGCCTGGAAAAGTTAACCAGCTCAATGGAAACAGATTTTTTTTACTTTTTAAATTTATTTAGCAGGAAAAAAAGCCTGGGGAAACATAGCAGCAGACTTACCAGGAGATTTCCAGAGAAGCTTTACTGTCCTTCTCCTTGAACTGCTCAATGATTTAGGAAACCAGTAAAAAAACCGTGCTATCCTCCTGATGGTTTTGCTCAGATCATTTCTCACTGCCATGGCTGAAAGGGCTCCACAGCTACCCCAGGAACAAGAGGCACATGTATCCAGAGGAGGGAGGAGAGCCCAGGAACACCCACAGCGAGTGCGCTGGCTCTGAGCTCAGCGTCAGCCAGCACGTCTCAGGACCACCTGTTAGTCCTAAATCCCCTCCCTCTCCCTCTCCGCTCCGAGCCCTCCAGACCTCCCTCTTTATTACGAGAACCAGCTATATTAATAGATGCTTCAGCTAAAGAAAGACCAATGCTTCGGAGTCTTAACCTGTTACTGTGTTTCCAATGATGTTAAGACATGCTTTCTGCAGAAAGGCTTTGAAGGGCTCCTTTGCTCATCTCTAGCTACCTTTTCTGGGCTGAAAACAAATAAACAACAAAACAACAAAAGTCCTCTTACAAAATCCCTTAATGTAAACCAACAGAATTTTCTCTAGAGAGAGTGTCTCTCAAAGACTTTCTTCTGAGAGTTCTGAGCAGCAAATTTAACAGAGATTTCTGTGGATACACACGTTGTTCAAAATGCAACTTTCCTCTTAATGGATTTTAAGGCAAACGTTAAGAGTCAAATCATTCACTGACACAATTTACTTAAGAACTGAGCATCTATCAACATATCACTATCCAAAGAAATTAACAGCATCTCAGTACATACCTACACATGCTCCAATCGTGGTACGTATTAAACTGTGAATCCAGAGATGCTATTTGCTAATGCCTGCTGCAACATTTATCACAACTTCTAGTACACACTTTTAAACAGCAAGACTACATAATCATTTCCCAAGGATGGTATGATTTCCATGACTATGTGTCCAGCTTCTCACATTTGATTTGATTTTTTTTCTTCTGCTAGATCTGAATGGCAGAAATCCCTGGAAAATCAAGACTAATGTCATTACAAAACAAAGGTCCTTTTGTATCAACCTTTAAACTACAGAAAGTAAGGGCTTTGTTATACCAGCTATGTTCACAGCATACAGTTAATAAATCTTCTAGAATTCACAATGTATTTTTCTACACTAAAATATGTGAAGTATTTAACCCCATTTTATACATTTGACTGTTTAAACATACGGCTGCTTCTCAGGACTGAGCTACTGGTTTCTGATTGCATTTCCTGTTGTCAGTATGTCTCTAAAAACAAATAAACATTTCCATTTATGCTGTATCTCTCACAATTCTTTAGCCAGTGTCAATGAAAAGAGCAGAAGGCAGGACACAGACCACTGGATTTTGTCTCTTGTTTGAGCTCCACCCTGTCGTACCAGATGGAATTTAGTAGCAAAGTGATGGTTTTAGCACAAGTAGGAGGTCTGTCACCCAATTTAGAACAGGCAAGGAGCAGAGTTAAAGGCCCAACAGACAACTTGCTTCTCTCAGGAAATAGCATGGATCTGAATGTGTATTGGCATCTGCCAATTACAAGATCAAACAATTACTTCTTTTTTTTTCTGAAATTTATATGTATAAAATTTAATGAAAATCAATGTGACATAAAAAAAACCTTGTACTATTTCACACCATAAGTAAATATGTGATAAATTGACCAGTTTTGAAATTGATACAGTATTTTTATACTGGTATTTTATGAGTCTTAAAAATACTCAGTAAAACATATCCAGTTGGAACAATATAAGGGGATAAACTGACTTTGCTAATGAGAATAACAAACCTGCGGAGGTTTATACCTTACAATGTTTAGCAAAACAAAAATAGGCAAGAGCATAAAACACTGTGTATTATTCTAAAGCACACAGAACTTACTCTATACAAAAGAGTCATTGGGATGAATCTGACAGTTATGCTAAACAACAAACCAGGTAATACAGATGAGAACACAGGTCTGAATTCAAGCTAAACTGAACAGCAGTGCTAGTTAGAATCCAATAATTTCACAGCTTCTCCATTACTTTACATTTTTAGGCCATGGTGAGGCCAAAATGTAAAGCTAATGTACAACAGCCTGTGTCCCACAGCTTAGGGATCGGGGGTGTGCGATGATGATGGGTACTCCTTCCTACCTGAACTGCTAGCTTTAGAATAAGAGCCACTGTGCTCTGCACAGGAATGCACTGCTCTCAGCTGGACTCAGGGAAGTCCACAGAGCTCCTCCTAAGACAACTCTGATTCCTCACATTACACTGATGCATTACTAAAGTTAAGAATTCACTGTATTAGAAAGGTAATACACAGGGCTGCATATGTACCTTTCAATCTACTCTGACAGAGAGACTGCACAGAGATACTTTCCAATGAGGACAAAAGGACGTGAAATGTGAGCAGACTCAAGACTCTTGATCCCTGCCTCCCTTTAGGGAAAAAAGCCATGTAAGGCTTTTTCCTGCAACAGACTTCAACCCCCAGGTCATACTCTGCTCATCTAAGCAGTGTCTGAAGGAGAGGAGGGAATGACTGCTGCCTTCATTCCGGTCCCACCTGCCTGGGAAAGGAGGTGAGCAGCTGTCCCCTCTGCTATGCAGGCAGCCTCTGACCTCCTACCTCCCCACAACAGTGCAGAGGTCAGAGCTCAGCAGCCCTCTGAGCAGGGCAGAAATGCCCACAGCCCCTCCATGTGTGTGGTGCCCGGGGTGCATGGTACGTCTCCACCTTGGCAGGAGAGCTGGGTCCACCACACTGCTCTTTACATCTGCCTCTCAACCCGCTTCCTGCATGGCAACCTGCGCACACCAGTTGGAAAGCAGAGGGGTGCTCATGAAACACCCAGCAGTTTAGACATGGCCCTGTCTACCCTGACCTACAGAGCTCAACAGACCAGATCTGAACAGAGGGGGATACACAGTGAGCCGGTGGCTGCCTTCCTGCAGCCCTCCCATGCCCACTGACAATGTTGAAAGAACTAAAACTACCACAAACAAACCTTCATTGTTACAATTAAATACTCTTAAATGAACTGTAAACAACCAGCAGTGCTTGACTGGAAATATTCTCTTGGGGTGTGCTGAGTTTATATATTTTAAAAGCAAATTCTTTGCTAACAAGCATTTTTTAGAGCAACACAGCAGTGCTGAGATACCATAAAAATGACGTCTAACAATGAGGAGGAGCACCCAGAGGAGTGCCAGATGTGGGGCAGATGCAGAACTTTCTGCTCTGGAGCAGAAGAGCATTTTTCCTCAGTGAGGACTTACTGTCATTTCCACTACCCCCAGCTCTTAGGTAGCAAATGGCTGGGATGAGTTAAGGATTTCATTTGCTTTGACTTCAACTGGAACTTCTCCATTTAGTCTGGTTTCAGGAACAAAGATCCCCACACAGCTGTTCACAGTAAGAACTGTGTGTAGGAAAAGCTGAGTGTATTAAGGAATATCTGCTTGTCTGCACTGGCAAATGTCCCTATTAACTAGGCTCAAAATGAGGTTTTGCTTTCTTAGTAGGCAATAATATATTTGCAAAACAAGGTGGTGTCTTTCCAACCTCTCCCAATGTGGATGTATGTCACTATGCTATATACCACACACAGGCACAGTTTAGTATGGACAAGTATTCACAAGCCAGCCTTCACAAGGATATTTTCCATATTAATGAACCTTGAATTTCCAGAGAAGAAGAAAGAGACTTCCAGAGCTCCATAAACTGTTTCCCTTCATGTTGTTTTTTGGGGGGTTTTTTGTTTGGTTGGTTTTGGTTTAGTTCGGAGGGTTTTTTGTGTTTGCTTGTTTGTTTATTTTGGTTTGGGGTTTTTTTGTTGGTTTTTTTTGGTTGGTTGGTTGGTTTTTTGGTGGGGGTTTGTTTGTTTGTTTTGGGTGGTTTTTTTGCCTGACAGAGATCTGAAACAGACTACAAGATTTTTTGCAATCTAGAACTGGATTATGCAGAGAAACGCTGTACCCATACACTGAAACAATGGAATGTATGAAACATATTTACCTAGAGACTATAAAAAAAGCTGCAACCTTCCTTACATTCTGTTCAGCTGTATGGCAGAGTAAATTTTAGTCAACTATCAAAAAAAGGGCCCTGTCTAACTAGTTCCTGGGCTTCAGGACTACTGCATTACCATGACACTGTCAAGACGTGGCATCACTGATTTCATATCAAAACATAATTTATAACATCATGATGTGTGACAAGGCTATGCAGTTGCTAGGAAATTTATTAACAACACAACTACTGAAAGAAAAGAAACAAAAAACTGCTATGTTTGACTTCAAATCAGCACAACTAGCACAATACTTCCAATTTCCAGCTCAGCTGTTCATCCCTCCCTAATCCAAATAGGTGGCTATATTTGTGCGCTTTCTAAAAAAACCTTTTGATTCTCAGCAGCTGCTTGTACACAAAAAGAAAGGACTAAAATTTAAACAGTTAATGGCAATCTGCAGCTTCCAAAACCTTGCCTCCTTTTGAAAGGTAGTAATTTAAGAACTGTAGTATTCAAACTGATGTGAAATACATCTGTTATCAGATTCAATGACTTTTTTTAAGAATAATTTGATTTCTCCCCTTAAGATGTAAGGAGTGGGAAGGTTTCTTCTTAGCAATGGCTCCAATGAAACATATCCTGGATTTTGAGGAGGAAAATCACTGTTCCAAAGCACATTAGTTCATATCTGGTTACTCCTTGTTTAATTCTACAACATATTACACAATAAATAAATGTCTTCCTGCATTTTTACATGGAAAAGAATGTCTCTTTGTATATTTTAGCAATATTTCTTCTTCATTCTTTTCTCTATCATTCATTGTATGGTACAGTCATTCATACTGCACATGTTCATTTTTACTGTGGTTTGGTTACAGGTTTACTATATGTCTGTAGCCTTGCACTTCAAAACTAAAACTGAATATAAGATTCAAAAGCCAGATGTAGTGTAATGTGAAAATAACAGATTCATGTTAATTTTAGCTTTGCAGTAGGTATTATATTAGTAGCAGCAAATTCAGGGAAATTATCGAAGAGTCTTTAGGAAAAACACTTTTGTATGAAAACAGCTACACTATATAGTAGAGGAAAAATAAAACTCAAGGCAAAAATCTGAGAGAAGATACTGAGTTGCCTTGTAACATAGTTTGACACATAGGATTTGACTCAGTGCATGACAGACCAACTTGCCTGTGGGCTTCGGGTGACTTTGTGCCAAAATTAGTAGACTTCTCAGTGAGAGCTTGCAGAGAGCTATCATTAAGAGAAAATGGATTGAAGCAGAAAAACAGAAAGGCGTTAAACTTTGCTAAAACAGTAAATTTGTTCATCCTAATCTGGTCTGCCTAAAACCTGATCATTATTTAGGGTGCAAGCAAGCTGTGACCATCCTTCTTTAGATATCTGCATTGCAGTAGGAGTGATTACATGCTGTTTGCACTTGAGATTAACAAGTGTGCACCTTATACATTTCTCCTCTCTTAGAAGAGTAGAATGTTTCTTACTTTTGCCATGGCAGCTATTAGATAATAAGTGAATGTTTAGAACAGGAGTATAAGAGAAAAATACAATACCAGAGGACTTTCACTGTAGCTCTTCATACTTTCTTCCAAGCTCCTACACTCACTGTCAGGCTATGGCATCCAAGCTTCTGCACACAATGCACTCTTCCTTTACTGAGCAAAATAAAAAAGGCATTCCTCAATACTCAGTACAGGGTGGAGAAAAGAGGCATGTCTAGCAGCTCCTGAAGCCACCCCACCAGCACACTGCTGATCTGCATTTCACTGTCTGGATAGAGATCTTTCCAAGAAGGCTGGAGATTTCTGGTCAACACCACTTAACAGAAGGAAGAGATGACCACAGACTCTGGACAAGAGCTGAGCTCTAATGTTGGCTTGACCAGTGACCTCACAGGTAACCTTGAAAATGTTACTTAATGTATCAGTGCTTCCATCTCTGCCTGCTTGGCTCATAGCAATTCAAAGTGAGGACTGCTTCTTCCTGTCCAAGTGTACTCTCTATTAAGGACTTACAGTGGCCAACAGCTCCTACTGCTAGCCCTAAATGCAAAAAAACCCCAAACCAGAATATGACTTTTTGTTAGTCATTTAACAAAAGCACATATTATCCAGTAAAACCTTCAGTTTTACCTTTTTCTCCAGTGTGTTAAAATCACAGATACTAGCAATATGTATATAGTATGCAGGCACAACATAATTTAAAAGACATCTGTATCATTACATCCCATAATGATCCAAACTCCTGCCCAAGTAGTGCTAATCTGTTGAACTTTGAGCATAGTATAAATGTATACAACTGGCATCAAGTCACAGGAAGCTCTTCAAAGCTTTCCCATGACAAAATCAAGTTTCTCCTTGGTTCCCCAAGACTTTCTCCAAGCAAACAATCAGGAGTTATCACACCAGCAAGAAATGCCAATATTGCTATTACTAAGATCTTTGCTTTTCTAAACACATCATTGTTTTGATATTTTATTACACATCTTGAATACATGCAAGGTTAGGAACACTGCCTACAGAAACACCTGTTTTACCATGTTTTTATTAGCAGACCTCTTTCTACTCCTGTACCATCTCTCAAATACTGCTGTGTTTGAAAGCAAGCTTTATGGCATCTGGGGGTCCTTCCCCTTGTGTGTGAAATGGAACACAGGGTATCTCATATCAAGATGCCCTGGGCATAGGAGGCTCCTGCCCACTGAAAATATCCTCTGCAGGAGCTCCCAGAGCAGCTCCAAAGCGTGTGAGGAAGACAAGGAAGACAAACCACAAAGCATTTTCAGAGGCTTTCATTTCAGTGATGGCATATGAATGTAACAGGGTGATTTCGAAAATTTTTCTCTTCACTGCTCTGCAGCCTCAGAACAACTTCTTCCATTCTCTGTAGTCTCTTCAGTTTGCATCTAAGACACCCAGACTCTGAAGAACACCATAATTAATGATTAATCATTTATTCATGAGATGGTGAAAACAAGAACAAAGAAAGGTGCTCAGAAACAGGTGAAAGTTTCCACATGGGACAGTGTATGGCTCAGGAGTGGAAGATGGGACTCACACAGGACAAGAAATGTCAGAGCCTAAGGAAACAGGATCCACTGTAACCAAGGAACACAGTGAGGAGTTACCACTCCCTGCAAACAGCAGGGGAAAGAACTCAGCTTTGAGCAGTGAGAACCTTGTGGCTACAGAGGCCACAGAAATGCCTCAGGAGGCAGAGAGGCACTGGGGAAGACAGCAAGTATTACTCTTGAAGAGCAAGCTCCACCAAAACTGCTTCCCCTTTCCATCCCCACACCTCTGCCTTTCACCCTGCGCCAGGTGCAGTGCACTACCCCGTGCAGGACACAGTGCCCACTGCACTGCACAGGGACTCATTTTTTCTCCGGCTCTACCAGCCCCGCAATCTCCAGCAAACACTCTACTGGGGGCAGCAGCAGACCACCCACACTCCTTCAAATCCAGCAAGGAGGAAAACAGGGCTCTCACTGAGCTGAGCTCCAGCAGCAAAGCCAAACCCTGTCACCTCCTGCTGCTCCAGCCTCTAAGGATTCTGAGAAAATGTGGTCATTTCGGATTTAAAAGAAAATATAAAGTACTGGGGGAACTGTGCATCATTAAACAACTCATTCCCAGAAAGAACGGGAAAGGGAAGCAGACTCCCACCACTGCTATTTCTAATCTGATGCCCAGTGCTCACTCAATAAAGCTTTCAGAGGCCCCTTCAACTCGGAACAGCTTTGGTAATTCAAGTAGTAACTCTTGTAGTTTTAGCAACTTAACCTCCTCATTACATGTAATTAAATATGAAAGTAGTCCTGCTGAAGAGATAATGGACAATGTCTATTCTCTCACTTAAAAACAATAAATCATGTTACACAAATTTGGTGGTCAAAAAAGTATCTTTCTGAAGGACAAAACCCACTAATCTCTGTGTTTACACCTTTCCTCCATATTTCACTCTCTACAGGGAAATCTATTTCTTTGCTACTCCTTCGCTACTCCTACAATTAGTAGGCATTTAGTTAATATAGCCTATTTTTTTCTAAGGTTTTTGTTCTGTTGTTTGTTTTTACAGATATTTAAAAATTCTTTTAGCAGGAGAGCTATACTACATATTAAAACTAACACCTCGGGTCTTCAACTGCACTAAAGCAGCAGCCAGCAACCGGATATTCACTGAATATAAAAACATGTTAGAAATTGAACAAGGCTCCCTCCAAAATACCCATTTCAGCAGAAAAAACAAAGAGAAGGTCCCAACAGAACACTGTGCTATACACTTCACAGGGAATGCTTGCTCAAAAAACAAAGTCTGAAAAAATTGTAAAAAAAAAAAAAAAAAAAAAGAGATGTAGAGAAGAGACCGTGTCCCATCACTAAATCCAGGAAAGGAGCCACCTGATTTTCATGGTACCTCAAAAGCATCTGCTTAAATATCTTTAGCAAGTTTAAAGTGAAAGTCATGTAGGACCTGTAATTTCTCTATATTCTCTTAAGTGAAGAATAAAACTTATGAAAAGGTTTCATTTGGTTTCATCTGGTTCCATGGAAAAGTGTAAAATGCAAGGGAAAAGAAAAGTTACAGAAATTAACTACAAAGTCCAGAGCAAGTGGTCCACAAAGTAATTCCTTTCCCACTCCCACCATCAATGTACACCCAGTCTGTTCTCTAGACTATGAGGAAAGTAGAACTGTTCAGAAATTGTATTTCATAGCCTGGCAGTAAAGCATTTCATCCAAAACCATGATAAGTGCCTCATTTTTCAAATGCTAAATGAGAAGTTGATAAAATGCAACAACCTCTCACGCTACATAATGCTACACACTATCAATAAGACATAACAAACTGAGAATTTTCACTCCAGACTACCTTCAGATTGAGAGAAAAAACAAATGCTAGAAAACAAAACCCACTCTTTACTGCACACCATTCCATTAAATAAACCAGAATAATCCCAGCTGCTTCTGTTTCAAACCACTTCATGAAGAGAGGTCAGGCCAGGCAATAGAATTCTGCATCTGCACCAGGTTTTTACCCCGAATAATAGAGGTGAAAAGGTGAATAGCAGAGCAAACCTGGACTACTAAACCAATTAAGCCTCTCTTGAAAAGGAATCCAAAATAACAGCAAGAAGTCGGATACTACAAAGTATCCTTTTCAGAGGAATTTCATTATGCTAGGCTTTCTTCCTGGGCTGGGGTCCAGGAATATCAGCACTGCCTTACTTCTTTTCAAAAAATAAGTTCCTTGAATAATGTGCACCTTGTGCACTGCATTGAAATAGACAATCATTATTCTTGATTTTTTTCTTCTGTTCTGATCTCTCTTCCCTGAATAAAATGAAAGTAATTTTTCAATTTTTATCAGAAATGTGAAAACCTGTGAATGCCAAACAAAAATCTCACGAAAGGCAGACAGACCTTTTCTTGGTAGTTCAGGGATTCCACCTCACTTTATGAGGTACACCAAGGCGTGTACAAAAACCCTAAGACAACCACAGACCCACTGAAAAACAGTAAGAGTAAAGTCTAACCTCTACTGAGGCTCAGCTAGGGAATTTTTCATATACACTGTGGGGAAGGCAGGACAGAGATACTCAAAGAAATCCCCATTTCCATAGAGAAGGCAAAGACTTTTCTTTCAGAAAAAAGTCTGTATCTGAATACATTAAAATTACCCCTTTGATGTGCCCTTTGACTGCTTCCCTATCTCAGAGGAAATTTCCCATGCCTTTTTATCCTTGTCATTACATTCACCACATCTGACTTTAATCATGTCTAATGGCAATGATTCGATGAGAACCGACTTCAACCAGTACTGAGAGGGTAATTTAAAGAAATATAATATTTATGTCTTTGTGACTCAGAATCATGAGAATTTAGTACATAGATCCCTCTTTATTAGCAGAGGCCCATCTGGAAGATGCTGTCTTATTTGGCTTTTTAGATGACTTTAAGTGGCTTCTGGAAAACACAGGTTTATTTGGGAAACTTTCAGCACCATCACACTTTCCAGGCAGATTAAAATCTTTGAAAGGTACTTCTAACCTCTGTTGTAGTCTCTGCTTTGCAGGGGATACCAAAGGAGACCATGGCATTTTCACAGAGACCACCACCACCACAGAGGCCACAAATTTGGCTGTAGTGCTGGGTGCATCCAATTCAGCTTTCAAGGCCAGTCTAGACCCACTTTAGCTGTTGAGCACAGCTGTGTCTGCTGCCTTCTCAAAGCAAGGGACGTCTTTCTCTCCTCTATTCACTTGCTCACAGGAGAGCCTGTGACTCTGCGTGTAGACTGATGTCTGGCCAGAGTGGATTTAGTGACTCTGAGCCAGGAGGGCAGCCGGTCATACACTCTCCTTCAGGTCTCTGAGCTGTCCTGACCCAGCCCCTACTTTTGTTGCCCTCAGCCACTTTGCCAGCCAGATCTGTTCACCAGCCTGGCTCACTGGTTGTGCCTGCCAAGTGGGCAAAAAGAGAGGTTCTCACAGCAATCCTTGTGCGCTTCAGCCAGGGTTTCCTTTCAGCTCCACAGCACTTTACAGCTTCTTAATATTATATTCATGCTAGATCATAAAAGTTGAATGTTCGCTACTTAAACAGCAATTTAAGAGAGCAGCTTGAAGTACTATGCCTCATAAAAAATGGAGTTTGTCACAGAGGAGAAGGAAAAACATTGTAAGCTGTAATCATTCCGAGAAAACGTTGCTGGAAGATACATAATCCAATGTGACATTTGAAGTTCTTGTCATGCAGCATTTGATCATTAAAAAAAAAAAAAAAATTCTAAGGTCTATTTTCACATCAGTGCACTACACATCCTGTCAGAACCAACAGCGCACTAATGCAAATGATAAATAAAAAGTATTTTATTTTCAAAGACAAAGTATTTCCATTCCAAGAGTAACTGTAAAAATAGAGCTACTGAACGTGAGTGTAACTGTGAGAACAATGTGTAACAGAAATATAACATAAATTATATTTATCAGTAGGGGACAGTATGAGGTTATTACATGTCTTTAAGGCAGGAAAAAAAAAAAAGATTGACCTGTCTTTCCCACCTTGTGTTTCAAGTATCAGCTGCTAAACAAGGGCTCAGTGATGTAAATCAAAAGCAAGCCCCACACCTGAACGTGTCACACCACTAGGGTTAGCACTCGATTGTCCTACAAAATGCAGCAGCACTGCAGCCGTGGGCGAGGAACAGCCAGCCCGGTGAACACGCCCATGGAGTTCTACGCTGAAATGACCCTCGAGGTTACCATGAAGCCCAACAACGTGGCCGAAGCCCTTTCAATCAATCAAGGAATGGCAAAAGAGGTCTCTTCACCAGCACTAGATTATGCATGTTGTCCTACTGTAAAGGACAGGAGCTAGAAGGCAAATGAAATCACTATTTTAGAGTGTAGCAGTGGTAATGAAAGGGGTGCAAAGGAGGAAAGTTGCTTTCTATGCAGGAAAAGGAAAACATGCCTTTGCCTACCAAGGCCCAGAGGCCAGAGCACGGAAGGACGTGTATGTACATGCTGTGTACACAGGACACGCGACACACACAGCCTGGCCTTGGGCTGACGGCCAGGGAGCAGAGCGCACGGCCTTTGGCAGGGCTGCGGGCAGACACGAAGCCCTCAGAGCAGCACTGCCCGCACCCTGTGACACGCGTTACCCTCCTGTCGGGTGGGGACGGAGCGCTTTCACCTGATCACACTGCATCCCCCCACACGCCAGGCCGCTGTCCCGGCAGCTCAGCTCCCGCTCGGCAGCCGTCGTGCTCCGACGCTTCACATGGCGCAACCCTGGCTCCCGCCGGGGCTGGGCGGGGAGCGCGTTTCGGTTCCTGGCGCGCACCGGGAGACGCCCGACCTGGCCCCGCGCCCCTCGCNGTCCCTTAAAGCAGCTACGGGGGGAAATATTTCCAGGGCTGGGTAGAGCTGCCACAACCCACACCTGGATGGGGAGGCTGTGGCGGCCAGAGTAGTCAGAACGTTCATTCTTGTGTGAGTGTCCAGGAGCGTAACTTTGAAGAATTGTGCCGTGCCCCTGTTTGCAGCACGCCAGCAGATCAGGCCAGCCGTACTTGCTCACAGGCAGCAAAGTTCTCCAAAAGATGTGCACCACAACTACTGCTGCCTGAGCTGGTACCGGTGACAGCACAGCAAATTCCACTGAGGCATACTACCCCACCACTTTTTTTTTTTTTTGTGACAGATGAAAAAATAAAGCCAGTTAGGGCACAGAAAAATAGAAGGTCGTGAAGCCTTGCCAGTGGCAGGATCAGTCACAAGAGCTCCTACCAGTTAACCTCTTCCTACAAACCCTCTTCAAACGGTATTGCTGTTCCCAGGACAATCTGTTCTGGCACTTGCCTCTGTTTACCATTAGAAAGGTTTCTCCAAAGTTGTAGGCTGGCTTTTTTTTTTTGTTTCAACTACAGTTTACATTAATAACCTACAACCATTTCATCACAAACACAGTGAATGCTGATCTTCTGGAACAGCCTGTAGACTACCAGACTTTTACTTCCCCCTCCTTCCAATACTCCCTTCTTTCAGCCAACAACTCCCCTTTTTTTTTTCCCAGTTCTCCTCAGGACTATCCGAAACTGTCCTACAATCACTGCTTCTACAGTGTTTGACTATATTAGAACTGATTCAGTTCTACCAGTGGACAATTTCATACTGAGCAGAGACTAGGAATTTTACCACCATTAAAAGAACTAACAGTTCAGAACACATGTCAAACAAGTAGTTAAAAAAAATTAGCAGAATTAGTGGCTCTACCATATTGCCTGTGGTAGTGATTGGGTGGTGCTGGGCACATTTTCTGAACAGCTGGATAATGCAAACTGAGCTGCAATTTGCAACTTCGTGTTTCAGGCTCTCTGTTGTGCTTACAAGGAAATAAACTTCATAAGGCAATCCTGAAATTAACAGAAAATGAAATTATGAAAAGGCAGAAGTACACACTGTACGATAAGTGGTTGATGACGTATTTATGCCATTAAGCTGATCACTCATGCATTTTCACAATTCATATGAAGATAGGTTTGTTCAAGTAACAGATAATTAATATATTCAGCTAAACCCCCCACACCAGTAAACCAGCTTCAGGAAGAAGAACCATATATTACTTTCTATTACTTATTTTGGCAAATCAATAGTAAGATTCATAGCATCAGGACACTTAGTTTGAGCAAAAAGTTGATGGTACTATACATTATGCTTTGACTTGAAAAATTATTTGCTTCATAATAACGTAATCAGAAGATTATGAACTGATTACTTCAAGTTCCTTAGCTACTGCATTGTTAAAATTGCTTTAGAAAAAGAAATTTTAACATGATTAAGAGTACTGATGTATTCAGCAAGACTAAAGCCAGCAATGTTTAAAATGAACATAAAATATAACAAAAAAATTCTCGAACATGTAAAAGAATGCTGCACATATTTCAACATACAGACTATACTTTTACTACAATTAACTTTCTTTGTCAGACTGCTTCAGTATAAGGAAGTAGAAAATTATATATTCCACCTAGCAGTTGATTTCTTTCAAGATTAGGAACTTTGAAACAACAAAGTGCTATAATGTTGGAAACGAAATAGTTTATGCACATCTAGAGAGCCCAATTCTTTTAAACACATTTATTCATGTGTTTTACTGATACTTAGTGAGACCGTGGATGTGAATGAACAAATGTACAAGCAGGCATTAAAACATTCCAGTTAGACATAATTCCAGTATTTTAAAACTGTTAAGAATGCCAAGGAAAGATGTATGACAAACTGTTGCACTCCTTTTGCATAGCTACATTTTTTGGGTGATAAAGACAGAAGCTGCTCCCATGAGTGTAAAAATGTTTGGATTCCCTTTTTTGATTCCCACCAAGAACACTGGAATGCAGGTCTTGGACATGAAGGCAAGCGAATTTCCTTTTCTTTTAAAATGAAACACTCATTTATAAATTTCCTAAGTTTCTCTCCAAATATTTTCTAAAAAGAAAATGAGAATGCTTTGTGTTCTGACCTGGACAGATATGCAGGGAGTAAGCATCACAAAACTACCAGATGCTATCACTCGTCAATGTTGTTTTGTTTACACCTATATGTTCCAGCAGTAATTATGGAAAATTCTAAATACAGTTGGTCCAGCTCTTACAAGTGTAATGCAGCAATGAGAAGTGCTATTGAACACCATTGAACATCCATGGCCAGGTTCTCACAAGGAAGGAACAAGTGCTGTAATATTTGCATGCTCATCTGAAACAAGTATGTACATCTGTAGTAGCCAAACAAAGGGATGTTTCCAGAACTTGTGTTTTCCTCTTCTCTTTCTCCTATGTATTTTGGAGCAGAATGTTTCACTCTGCATCTCTGCATCCCAAACATGTAGTACTGAAAGTAGTAACTATTGATGCTGGAAAATAAATATACAGTCTTACTAAATTTTCCATCGAAGTTTGGTACCTCAGTTGTAAGGCAGCAGTGGGAGTGGTCCCTTTTCAAGATCTAGACTGGTACTTTATTTTCCACTCTTCAGTTACTACTGAGGCATGGTACTATCCAGTCTACTGACTGCCCACAAATTCTTCTCATACCGAATTTTTAACCTTTTAAAAAAATTATACCTGCAAATATGATTAAGAAGAAGCTGTTTTAAATACCCACTGTTGTGGTGAGCAACAAGATTTCAGGGAAAGTCTGAAAATGTTGTACTCCAAAAAATGAATTTTTACATTCATTCTGACAAGCTGGAGTGCAAAACTTCCATATACGAAGCAGTCAATGATTACAGACAACATGGCACCAAATATTTAGAGAACTTAAAAAAAATTTGTATATTTGTTTTCTCAAGTAGAAGTGAACTAACAGTTTGGATGTGAAGGAAAGAGAAATGCATTTCTGTTCTGTCCTATCTGCACTTAGTCCCTATGCACACTCATTCAGAAACATCTCATTTAAAACATTCATCATGTTCTGTGATGATCAGTCATTCAGCTAGACTCCTACATAATAGTGGTCATTGAAGGAAATCCAAAATACCCTTTACACAAGGGTGTTTCGGAGTACTGCAAGTCCTCTTGCAATGAAGATTAAATTGCATTCTGAAAAAAAGGGCAATATTCAAAGTAGACAAATATCAATTTCATCAACAATACTTTTCCCTTTAGGACTCCTCAGAGATCCTCCAAGGGGCTCAATTCCCTGACAGAAGTTATTCTATCCTAAAAGTGACCAAGAAAAGATATATATTTCTTTCGTATTTACATATTATACATATTTACATTTTCTTTAATATTACAGTTGTTTAGGGAAAAAAAAAACTGGATACAAATTTATTATCTGCTTTGAACTGTCCCAACAGTATTTTTTTCCCTTTGAAAAAATTTACAAGTCCTCTTCAGGTCCTTTGGAAGCTAGATACAGTCCACGTTCCGCAGACCACCATCCATAGTCAAAGCACCAAATCTAAACGAAAAAAACAGTGTACTTTTAGATGGTTAACTACATAATGGGATCAATCTTTAATTTATTTATGGGGTTTTCCTTTCCCTTGCCACATGCCAACAGAGGCATTTGTACCTAGCTTTTGTATCTGCAAAAAAGATGCAAGAGTGGAAGCTTTGCTGGAAGTACGGAAGTGGGGAACAAAACAAAACTAATTCAGCTTGAAGCTAAAGTCCACTCTACTAGCAATTTACCTTGGAACTTTCAGGAGATATTTATTTTTATATGATTTACCATCTTCATAGAAAAAAAGTCAAAATCAGTCTGTATGTGATAATGGCAATTATCAGGATTGTAAAAAACGTTTGCCTCTTCACTTTATTTGAGAAATCTGAAAACCGCAAAATCATTAATTCAGATTGGTGTAATTCCAGAGTTGTCAAAAATAACATCTAAAAGGGAGGAATTAAAAGACACCACTGCATTACTGCAACAGTATTGTGTTTAAATTCAGAATTGATCTGTCTGTGCAACTGGAATTTTTATTAGCTAAGCCTAAGTAACATGAAACAAAAATGGCTGCGTCAAAATGATTTTACAGTAATGTTCCAAGGGTTTGAATAATTATTTTTTTGTTATACCTCATTTGAACAGCTCAAAATATATTAACAGTTAAAAATATTATGGAATTGTTCCTGTAGTTTAAATTCTGGGTCTATAAAACGTACAAAATTAAGCCTGCCCCTAGTTTTAGCCCCAAAAGGGAAAACAGTTGCTTGCCTTTCCAAAATGTGATTGTTTTCAGCCAGCTCTTTAACAACACCTTCCATTTCCTCCTTTAGTTTCTTCATCCTGTAGTAACCAAAAGCAAAAGAAAGATTAGAATTTTTATTGGGATAGTTACCTGCTCTGATCACTCACCACCAGTTTTCAGCAACTTGCCATTACATACAAAATAAGGGACAGGTAAGTTGCTTATTTACAAAGAGACGGATGATACATTACTGCTGTCCCCCACTCACTTCCAAATCTGTGCCACCACTATAGCAATGTAAAATTCTTGATCTTAATACAGCAATCACTAAGCCTATTAATTTTTCTTCCAATTTCCCGTATAGCAAGCAGACAATATAACATCAATCCCATTACAAAATTCTCACCCAAGAGTCATTTCTACTAATGTGTTTGAGCTTGGATAGACTGTATTCATTGTATGTTTCATCCCACTGGAAGCTGCAAACATTTTCTGTGGCAGGGCATCTTGTAACTGTAACAGGTAAAAAGGAAATTTAAGTTACAATAGAAGCTGTCATGTGTATCTTGATGCCCATCTTAAAATCCTTTCTTAAATTCCCCATTGCTGTGATACCTCATACATTCATTACAGTACTAAGGTGGCTGATAGGCCACAAGATGAGATCATCACAGCAAATTCTGTACTGACATGACCTACAATTCCCTGGTCCATCTTCTTATCTAATACTTTCATAATAAATTCTGGAAAGGAAGAATTATCTCTTTGTTATGTCTGTAGATATCCTAGGACAACAGGATGCTAATCAATGGATTGGTGGCACCAATAAAATACAAATAGCAAGTAAAATGCTGCTGTCCACCATTCCTAAACTGATTTTACAATTAACAAGAGCTTCTTATTCATTTATCTCTCCTTTCTAAAAAACAGTAATTTTACTACATGAAAATGCTCTTATTCTCTCAATCTTGAGGTAACTCTGGTAAGTTTGCACCCTGCACAGTCACCATCCAAATCATTAGTTTAACATCCTTAAGTATGTATCCCATAATCTTGACTACGGAAGTAGCATTTTTATACTTCGTAAGAGAATTAGGATAATTCTCTAGGTCATCTGAAAATATTACAGTAAAGTTGCACAGAACATTTCTCAATGAACCCACATCCACTTGCACTGGTATTTTTTTGAGGGGGAAATGCTAACATGACCAAAAAAACCCCAAATCCACAACCCCCAAAATATTCAAACCCAAAAATCCCTCCCAAAAAACCCACCCAAAAAAAAAAAAAAATTCACCCCAAACCAAACTCCCCACCAAATTCCAAAATCAAGTCACAATTCACAAAATCACATTATTCAATTACTCAAGAAATAACACCACTCTGTAGTCCACACTGATATAGCAATGAAGCCACTGCAGACCACCTACTGTACCCACAAAGGCCTGTATTTTAATACAGCAGCATTCATGTAAGACTCATTATAAACAACACAATTGACATCCAAATGTTAGAGTTTTTTAACTATGCAAATGCTTCACATAATTTTGAAGCATTCTACCTCATTTATATAATCCTGGTATTTGGACACCTCCTCTTCAATACCAAAACACTGGTTGGTGAGAGCCAGTAATTGCTTCCTTGTGTGAAGCATTTTCCTAAAAGAAAAATAGAAAAAATTCAAAGAGCTGCTTATATAAAGTGGTGCAATGAACATTACCACACATTAAAGAAATCAATAGCTTGCCTTGTCCAGTCCTCAGCTTTGTCCAAAAATGTTTCATACTTGCTGACACATTCATCTTTGAAAAGAGCTATGGCTTTTGTAGCATGCAAATACAGCTTCTGCCTGCAACACAGAAACAACCAAAACAGTGTCATATTGCTTTCAAAACCCCATTCCTCTAACTTCCTGAAATTTGGACAAAGGTTTGTGGACTTAAAATCTGTGCAGCCACCTTTACTCAAGCTGTTGTGATGTGTAAGAACTCAACATTCTACAGGAACTGACAATTTATTTCTCAAAAATATTTGCTAGCAGGGAGGAAAAAAATATTTGAAGCACTTAGTTTGTATTTGTAATATTCATATTTATATATGAATAAATGGTCAAATGTCTTATTTGAGTCAGCTGGTATATCTAAGCATTTAAAATGGAAAGGACAACAGCCCTAATTATTTCATATTTGCCTACTGCAGGTACTTGGAACTTCCAGCATAGATGAATAATCCTTTGCACTGAGTAACATACGTGCAAGAAAAAGGAGTTTTGTGTCAGCTTAATTTTATGACAAGAGGAAAAAGAAACAAGCAGAAAAGGAAAAGAAAGGAAAACAAAATCCAATTCTAATTAGGGTAGCAGACAGTAGTCCCAGTGTAACTGCCTCACTGTGCTATGCATTGCACCAGTAACTGTAAGAGATACTGGAACACTACAGACCAACACCTACTTTTGGTATTTCATTAAGTCTTGAATAATACATATTGGTTAATTAAATTGTAGCTAGAGTGTAGCTGGACTGTCATCAGGAATGCATACCTATCATTCAACCAGAAAAATAAAATTCAAATTCAGTGCTGCTCCCTTATCTGTCTAGAGGTAAATATTACAAAGGCCAGCCTCTGCTGATAATAGCACACAGTCCTTAACACAAGCCACTGCCATTTCCCTGTGGGGTGAATCAAGCACAAAAAGGATGCACTTAGGATCTCAAACCTGTACAGTCCCAGGGAGGTATTTGTGGTACAAAATATACCAGTATTCAAACCATGAAAATGAAGCATACTTGTTTGAAGTTTATCATATACTAATGCAAGGACATAGTTTTAGTAGTAGAAAACCCTCTCCTCTGCTCGGCAGTGATCCAATTCAGCTTTCATTATGGGAAAATCAGGTGGCAAGGTTGTGCCCTTTGCATGACAGCTTTCTATCTGTAATTGTCAGTGAAGCCACACTCATGGTAGCAAGAGCAAGACTTTTTAGAAAATTATGTAAGTGGTGTCTAAACTCATGCAGCATTTAGCAACGTCTAGGGAACCATGCAACTGACCACCCACCCTGAATAAATTATTCTCCACTAGGAGAATAATTTATTAACTTAAGCATCTAGCACCATTTGAGACAGAATCTTATAATGGTTTGTGTTGGAAGGGACCATAAAAATCATCTGGTTTCAACCCCCTCGTCGTAGACCACTGCCAGGGATGGGGCAGCTGCAACTTCTCTGGCCAACCTGTTCCAGTGTCTCACCGTCTTCAGAGAGAAGAACTTCAGTGTCCCAACCTAAATTTCCCCTCTTTCAGTTTGAAGCCATTACTCCTTGCCCTATCACTGCAGTTCCTGATGAGGAGTTGCTCTCTGGCTTCCTTGTAGGCCCCCCATTCTGCTACTGGATGGCTGCTAGGAGGACTGCATGCAACCTTCTCTTCTCCAGCAAAGATATCCTGCCCTGCGTCTGACCACCTGTCCAGAAAGCTGTAGGTTTCCCATTTGACTTGTGTCCTACCTCCCAGTCTCAGAGCGTGTCTCAGATACTTCAGGGCAAATTAAATGGCATTAGCCATCTGCATATGAGGAATTGAATAAATCCTGAGACAAGTACAGCAGTAGAGAATCAATGGAAACTATGGGAGTTTAGAGATCCAAGTTACACAGATGCTTAATGTGGACATCTTGCATGAGTGACAATTTAAAACAAGCATGTAGAATGGCATTAAAATTAATTTTGTGTGATACATTTCCAGTAAGATTAAATCATTCTAGAATTTCATTCAGTTAGGCCGTATTTTACTCATCTGTAGAAAATTATCTCCACCTTAGCTACAAAGTCATTTCAATCTTACTCAGGGCTTTTTCCTCCCTGAAAAAAAAAATCAGAGAAGAAGTGAACTTCCTATAAAACAGTTATGTCCAGGTAACCAACAGGTATTTGGCATTTAGAAGGCCTATCAGTGAAAAAACTCTACAGCCAGAAAGCACCTCATTATCATACACTAGTACCCCTACATATTTATGATATTTAGAAGAAATTCTTTACAAAGCAATCCTAAAGAGGTTATGATTTACAACAAAATTAACAGAAAGGGTTATTGGCAAGAGCACCTAGAGGACCTGAAAGCAATCATGGTAGTCCCCAAAGGTAACTCCAAAACTTACTTGTCAAACTTGTGTATTTGTTCTTCATTATAAGGAAGCCCTAGGATCAGAGCAGATAACAAACATTAACAATCTAACTCTGTTAGTTTTATTCATGCAAAACTCTACTAAGTTTACCCATTTCCTACACAGTTTCTTTCTTTTTACAGGTCAAAGTGGTCACATACTTTTTTCCTCCTCTCCAGTCTTACAATTCAAATTTATGCTATTAACAGTGCTGTTTCAGTCATATGGGCTTTGGCATGGTATCACACTAAGGACCTACAGACATATGCACCGTGGCTAACTCTCCATACCTACCACTAATACCCTAATCAAACTAAGACTGGCCTGTCCTTTGCATTACATTTTATGTTGAAAGTGAATCAAAAAAACTACTTACTTCGTTCTGCTTTGTCTTTTTTGAACTGATAGTAGATGTCTGTGATGGAAGACAGTAGTGCCTGCAGCCTTTCTGGACTAGAGTGACAAAAGGAAGAAAATGAGATATTTTATACATAAACTCAAGTAGCTATTAATGAGCTTTATGAACTACAACTCAATGCAGAAATCAATACATATTAGAACAGTAAGTCCAGTTACTCACTTTCTGTCTTTTGGATGCATGCCCTCCTGATTTGCCCAGGTGTCAGCCAGTAAACCACCAGGAGAAAGTTTGGTTTTGATATCTTGAAGACTAGTTTCTATGGTGCCCTGAGAGCTGGAGAGCTACATAAGGGCAAGAAGGTTCAATCTTATCACTAAGTAAAGTGAAAAATTACTTAATTATTACTTGAGCACATTAATACTACAAACCCGTTTGTTTCACTGATCTCTATTAAAGAAATATGTCCCATTATCTGCCTAGGCTTTGCTAGAAGCAGATAAAACAAGGTATTATTAAAGAAAGAATCACATTTGATGCTAGCATTTGTTAGTTAAAATTTATTCTCTTCCAACAATTACTTTCAACCCTTCATAAATCCTTTATTTACTTCTACCCTTATTCTTTTGGTTTATTAAGAATTCACATGGTAACTATCCACATAATTCATACCTTCCTTTCTCTGCAGTTCATACATCCTTCAAAATAAAAATACACTAATCATCTTTTGCTTTTAGAATGGAGAACTTTATTGCTCCCAGCGTATTAAGTTATTTTCAATTCTTCCTTACATGTTTGGAAACATGATGCGCATTTCAAAGCAGATCACTCTGAAGTGTATTTGCGAACGCAACATTTTAGAAAGCCAACAATAATTCCTTAAGGAAAGGAAAAATGGAAAAGAAAAAATAGAAAAGCAAAATATATTTCTAAGTTATAATTCTTGAGTATTTTAGAAAATAGGAATGTATTTTCAGGAACTTATTTTCACCACACTGAGCCAATATAAAACATTCTTTCTGTTTTCAGAAAGATATTCACATTAGTATGGCTATTTTAACAACTGGCAATCTAGAAACTACACTGAAAATACAGCGTTGTTATCCACAGAAGCCCATGTTACCGTGTATTTGGCTTTTCTTGTAGAAACACCACTTTCTGAATGACAGGGTAACTTTGCCAGGCACTTACACGCAAGAGTTTTGTGTGTATCTCTGAAATTTCATCCACTTCTGATGCTTCCAAGTTGATCTGCATCAAATTCTCATATCTGACCAGCAAAAAAAAGCAGTTTAAAATAAAATAAACAAGCAGTGAATACAATTAAACTATTTCTTGAATCCAGATCATGACAGTAACTGCCACTTCTTGTATATGAAATGCAGTCTCTGTCAAGCAACAACCACGAAACTGACAAATTTAAGTGGCCATTAACAATAGAAATATTTCAAATTTTAAAAAACATTCCTTGATTTTTTTCTTACATTGGAACTGTTAAAATAAAGTTTGAAACTTCCATTCCTGGATTCTCTATTCTAGTCTTGTACTTGACAGACAGTGGAAAACTATTTCCTCTCATCAACCAATTTTTAAAATCTTATCGAACTAAAGGTACTTAAAGTAGTCATTAAGAAACTAATATTTCAGTGCACCAAAATGCTTTTCTGAGAAAACTTACTGGATTACATGTTTAAGGCTGCGACAGTAGGACCATCTGTTCATACTAATACTTTCCATATGACCATAGCTCAAGTGTCAAATAAATTATTCAGGACAATATTTTCCCTGTTGAGTCTCATGTACGTTTTAGTTTTAAAAACACCGTCACAAACAGCTCAACTGCTTTCAAAAAAGAAATGCTTCGCTCAAGTTCAATGCTTTATTTACCTTTTCAAATAAAGACTCTGCATTGTCATGCTTTGAAGCACAGCCTTGAAAAGGAAGGACAAACAAGAGGACATGTCCTTCAGAAGACTTTCATGGAGTTAGCAAAGTCGAACAAACTGAAAATCCTGCCCCTTTGTAAGAGGCCGAAAGACCATGTGCAAACACACAGAAATTTCTGTTAGCACAAGAACTACTCCAGTTAGCAAATAAATGTAATTTTTTTTCAAACTGGTGCTGAGATACTCTTGCACACATCAGAGTCACAAACCAGAACTGACAGTGGCTTCTTCTGAGTGGCTTTCTTCTGGCAGAATGCAGGAAGAAACTACCTGAACCAAACACAGACTGAACAAGATCTAGTCCTGCCAACCAGTGCAAATGGGCTTGAAGAGGAGTCTGGATTCCTGCCCTGATGATTTGTATCTGGGCTGCAGAGGTACAGTGTTATCTTTCAAGTTACCAACTTCACCATTTTACTGTTGTGGTTTTGTGGTGTTTTTGAAGCCAATACAAACAGACACACCTGGGTTTTTAGGTAGGTTTGGCACAAACAGCAAATCTATCAAACCCTTGGGTATCCACAATTACTGCATACAAGGTGTTCAACTGGCACTGGCACAGCAGCCTCAACAGGCTTAAGTCTAATTCTTAAGTCTAGTCTGCAAACCCAGTGGCTCTACATGTGTATTAATCATCTTGTGGGTATCTGCATTGGCAGAGCAGCCTGGTGGGAAGTTCAGAGAATGCCACGACTAAGACAGCATTTGGGGAAGACTCCCAGTAGGCTGAACAGGAAAACTACCACCCATAGGAGAATGCCAAGAAGAGGTGCTATTTAAAGTTCCTATCACACTGCATAAGAATAACACCTTTCTGGGAAGGGAGCGAGGGGGGCTGGACTTGGTTGTTTGGGGTTTTTTTGCAGCTGCTCTATGTTATAGTTCAACATTAAAATTCCTTCCACACAGAAAACGCTACAGTCATAAAACTGTGTAAGGGGCAGTATTTGAAGTCACATGCAATCAAACGCAGTGGCAAAAGCACTAATGAAAGCAAAGCTACTTGATTCTTTGTCCAAACTTTACTATAGCTTCTAGAGTCAATAAGAGCAAGTGAGTTGAGTCAGAGAAGAAAGGAGAAAAAGAACACACACGGTTAGCACTAATTAGTAATTACTTGTTCTTATTAGGTTAAGCAGCAAAATTAACACTCTAATTTGAGTAAAACGTGTGACTAAATCTGCTTAAGTCATCAGAAACCCCATGCTGACCCAAATTCAATTTTTATATGCAAAAACACTGCAAATAATCATAACTTAAAATACTATTGTCACTAAAAATGATGACGAAGAATCAATGTGTATGGTGTAGTGCTTCTACTCACATTTTCTCAGCTTTCTCAATGTTTCTGCTGCAGAAATCCAGCCTGATGACAATCTCTGCCTTTTTATGAACCATTTCATTGTAATCATCCTTGATTATTTCACTAAAAAAGTGAAGCATTAGTCTATAACCAAAGTATTCAACTGCCATTCTACCAGCAATCAGTAATACAGTAATATGCCTGCAGTAATAATTGCCAGGAGGATTTTTTTTCAGTTAGAGATGCATTAACATAATCCTCATATAAAAATATCCTGTGCAAGCTGTTCAATTGCATCTGCTTGTAACCAGAGGTAGGACTTAAATGATACACAGAAGAAAGTAAATTTGCAAACACTTTATCTTTTATTATTTAAAAAAAAAATGTTTATTAATGACAGGAAAAAGGGAGAAATTCAGCCTATCCTTACTCAAGGATAAAGAAAACCTCCCAAGATATCAAGAGTTTACAGAATTATGTTCTGATAATCAAGGCATATCTCAATTAAAAAAAAGCATAATGAAATGCAATCAGTTCCTTACATTAGCCATCGAATTCCTTTTCGCATCAGCTCCTGATAAAGTAGCAAAGAACTGGCAACTCTACAGGCATAACATACAATACCTGTCACTGCCTGGAGGAAAAAAACCCAGAGTAAGTACTGATCCGGCATTCTCTTAACTATTGCTTCAGGAAAATACATCACAACAAAGCAACACAGATTAATAAAAGAAAGCAACATGAGGATGGTAGTTTAAAATGTGTAACTTGGCCTAAGCTTTACTCTGGCAACAACCAAATACCCATTATGAAGGCAGAGCTAAACATGGGTTTTCCAGTTATGCTGAAGCAACTGTTAGGGATGAAAACAAATCTCACAAACAAAAATGACACAACTTATTATTTCTGTTAAAGTCACAAGTACATTTCTTCAATATTTTAGGAATCAAGCACATACATTAAAAAGGAACTTGTAAAAACTGACCCTTTTTTTAATTCTAAGGCTAGAGACTTTCTTCATTTACCCAATTCCACTTACAAGATTGCTGTATTATTCTGAATTGACAACAAAGCTTCAGATATTATAATTTACAATGCTTTAAATAATTGGTTCAACTGATGCTTTTCTGTTTATTAATTCTCAAGATTACTTGTATTTGAAAGGGCATACATTTTCAGGACTACCATGTCTGAATAAAAAGCTCCTCAGCAGTCAGTATTTCATGTGTGTAAGTGGTTGCCACAAAGTCAAGCACGGTTGCACATACATTCAATAGTTTTAGGAAAACAACCAAAGAATGAAACATCATTTATTTGTCTCCCAGAGATTCTAAAAGTTTTTAAGAGGCAACAGAAATTCCACCCTTCTGCAGAGTCCTAGAGACTCCTCTCTATTCAGCAAGAGTTATTTTTCTAATGTTAAATTTTGCACCATTGGAAGTTATGAAGCTTCTAATTAACTTCAGGACTACACAGTGTCAGGCTCTTTTCTCCCCCAGTACTGAATTATACAGTAACAGAGCACTTTGAATTTAGAAGACTGAACTTTGGGTTTAGTTTTTTTTAAAAAAAAACCCCATATATTGTGTACAAAGTATGGCTTTAATATACTTTTAGATCCTTTGTTAATAAATATATCTCTTTCATTAAGAATCCTCATTAGCATACTATAATAGTTTTATTAACATTATCAATTTGAAAATTAAGTAACTTTCATTTTAGTATCATTATCTAAGACAGGTATATAATCTAAAATGGTAATTACTCACTTTAGCCATACTGGCATCCCCATCCAAATCGTAACGTTGATGTACTTTAGGAAGTAAAACTGAAACATAAAACAAGCATCTGTATTTTATTATTTTCGAGAAGAGACTTCAAAGGTTCAGACTGTTTTCCCTTCCTACCCTGTACACCGCTTTTATGCCTTTTAATATCATGTGGTTCTCATGCACACCTTTAAAACCAGTCTTTGTCTTAATTGTTTTAAATAACTTGGTATCTTCTGCAAATTGTCCTTCCTTTTCCAGACTCACTTCTGAACATGCAGCACAGAATTCATGCAGGTCTCCACTTGCAATCTCTCTCCATTGAGAGAGCCAACAGTTTCCCTCTGTTCTTCAGCCCCATGTTTGCCCACACAGGAGACCACTCCCTTTTTTTCACATGGCTGCTTATTTTCATTGAGGCTCTTAAGGGTAGCACTTCACCAAAGAGCTCTTCTAAACCCCAGGTAGCCCCTATCACCCGAATCACCTTTGCTCTCATGCTCACTGGCTCCTTCAGAAAGCTCTGTGACAATATAAAGTCCCTGTTGATCCTTCCACAGACAGCTCACCTACCCACACTCTTCAGCACCTCTGTGTGAGTGCCAGCTGGCCAGAGCAGTCACTACTTAGGACATACTGACCTCTCAACTGCAGCCATGTCCTCCAGCTCATCATTTATAAAAAAAGGGCTCTGGCATAGGCCCCTCTAAAAGGCTCTCAATGATAAATGGAAATTCAAAACCTTAATTTCTTTTTTCTTTTCCCCTTATCTACTGAGCAAAAGTACATTGCAAAGACCTCCTTTGCCAACTGAAAGGCTAACCACATTCACAACAACTTTAAAAAAATAAGTAAAACTTGACTTAGTGAATAATGGAAAAAAAGAACCATTGTTTTCTTTGAGTTACTTTCTATAATGTTTCTCTTCACTTGTTCAAAGTGTCATGTTTCAAAAAAGTTCATAACTCCATAAGAACCACTACATCTTAGCACACAAATGTTCAGGTTCAAAGGACTTGGAACATTACAAGCACCTACTGTTCCTGTAAAAATGTTCCAGATATGCAGCAGTCTTGAAAAACATTGGACTGCATACTTAGGATTTCAGATATGAACAAAAGAAAATTTCCAACACTATTTTTAAGACATAACAGACATAAAATAATTACATTAAGTAATCCAAACTATTTACAAAAGATAGCTGTGAGAAAAGGGAAATGACTTTCGTATACCTTCTTCATAGATTAATCCAACAATGCTCACAGCCTCCCTGCTTATTACAAAGATAGGATTCTCCTCAGTTGTTCTGGGGAAGAGCTGTGCCAATCTGCCAGGCTCTAGTATTAACCGCCGACCTTCATATATCAGTTCTTGATTCTGAGATGGTATTTTTGTCTGTTTGTAGACCAACTCATGAAATATAGCAGCTCTATAATACAAACAATATAATTGGTAGCAGTTAGACTCACTACAATAGTTTAAGAATTCAGATTTTGTATTATTTAAATAAGAATTGCTTTTGTTTCTGATTAAGAACTGGGTTTACACATAAAGCACTTGACTTTTAAGTAAAAAAGAAGTAGCATGCTGCCTAAGACTCCTGGTTGCTGTGTTACAAAAATAAATGCTATTTCCTGTAAAATATCAAACTTCCTTTCTACCTCTGATTATCCGCCAAAGCACGTATGTCTAAACAAAATTGTTCCGGTCTGAAAGTCAGTAAGAACAGGCAACACCAGATGAGGGGAAGGAAGCATACTTAAGTTTTCTAAGGCATATCCTTAAAGGAGATGGATGGTCTCTCCAAAAGAAAAGTCTGGTGTTTTACATGTCAAAATATTAAATTCAGCCTGTAAGCTAACAGATAGCCAGATTATTTCCTAAAACAGCAGTGATAAGGAAGAGCAAAAACAGTTTGGAATTGCATTTACAATTGCATTACAAAAAACTCCACCACAAAAACCTACTACCACGACAGCAACCAAAAAACCAAACCAAACCAGCAAAACCTCCCACAAAGAAGAAAAACCTTCAGCACACTGACAGGAAGGACGGGTTTGCCTCCTGTGCAGCACGAGTACACTATTGCTTCTTAATACTACAGCTAGTTTATAAATAAAAAATAGAAGCAAGGTCTCTCTGCAAAAACAGTATTTGAGCTCTCTCAAAATTAAAGTGATGGAATAGAAAAGAAAAACTGAAGTGGACAGAACTGTATTTACACATTTGATGAAATAACAGTATGTATCCATGTATTAGAAATTAACACATGCTCTGTAAAATCTGTAATCCATCATAGAAAAATTCGGTTTGTACATCTTACAGCTTTTAACATCAGCACTTCACGGTCATAAAGTGAACCCCATAAAAATTGGGATCTTAAACTGTACCAATTACCACTTCAGAACCCCTGTGAGAGTTTTACATCAGAGACTATGTGTGTATTTTGTATGCTTGAGGACAAGATGAGCAAGAGATGAATACAGTCTCTAGGAAACTACTTTGTAAATAAGGAACATTTACAAATGTTCGATGAGTTGGCCTCTGTTGTGAAACCAGACGTATTGTTATGTATTGATTGTTAACACATCAAGGATTAAGTCCTTGTCCTGTCACTAAAAAAGACCAAGTTTAAGATCAGTTGATTTGACCTTCAATTATTGCATTTTTATTTTTGGTCAACATGTTTCTATACGCACTGTGACTATGCAGGAGAATCGTGCCCTTTCACTTCCTCAGATAAACTGCCAAGAAAAGGTTGCTGAATTTGTAACACTGGTGACATGAGGTCACAGTGCTGTTAGCCTGAACAAGATCAAAGTAATGAAAATAGTGAGAACACTTACGTATTATAGTTGTGAATATAAACTTTGTGCAAGGTCATCTGCTGTAATGAAAAGATGTGGATTATTATTCGGTGCAGTATGTCACTCGTCTCTGCAAAAAACTGGTCAAATCCCCAGCATTTTTCCTGGTCTGCTTCAAGAATATTCGCAAGGACAGGTGTGAGCAGTACTTGCAGACCCCTAGAGGACACCAGGAAGAGATGAGACAAGTTGGTTCTACTTGGAATGTTTTACCTTGCAACCAGTTGCAATAATTCATTTGACTCGTCTTGCATACACACCTATTATCCCTTAAAGAATATGTCAGTACCTTTTTTCCTACACTGAGCAACAAAACGTTCAATGGCAATGTCCATTGTTTTTTCATTAATATATGCACTTTAAATCTTTGATTTTTAGGCTTAACTATCAAAGTTTTTATCATATTTGAGAAATTTCACTCACACGGCAAAAATTGCATAAAATTTACTAAGTCTGCATTGTACAGCTGAGGCCATTTTCCACCACCATAGTAGCATTTTACCCAGCTCACCCCACACACCACAGTGTATTGCTTTGGAGGAAGCTACTGCCATTTAGGATTTGCTGGTAGTGATGCTTGTGTAAGCACACTATGTTGCCTTCAGTCAAAATCAGCTGGGTTAGCAAAGACTCATTATTTAAATTATCAACACTAAGAATTCATCCTGACTGAGATGGGGCTAAATAAGTACTCTGCACATGCAGCTTGAATGCTGCAAAAAAACCCCGTGCTACCCATTGCCTCACAGTTGTTACTATTCCCGGAGAAAGGTCAGCTTAAATTTCTTGCATTTCTACCTTGAGCATCTGAATGGTAAGGAACTTTATGGGTCCCACTTCTGCATCACCATGAGTAACTTCTCCAAAATTTTAACATTATGTACTCATCAAGCCTGCACCCAGCAGCAGAACTGCTAACATTCTGAAGCAAGCTGCAGTAGCTTGCAAGCACACTGCTGACCCCATTAGAGGTCAATGGATGTTGTGCTCAAACTCACTTTAGTACTAAACTTGTAACACTAAATACTGCTTGAATGCTACTTTTAAGTATTACTGTGAACAGATGTTTAATCAGAAAAAATCTGCTTCCTTTATCATTTCAAGCAGTTCAATTGTAATTAATTAATTAATTTAAAACCAGACTAACTCTACATCTCTTAAGGATGTACATATTTGGCTTTCAGAAATCTTTGCTTCTACGGTCTCTTCATAGAAAAATTCATTTCCCCCTTTACCATGAAGATTAGAAACTTTAAAGTACAGAAGAAGTCTCAGGAAGAAAAATGGGTAAATGGGTTATGGGAGGTGTTTTCAAAGTCATACCAAAATTAGATCTTCCATGGCTCTTCCTACTGAATATTATGGACATACAAAGCAAAAATATGATGATAAAATTGAAAGAATATGAGTGTGTGTTGAAATGTACTGACATGACCTTTTTCCTAGCAAAAAGTAAGCCTCTGAATTGTCTTTGTTTATCATTTCCTTCCTACTGCTAATCTTTATCATGTCTGAAGTCACACTCTTGCAAGAAATTAGGACCATCAAACTTATTAATTCTTCATTCCTGAGGGTGGAGAAAATACAGTAATAGTATTTCTTCTCAAACCACATCAGATGTGCTCATTTGTAAATTAGCAATCATAAAACTGTTCAGACAGATGGGAAGAAAAAAACCACTTGATAACCAAACATCAGACTGTACTGATGTATGGAAGAGTTAAAAAAACAACTGTTTAACTGGCTTTTTCAGACCTCTGCTCCAAAGACACAATCCCAGAAAATAACTGGAGAAGCCCAATCAAGTGGCACTGAAACATTTTGTGAATATTTTTAAGTTCAAACTTACTTTGAAAGGCTACAAGAAATAGGCATCTCCCAACTCCACTCAATAGGTCCATTTTCTGCTTTCTGTATTCCAGAAATAGCACCAGAAGGCTTTCCAGTGATTATTTTATACCTGCAATACATTACAAAATAATGGAAATTTCAACAACTACCTCTTATACATACATAGGTCTAGTAAGAACTCCTCAACGAGGCAGCAAAAATGCAAATTTAAATGACAAGTTGGCTTTAATTTGTAGACGGTGCAATAATCAGGAAGCTTCACTTACAAGCTGACAGAGCAGTGCTAAAAGAGTAAAGAACAAAAAGCTATGCTGGAGAAGCAATTTTGTCTACTTCAGCCTTGGGGAAAAGCTCAGGAGATATTTCCAGCATGCTGAAGGAAACTAAAGGTTTTCACAAGAGTTAATTAATCAAAGTCAATTTAGTTTAATTTACACATTAACACGCTAACTTCTAGCATATTCCACTGCAACAGACAACATTTAGCCACCATAAAGTGGCTTGGGACTACCACAAAAGTGGCTTGGGCATAGAGAAGGAACATCCAGAAATCTGGACACAATTTGGCATTGTTTAACTTTGCATTTATTGCACAGGCAAGTATTTCTCAAATTTTTCATTACATGAATGAGGACCAACAGACTTTTTGCAACAGAATATTTCAGTTATGCTTTCTCTTTCTGGAGGACAAGATGTATTCAAATCATTTCTCAACCAGTTACAACAAGAATTCTTATGGGAAAAAAATCACAAGCTGGACAATTTCTTCAAATAAGAAAACTGGAGTCAGTTCTACTCGGAGGATCAGAACAGAGATGTTACTGATGTGTTAGAGGTCCCAAGTACCACCTTGTTTTATTCTTAAATGCAACACACAGAAGAACAAACTAGAACCAGACTAGGATGAAACAGGAATCGAATACCATCATCACATCATAGACATGTCTTCTGTTTTCCATTCAAGAGTCACCCCTGTTATCTTCAGCTGCAGTCCACCACTGTACTACTCAAATGGCAGTCTCATTGGTAGCGCACCCATTTCAAGACTGCTGGGTAACACCATCATTTAAAGAACAGTGAAAATTTGCAGCACTACAACCTCATTTCAGAATATCATATTTTTCCTGAGTATCCAAGTTATATAAAGCGCACTGAAACAGACCAGCCTAGTGCCATGCTAAAAGAAAGATGTGTGGAAAAACATCAGGATTTTGGGGGAGCTCAATTCGGGTCTTTCTCAATTTAAATGCTTAATTCAGATCCTAAGGTACCACACAGCAAAATGCTTGTTGAAGCAGAATGTTTCTACTGATTTTGGCCAGGACAGAGCCAAGTTCCCTCATAGTAGTGTGCGATACCATATTTTGGATTTGTGACCAAACCAGTGTTAGTAACACAGGCATGTTCAGCCATTGCTGAGCAGTGCTTACACAATATCATGGCCTCCTCTACTCTCCTACTGCCCTACCAGCAAGTAGGCTGGGGGCAGGCAAGAAGTTGGAAGCAGATAGAGGATGACAGTTGACCCAAGGGATATTCCATTCCATACCACAATGCTCAGCAACAGAAGCAAAGGAGGAGGTGGGGAAGAATTTGCCAGGGTGGCATTTGTTCAGGGACTGACTGCGCATCGGTTGGCTGCTCGTGAGCAGCCGGGGATTTTTCTGCATTACTTTTTCTGCATTATTTTTCTTGGTTTTGTTTCCCTTTGGGTTTAAGAGGCTAGGGCTGCTGTTTGTTGTGGTTTTTTGGGTTTTTTTTACTTATTAAACTGTCTTTAACTCAACCTATGAGTTTTTGCACTTTCACCCTTACAATTCTCTTCCTCATCCTACTACAGAGGAATGAATGAAGAGCTGTGTGATGTTCAGCTGCCTACTGGGGCTATACCACAACAAAAGAGAAATTTTCCTCAAATATTTTCACTGTTTTAAAGTTTACTATATGTGTGTAGGATTCTTGGTAAAAAAGCATTCCAAGGGCTGATTTAATTTACCAACAGATAAAATTTTCCTTCTAAATTACCTACATCACTTCCTTGTTTCTACGAGGTCCTTCAAAAGGTCGGAAAGGCAAACTCCCTGTTGCAGCATGGTAAAAGGTCACCCCTATGCTCCAGAGATCAACTGTTGCTCCGTACTTTTTCTGATGCTCTTTTCTCAAAACTGCTCGCTCATACATATCAGGATGCTAAAGAGGAAAAAAAAAAAAAGTTAGAATCGCTTTATGAAGAAAATATCCAGTCTATCTTTTCACAGCAAGGTAATTTGTCATTGTAAACTTTCAGTTCTTTAAAAAAAGAAAAGCTTGCTTGTATCATGGAAGTTGCTTAAGCTATTTTGACAAACATCACTATATCCCTAGGTATGACTGTCACATTTATTAAAAAGTTTGCAAAAAATATTTTAAAATTCAGCAGAAGAGTGACTACTAGTATAAAAGACCATTAAAAAAGGGAAGAAATTCAGTATTCCTCCAGATGATTTTGAAACAACAGAAATCAAACAGAGAAAAGATCCATAGCAGAGGAGAGTGTCAGTTATGATACACATGTGGGAAAACACGGCAAGAAAAAAATCATACTAAGGTGCTTGTCTTGATACTTCTCTACCTGCCTCTCTTTAATTACTCAAGGTTGCATGTGAATCTTAACTACACCTAACGTCATCCAAGTGGCTCAAACACAAACTAAACCAGATCTACAGAGATAAAGGCAAATATATTCAGAACTAAAATATCATTGTTCCTCCTTTCACACAAAGCAACAGTTGAAGCTGGACCTGGAAATTATTTCAAGGCTGATGTATTTACATCAGGAAAAGATGGCATGACCCAAGGTGAAAAAGTCCAACAGAAAGTTATAAAAACAATTGTAATACAAAGGTTTAAATACTAATTCCCAACAACCTGACCTTCACCTATTCAACTATAATAATGATGAGCCTTGGGCTTCAAATATTTCTTCAACAGAAAATTAAATCACATGAGCTTACTAAATACTCTTCTGTGCCATAGAGAGAAACAAATTGTTCATCATCTTCAAGTTCTCTTGCTGCACCAAAATCTGTAAGTTTGTAAACAGACTGCCCATCTTCACCAATAACACGCATGATATTGCCTGGCTTGATGTCACGGTGCACTATTCCATTCTCACGGAGATGATTCATTCCAGCCACTTCAATTGAAAAATAAATACAGAGTTTATGTACACACTGTGGCACAGACTGTGCAAACACTGAATTGTAACTGATGCTAGAAAGACATGCTTATGAGAAGGGACACTCAATTCACAGAAAGACATGACCACAGATTGCTTTTTTTTTTTCTTTCCAAACACCTAAATTACAGCATTTCTTGCTCTCAGTAACATCTTTCCCATAAAGTAATTTTTATAGCAGGTAAATTAGGAGGAAAAATTTTATAGCAAGTAAACACAGGTAAACCATATTATTTTTCAAATTAACTCTTCTGAAATTATCATTAGAAGTCTGTTCAATATGTGAAAAATCATCTTGAAATAAAGAAATTACATCAATACTTTACACAGAAATGGCTTCTTAATGCAGCTACCTATACCAACACAGACATAAATATGTGATTCCATATGACCATATTAATTTGTTCAATTACTTGACAGTCATTTGTCTCTTGCTGTTTCAAGATAAACAAAACAAGCATGAGTTTCAGCCAACAAATTAGACCAAAGAGCAAAGTGGACATACCCACGTCTCTCAAAACAATTAAGAACTCAGACTCTGGCAAACCAAAGGCATTAGACGGCTCCTCTAAAACTGTGTACAGACTCCCACAGGGACAAAATTCCATAACTAGTACTTTGTGTCTAGTAGTTGTCTGAAACAAAAATCAAAAAGAGATTAAGAATCTGGCTATTGTGACACCACTGTCAGAAATTACCTATAACCACAAGATTTTACGTTTAAAAAAGAAAAGTAAATTCTATAGCTATATCATAAATTCCATTCTGGTGATCTTTGAAAGAATTGCAGGTGGATTTCTTATATTGTCTCATGTATTGTATATTATACTACTGTATAATAGTATCCCGTGCCATCATTTTAGTTGGTTGCAAAGGAAAAACATAAAATTGTCAGGATTACTGAAACACCTTCAACAATTCCATTATTCAACTATTAAATATTAATACATGTAGATACGTTACAAATCCTAATTCAAGATAAAACTTAGGACAGTGGCTTCTCAAGATGAAGAATCATAACCTGAGCCTACACACTGAAGGTGTTTCACCTACTGAAAGCAAGCATATTCTTTCAATAGCAACAACAAGGAAGAAAGAAAACTAAAACATGGTAGTGGTTGAGTGGGAGTATTTCTATCATCATGTGCAACTATACACTTTATAGTTATGGATAAAACAACAAACCAGTTACTGCAGTCACTTCCATGCATCTCAGATCATAACAACAACAATTCATTACCTCTTCCTCAATGGCAAACAATTTGACGATGTTCTTATGATTCAGTTTCTTTAATACTTCAAACTCTCGCATCTGAACATCCACAGGACGAAGGAAACTTATACTGTTAAATACTTTGACAGCATATAAATCCCCAGTTTTCTGTTGAAGACAAACAAACTACTCATCAAGAAGAAGCAAAAGATTGTAAATGTACACATAGACGTTATCCAAGCATTTTGAGATTTTCTATTGCACACCTGAGTATAACCAGACCAGAAATATTACAAAATACTACTTTGTGCTAAGGTAGAAATAAGCATTCTGCTAAAAAATTATATTGCATTAGTTTAATACAGACTAGAAGCAAACAGACTAGCAGAACAGAAACTCATTAGGTTGTAAAACCTCAGTGTTTTTTAAGAAAAGAACAGTATAAGAAAGGCTATACATTTAAGAATTACTCATAAACTTAGCTGAAAAATATTTTTTCCAGCAAGAGTTACTTCCACTAATCAATGAGAGGCACGCACATACTTGGCTTAAGTTAAGCTACTTCCGGTAGCTGAATGCTGCTCTCTCTCTCTTTGCTGTTCTGTTTATACTGATAAACCAGTATTTTGTTTTTTCAAAGGCAGTTTCGAGCACTACATGCCGTTCATGTAAAATCCTGAAGCGGTTCAAACCCACATAGTAAGTGTCAGGAGCACAATCAGGAGCTTAATCAGACTTAAATTCTCCAGTGGGAGTAAGCCCCAACGTGCTCAGGCAACAACAGCACCATCTGGAAGCGCAACTCCAGTCCCTCCCAGGGCAAAGCACCTTCCTGTGCCCACTTTAGGAATAAGCTTGCACTGGCAGTTTGTGCAATGGGTTATTTCCACGGACACAGCCTTCCTGTGCTTAGACAAGGTGCGCTTTGCAGCACACTCACATGAACTACTGGTGCCCAGGGAAAAGCTTTCTCCTGTTGACCATGAGCTGCAGGTCACAGCCTCAGACTAGTGAGGGTGATGACAGGTGCAACTATGGTTTACAGGGGAATCATTCTGTGTTGAAATTCACCTACCCAGAAAAGCACAATAACAATAAAGCACAATAAATTAAGCTAAATTATTGCTTAATGCTGTTTCACACTTAAACGTGGAACACAGAAACGCTGTTCTTATAAATCACTTTGTACTGATTTCACACAGACTATCATTACTGTAAGGGAACTTTCACACTACACTTATCTTCACTTTGTGAGACATACTGTGAAATTCACAGGAATAGAATGACCTACACATATCAGGTCATCTTAGCCCCTCACTCAGTTTCATTTCCAGTGTATCATCTACATGGCAAAAAATTACTATTTTGCACTGATTACTCAAAGTATGCCACCAAGAAGACATTTAAAAAGCACTGACTGACAGAAAACAACTAACAACAACTTCATCCACTACAATAAGAATATTTTACATACAAAATCATAAAAAACACCAAAACAGGTTTTAAAAGAACAGATAAAAAACAGTGACAAGACAGTTTAACAAAGATATAAATAATAGGCTCATGTAATAAAAACTGGTAGGTCATTTGTTTCTATTCAAATTCCTGAGTAAGGTTTATTTTTTTCTGTAAAACTGAAGAAAGAGGAATGAAGAATTACTATCAGTTAATATTTTACATGGAAAAAATAATACAACATCAAGAACAAATCCTTAGTAATCTAACTACAAAACTCTAATTCAATGGACAAATATAAAAAATTAAAAACTAAGCATGAATAATTACACAGACTCATTTGCTTTAGGCCTAAATCTTGAACTTTTTTTGTTGATTTCATGAAGCCACTTGCATACGAAAATTCCTCACAAACCTTCTGTCGCCCCCGGAAAACATTTGCAGTTGCTCCCTGTCCTAGAATGTCAGATAACAGCCAGAGGTAATTTGAAGTGCTCTGCATCTTTGCCCTTTGATCAGTTTTCTTTTGCACCTTAAAAACAGAAGGTTCGATACACTGAATTATAATTTAGTAAAATACATGAAAGGGACTTACTTAAATTAGAAGGAAATATAAATGTCCAAACCCCAACTGTAACTCCAAAGACATGGAGAATTAGGAACAACCCAGGAGAGGAATAAGAGGTGAAACATGTTAAACAAAAATAAGGCAAACAATCAAAACTAATGCCATTGACACAACACCTCTCTGCATTTAAGGTCTATATTCCTGAAACTTTGTTTGAAAAACCAACTGGAAAAGTGAAAATCTTATACTCTCTTTAATGTTGTACATGGTGGTGAAATGATCAAGTAACAAAATATATAGAAAATAGTCAAAAACACATGCACAAGGTCTTCTAAAGGTAAGCAAGATTCGTAATTGAATTCCATTATTCTGTACATATACCAAAGAACAAACATTAGAGATGGTGGCAGATAAGTATACAGATATTTTACATCACTTTTATTGGGTATGTCACATCTACAGAGACAGCTGGGCTTCCCCACCCTTCCTGAAATATGAACTGTCAAATACTTGGGTCTTCACAGATTCAAAGAAAGAGGGAAAAAAAGTTTGATTAAATTAAAATTATTAACATAAAATAAAACATTAGAACTGCCAGATTTTCCTGTTTGCCAAAACAGCAGGAGCTGCAGGTAAATACCTAACTTTTTGGTTTAATTAACACATTGATTAGCAAAAGGCTCTAAAATCAAAGACGGAGCTTCCCAAACCTAAAGAATCTCAAGAGCAAAATGGCAACTGGACCAGGGAAGCTCCTACAGTACAGGTCTTGGCTCAGCTTGGCAGGGGACTCTGCATGTTACTTGCAAGTGACACTTGACAGGAAACTGCTGACTGAAACACGAAGAAAGAAGCCTTTCCTGTAACTCTTGAGGAGGAGGCATGACAGAATTTCCTGTATGTGTTCCCAGAAGGTGGCCGGCACTCTCTGAGCGCTCCCTGGTGCCCAGGGCCAGATGAGCCTCACCGCACGCACCGCAGGAGCGGGGAGAGAGCCAGGGCAGGGTGGGCAGCACTGCCCACGCCAGGCCCGCTGCAGCACACGGCCGGCACTGCTCCTGACCCTGCCGGGCCACGCCGCACACACACACACACACACACACACACACACACACACGCACACACGCTCCTCTATCCAGTCACTGCAGAGCGCACACTTTCCTCTGGCTGCTCGCTCAAGTGAGATGTGAAGCCTCTTGCAGAGCTGTCCCAAAACATGCAAGCAATGACACGTAGCATACAGAGTGCAAAGACACAACGAAAAGATCTGACATTACTCGGCAGCAATCGAGAGTCATGCAGCAATGCCATTTGCAAAATCTAGATAAAGTTCTTAATGCCTCCGGAAGGGACAAAAGGTTTTACGTCAAATCTAGACAACAAAAAAAACCCAAACCCAAACACCACATCCCAAATCCTTACAACTCATGGTTAACTCTGGTAAGACAATTTGCAATACTAGAATAAGATGACTTCTCCCATAGGGCAATTACTGTAGACAGCAACAAGCCATCAATGATGCAGACACAGAGGGTACAGAAGAGAGGATGCAAAGAAATAATGCACAGCCCGCTCTGTAAACCATCTGTACAATCTTCAAGTTAAAACATTCCTCTCATAATTAAACCCCTGCCTGTAATAGGCCAGCTGGCACATTGCCAGTAAGCATGTATTTTGTGATTGACTCCAAAACAACATTCATTGGATTCATACCAAGACACAGAAACACAACGGATCCTTTCTAGTCAGACAGAAAATGCATAGAAATTCTTCACCGAAGTCTATTCAAATAAAAACAAAAAATCAGCAGCCCATTAAAAGACCAAATTACTACACTTGCCAAAAGAAAAAAGATGAGGTTGCTTATGTACAAGATCAGCTCTTTTTCTTTACCTTCTTACTTTATAATTAAATATGCACAAAGGTCAATGGATAAAAAACCAAAAGGACATGACTGCAACAAATGATCTTCAGTATCATACAGCAGATATTAATAAAAACCCCAGACAGGAAAGATATTTAATGGATTCTCAAGATCTGGGTTTTTTTCATTCTTAAAACTAAATATACATATAAATATAGCAATATTATTCCTAAGGTACATATTAAGCGGCAAACAAAGTCAGCATTGCACTATTACCCTTTTTTTGTTTAAAGAGTACACTCTTTTTGGCAGTCTTCACTCTTAAGGTATAAAGTCTCATTCAGCTTTAATTTTCAAATTATAATTAGATCAAATAACAGATTAGGCCTCCTTCAATACTTTGCATTCTCTGACAAAGTTATAACTGATCTTTGCTAAATACTCAGCATCTCAAGTTTTCTTTTAATTTCTTCCACTACATTCCTAAATCAAGTTACCACAGGTTTCCTATTAAAATAAAACTAAAAAAACCCCAAACAAACAAACAAACCCACCCCTCTAACTGTATGATTGATCCTGTCACTAGACTTTAAGCTGAACTTTCTATTTCTTCATATCTCACTTATGGTCATTAAGTCTGGTATTAGTCAAAAGCTCCTCACATACATCTAAAGAAATCTCTCCAGCTAGCAGTATGATTTATTTGCCCCCGTGATGCATTAGCATTTCAGGGGCTTGGGGGCTGCTTTTTAGGTGTTTTTATTGAAGACTTTTCTGCTTCTGATCGTGCTACTGCTCTTTCAATTTATCAGCAGAGGGGATTGTAATAAAAAAACCTGCATTGCTAATGCAATGTTTTTAACTCCCAATGCTTTGAAACAGGATTTCTGACTGCTTCAAATTAATAGGAAGGAATTTTCTGCTACCTCAGGCAGACGGGATAAGCACACAAAGTGGGCACGGCTCCCCTGTTGACAGTTGCAATACACAACTCCACCAGACACGCACGGACAGATGATGAAGTTAAAGCGATGGCTCTTTCTGTTTACAGGCAAGATCCTATACGCTACCAAAGCCAACAGGTAATGCGCTAAGGCTCCAAATAAATGTTATGTGCAATCCGGTAACTATCAATTTTATACTCCCCTGTATACCCTCTCTCAAAATTTAGAAAATAAACTTCTCTCCCTAAAGCTCCTGCTTCCTACCCTTGCTTTTTTCAGGTACAACCCCCTTACGGGAGTTTCCAGTCCAACACCTGGCACCCGAATCATGGAAATACCCTGCCCCTGGCCACACAAGGTGCCGCTTGAACACTAAGATTCTTCCAAAGGCTCATAAACCGAACGGCAAGCCCGGCTCCAGGGCGGCTCATCACCCCCACTCCAGGCACGTCCAGTCCGTAATGCCGGGAGAGGACTCGGCCTGCCTGCGGCTGCAGCTCCTGGAAACCCACGCAGGGCCACGTCCGTCTCTCGGGGGGGAGGCACAACACCGGGGCTCATCCCCACAGCATGACGAGATTCCCGAGGCAAAAACTTTAACAACTCCTACAGCCGCGAAGGGGACGCCGCTTCCGGGGGCACATTCCCGGGGATAAAGTCACCGAGACCGGGGCCCCGGGCCGGCTGCGCCCGCTCCCTCC
>WBMY01010831.1:895467-927496 GCA_013397315.1 Donacobius atricapilla | reverse complement strand
CCCGGCGCGCCCTGCCCGCCCCGCGGGGCCTGTGCGGGCTGCGGCGCCGGGCGCCGCGCCTTGAGCCAGGGAAAGATCGGGGAGCCACGGGAAAAGGGGCAGTCGGGTGATGGATAGAAGCAGTCGCTGCGGATGTTGTCGGTGGCGCGGTGTTCCCGGCGGACTCGGAGCGGTTCCGGGGAGGGTTTTTTTGCTGCGTAATCGATCCGGCGGAGGTTTGCCTTCCTCGCATCCCCGGGCAGAGCCGCCTCTGCCCCCCGCGACCGCTGAGCCGGGGCTGCGGGACCCCCGCCTCCCCACGGCGGGCTCAAGCGATGGATAGGTTTTCCCGGGAGAAATGTTTTCCCGCCCCGTGTCATTTCTCTCTGTTTATCTTGTTAAAGCCTCACGAAATCGTGGCAGTTTTCACATCCCTGCTCCCGCTCAGTTGTTACTGTTACGTTTTAAACCGGAGTTCCCGGCTGATTTATTCCTTGCTATGTGGTTTTGGTCTGTCCGGTAACGTTTGGTCTGTCCGGTAATGTGTTCCAGTACATGTTCTGTATAATGAAAAATATTGATAACTTTATAATTTATGCATAATGTCATCTGATCATAATTATAGTGGGGAAATAGTGAAAAGTTGGGGGTTTTTTTCTTTCCAAGACGATCCCTCTTTTGATGCTCTATGTTTCTTCTTTGGAGTTGCCATCTTCCCAAAGCTTAGAAGCCTGTTCTCTTGAGGAACTGACAGCAGCCTCTTGCTCACAGGCTTTAGTGCTATTATCTTAACCTTTCATAAGTTTTATCACAAGTTCAGACTTTCTCTGCTTCACTTGCTACAGGACACTAAGGGTTTTCCGAAGTTCTCCATAGTGATACTGATAAATTGATGCATTTATAGTCTTAATATAAAGACCATATATTCTGTCCTTGCATCTTTCAAAACACTGCAGTGGCCCTCAGAAGTTAGGTGATTTATTTCTGTTACCATTCCCTCTGTACCCAGCTTTGCAAGCCGAATTATTTTTGTCAGGTGGATAACCAAGAGCCAGCTTTGCCTTCTTCAGAAATGTTCATCAGATTGTTGGTATAGATTTTAGCAAGGGCCCCCAGAAAGTCAGAAAAACACCCGTGAACTCTTCTTCGTGAATATGTATTTGCTTCCACTTTTGAATAAAATGAAACTGTTGGTTAAGTATGGTGATGCTTTATAGAACAGGATGTCTTAAATCACAGTCTCATTTAGGATGGATGAGGTTTCTGGTCCAGTGATCTGCTCAAAGTAATGTCAGTGCCGACTTCAGACCAGGTTCTCCAGGACTTTGTTTATTTAAGACCTAGAATTTCTCAGATGCAGTGTCACCCAGCCCCTGGGTCTGGCTGTCACTGCAGTTATCGTCCATGTGTTTTCCCCTCAGCTTGAAGCAATGAAAAATATTCATGGTGTTTGTATGATTCAAACGGTTCATTTTTTTGGGTAGGTCTGCAACATAATCAGTGATCCTTATTGCACGGAAGATCTCTAACCTTTAAATGTTTCACAGCATGAATCAGAGGAAAACATTATGCCCAGTTTAAGAATAGGAGAAAACAGATACAGAAAAGGAAAGTGCCATTGCGGTTTCATTCTAGATTTTTTTACTTTGCTTGCTTCCATTTCTTTTTAACATATAAGTAAAACTTTTGGTATTCCTCACCTCTCTTGTATTTGGATTCTCATAGACGTTCACAAATTCTGTAGCTGCACACTATTGGAACTCTACATCCTAACAATATGGCTATGGGAATTGCAGCTGCACCTGGCATGTTGCAAACAGTTTTCACACTTGTAGCTGTGAATGCCAGAACTCAAAAAAGGAAAAATGCTAGGGGAAACAAACAAACAAAACAAACAAACAAAAGTCAAGCTGAACATAGTCAATCAGACATGAAGGCGCTGAAACAGGCAAAACATAGTATGTTCTTCTAATCTTTTTCTTGGGACCCTCTGGATTACGTAGCAAAAACAAGGTAAAAAGAGAGGAGAGTGGAAACCACACTAGATATTTGCCAAAAAAGAATGAGCATCCAATTGAATTATTTAACTTTGAAAAATATTGAGTGAGAAATTGCATTTTACCAACTTTACCAAAAGGAAACTACTAACTTTACCATTAAGTGGGGGAGAACAGTAACACTTGAAATTCATAGGTAAGTTAATAGTTGTTTTTCCTGTATCACAAACAAATTCTCTAAGCAAAAACAAAGCTTTTGAGCTATTTACTCTTGTAATCCATTTGCTTTCGATATTTGATTTAAGTACTTAAGAGGCATCACAGCTGAAGCACAATAAGCAAAGCTGTTCAGCAGCCAACTTCATTGCTGCTGGAACTGCCTTTTGTAATTCCATGTTATTTAAGCCATTTTCTTCAGTCTTGCAGAGGGAAGAGATGCAATTCCATGACATAAGGCAGGTCTTTCCATCTTGCCACTGGAGTGCATTCCAAAGTTGTTTACAACATGTACAGATTAACGTTCCCAAGCAAACCTCTCACTAATTATACTCTTCCTCTTGTCACATAGATACAAAGCCATCTAGGAGAATTCAGTGGAATAGTCACTTGTACTGGCAGTAAAAAAAAAAATTCTTAGATAAAAATCTCTTGTTCTAGAGCCTGGTATCTCCTGCTTTTCTGGAATGCCTGAGATATTGAACAACCATCATATGCAGGAAGAACAGAGAAACAGAAAGTGAGAGGTAAAAGCCTTCATGCTTGAGCAAATGCAAAATCTATCAAATACCAAATAATGTTCACAATCACCAGGACAAGAGGAAATGGCCTTAAGTTGCTCCAGGGGAGATTTAGGTTGGATATTAGGAAAAAATTCTTTGCCGAAAGGGTTGTGAAGCAGTGGAACAGGCTGCCAAGGGAAGTGGTTGAGTCTCCATCCCTGGAAGTATTGTTGGATGTTGAGTGGTGGGCTTGGCAGTGCTGGGTTAGTGGTTGGACTTGATGGTCTTAGAGGTCTTTTGCAATCTAAATGATTCTGTGATTATCACACTGTATGTCTGTATAATGTGTGTAATTCACATTCCCCCACAGATACCCACCTCACAGTAAGTCAGAAACACTGTGTACAACACCCCAAGACAAATCACAGACAACTACAACTGCCCACGCATCTGTCACAATGAACGTGAGCAACCAGAGCAACTGAAGAACAGAAAGATCTACTAGAGTAAGAAAACATTTCTCACCAAATCACTGTGCCTCTGACTTCCCACTTCTGCTGGTACCAGGGACCACATGAATCTTGACCTTGGCAGAAATAAATTTTCTAGCATGTTTCAGTTTTTCTTATGTGCCACCTCTTGCCACAACCATTTCACAGAGATTCTGGCCTTCCCTATTTCTAGTTGCCCCATCCAATTTTTGTCACTTATCACCACTTCTACCACGTCCTGTTGTTCCACTTGTGCTCATCCTTCCCAGTAGTCCTAGTGTACTTAATTGGTTAAAACCTGTTTGCAATTTTCCTTCCCTCTTTCTTTGGTTTCTTGTTGGCTTAACATACTGAAATGTCACAATTGAAGTCCAGTGACCATATGGCTACAGAGTGACACTACAGCCTAACAGGTGCAATGGCCAACTGCTGCTGAAAGGGGCTTGCTCCCTCCACACCTACCCCTTCCTGGCACCTGCTCTTGCACTTATTTCATCCCAGAGTGAGAAAATTCCAGCCAAAAAACCTGTCTCCAGGACAGGATGGGGAACTTTCTACATAGCATTGACTTTATTTTTTAAGAGCAGTGAAGATTTTGAAAAAGGTGGAATTATTTTGCAATACTAGGGCTTACCACCATAAATTATCTTGTTTTGGAATCAGACAATGGCCAGCACTGCCAAGAGGAGGGAAAAGGGCAGATTGCCTCTCTGGACAGCAATTAGTTGCTAAAATGTCTTCCCTGCATTGGGTAAGCTATTCACCCCAAGCTTGTCCCTCCATATCAGCTTGCGTGAAACTCACTGCACTTCACACCAGGAAAAGTTTGAAGGCCTGAAGCTTATGAGTCTTTAGCCATTATACCAGCTTGTAAATAAAAGGTACCATCTCTCTAGACAAGGTGCCTCATCTTTAGGACTTGCAGTTGTGTTTCCCAGTTAAACACACTTTAAAAGAGGAAATGCACCTTATTCACTAGAGGAGTTACTACCCTGATCATGATTTTAAACATCTTCAGTCTAGATACAGGGGCATTTGACCACAACAACATTAAGTCATACAGGAAAGCTGTAGGTGGTTGTGTTTGGTGCAGCCTTTAAATGAGATTAACATTTGCCTGAAAAAGGATAACTTTTGATTGTCAACCTAATCTCTCTGTGGAGTGCTCTCATTTTTCTCTTATCTTCTTCCTCTTCTACCCCACAAGAAATATCTCAACTGTCAGAGAATATGCTGAATTGGAAGGGACCTACCGAGGATCACCGACTTGCAATTCCTGGCTCTGCACAGGACCGTCCCTGAGAGTCACACCACGTGCTTGAGTAGTTTTCATATTATGTTCAAAGTATCTAAACACTACCTGAGGAATCTAGCTCACACTCTTGATTATGAGGTGCATCACTAGATTTCTCTTTGGGGGTAGGTAGTAAACTTCTCAGTCCAGATGTTAAAAAAAAAAAAAAACCCACACAGCAGGAATCCACTTCTTCTAAGCAAAGATGTAGAAATTCAGCAACTGCCATTCTAAAACTTGATTCTTGGCAAAGAATGTTACTAGGCACTGCATACCCACCACAAACCCAACTGTGAAAGAGCAGCTGCAGGCCTGCTGTCTGCACCACTGAAGGAAATTACAAAAACAAAACAAAAACCAAAACCCAAGCTGCTTGTAACCAGAATCAGTAATTACATGTTAAGCTAAAGGTACAGAAACTGCCCCAGAGGTGCTGCTTTACAGCTCACATTGCATAAACCCTGACAGGACAGCATGCTGATTGAACAGTCAAAGCATACAAAAGTAAACAGCCCTTTTTTAATTCGTCAGGCTGAACCAACTTAAGATCGCTGCAGATCCAGACTACTCATGCTACAGGATACTCATTCAGTGATGGATGGGAGGGCAGGGTAGGAGTTTATAACAGAGGCACACCCACACAACGGGTGCCACACACAGATCGCTCCTACACTTGGCACGCTGTTTTATATCCGTTCTCACCCGCCACTACCAGAGCGGGCAACACATTGTGAGGGGGAAGTGTTTCTGCTGCTTCAGCTTCCTGGAGAGCTGATTATGGGCACTGATGAGCTCCAGATTTGCCACAAAGGCACCTGTAGCAGGGGTGGAAGATGGTGGGGTTAAGGAAGAAGAGTCTCTTTTGGCAGAGGACAGTTTGAAGACTTTCCTCATGAGGGTCTAATTTGATAACAGCTAAATCATCCTCCTAGCAGTATTGCTGTTACTTGAGAAGGCAAAACCTTAGTTCATATATAAAAACTAATAGTGACTCAAACCCAAAAAGCTTTGCTAAAGATGTAAGCTTTATTGTTCACTTCATAAATCTGCCTAGTGAAAGCTCTCCCCTCGGTGTGGTAAAGCTTTCACACCTGTGGGGGAAGGAGGCTAAGACAGACACAGAAGACTGACAGCAAATGCACAGCCACAGCTGCGGTATCAGGGGTGCAGCCTTTGTGCTGGGGAGGTGCAGGAGAATGGCAACACCCGGAAAGCTCCAAGTCAGAGAGGGAAGGCTTCTAGTGCTATGGGTGAAAATGAAATGGAGCATTGGTATGGCAGCAAAGGGAGGGAAACAGTACTGTGAAACTAGGAAATATGAAAAGCACCACAAGCACTCATTCTGTGATACAACAAATCAATTCATAAGAAACTTTTGATTAAACATGTACCAATCAGGAACAAAATCTTACAGGAGTGATACTGTCTCATTGAAGGTAGTAAAGGTACCTTCTTCTGTCCGTGAAAAATGAAAATTGCAGTGTGCTCAAAACATCAGCACACTTGGATCCTGGATGCTGCTTCTGACCCACCTTCCCATTTATTTTTCAATTAAAGTGAATGAAGAACACAGCACCACCAAGTCTAGCTCATCTGATTATGCTAGAGGAAAGTCAGCTTTTTACTGTGGACATTAGTTCATGAGGAAAGTATTAAAAATCCCATGCATAGCAAGACTCGAACTTTCCCCTGCCCCTATGAAAGTCATAAAAAACACGTTACAGAATTGAAAAATAAAAGTAGCAGCATTCTATTAAAAAATCACTGTATAGACCATTGATGCTACTGAAATATTGCGGTGAATGTAATTCTTTCTTTCTGGCAGCATCTTCCACGTGCAAAGCAGCAATACAATTTATTACCTAAGCACCAGAAAAATTGCCAGGTAACAGATGTAACAGCCAGAAGACTCAAGAATGCTGTAGCTTCTAAAGATTCAGCTAAAATGATTCAGAGAGACTCAGACATTTCACTGGATCAATTTTTATTGTTTTTATAAAAAAAAGATAGAACCAGATGCTACTTTTAAGTGAAATCATTTATTACACCAATCTGTTTTATAGGAGGTATATATATATTTTATCATTAAGACAACTTCAATAAAATGACTATCTACAAGAAGGACTTTGATTGTTTTATTTTCAGGTCACCATACATGAACAAATGAATTTTATGTCTTATTAAAACATTTTACTCTGTATCAAAAATGTACACATTTTAATAACCATTGCTATGGTCTCAAGGTATTTTTACATTTAACTAATTTTATTTAAAAAATATGTGTAGTTTCATTGCTGTATGTGTTACAGTGTAAGCTTAAATCGTCCTATACATAATAAAAGTTTGTGTATACAGAATTTTTCATGTTGTCACATACCTTCATGTCTGAGATGCGGGTGGGGAATTTGCATTTCTTTTTTGCTGAAGGTTGAAGTACATACTGGTGTGAGCACAAAGCAACATTTCTTAAAAACAAAACCAGTTTGAATGGCACAAGAGTTAGCATTTTTATAAATTAACAACCAGAGTTCTGCATTATGGAAACAGGTACACGAGATTCCAGTATTTTCCTTAGGGCTTGGCTCGCTGGAAAAAAACCTGTGAAAAATGATTTAAAAAAGAATTAAAACAAAGGAAATTAAGACATGGAATGCTTGAGGTATAAGAGAATTCGTTTGACAGAGCTCATTTTTGTGTTTAACATACTGGTTAGCACATTAAGTTTAAGGGTGCGACTTGGGCTATTTGGTTACACTCACACCCTCAAAAATGACGCATTCTGACACCCTCTAGAGTTATAGCTTCACATTTTTGCTTTTTCAGATATTAAACAAAAGCCACAAGAATATCTAACTACTGAGATAGCAAGGTGCTAGGAATGAGTGACAATTTTATAGATAGGGGTTTGTTGTTTGCTCTGTCTTTCCAATTAACTGTTTTACCACTTGAAGCTAAAGCAGTTTGTAATAGCTAAAGCAGTTTTATCAATAGCTAAAAACTACTAAATAATTCAGTATTTTGATTTTACTTCAAGACACTGCTATGACTGAATTTTATGGTAAAGTTCAAATGGAACTAAAAGCTATTGAAAGAAAAAAAATCTTTATACCTTTAAGTAATTTTTAAAAACTTTAGCATCAGGCTGCTGAAGTGCTTGACAGAATTCCTGTAAGAGAGAACAAAGAAATAACTAATAGAAATAACTAAGACGTAACTAAATGAAGCAACAAAACAACCTGAGATACATTCATATATAAAGCCATTGATATTCACTTGTATTTTCCCTAATGTACAACTGAAGAAAAGCATGTTATGGATAAAATCTTGTAAAAGGCTATGATAGTCCAAATGCATTCTAGGGTGAAAAACTATTTGGTTGGTTGTTTTTTTTTTTTAAATACAGGATATCTGATTCACTTAGCTGAAAAGGCAGAAATAGGACTATCTACAAGAATATCTTCAAGTTAAAATTTGAATTCAAGTAGGAAGATTGTTTAGACAGTTCCATGCACTGAACTTTTTTTTTATTTTTTGCAAGGTACCTTTGCAGTATCTTTACTCCTTATGATAAATTAATCCTATTCTCATATGCAATAACTGAGTCAATTTTACCGTTGGATGAAAGGAGGTTAACTTTGTAAATATCACTTTTTCCCCATTTAACAATTATGATTGTAAAGAGTTTTCCAAATATTCTTTAGGGAACTCCTACCTGGATTATCTCAGGAGCTACTTGCAAAGAAGGCAAATACTCTTGCTGAAGATACTGAATGCACTCAGGACCCTAAAGAAAAGCAGTACAAGTTTTTTTCATGAGCATTTTTTTACAGATGGAAAATCATAGCCCTATACTGTATGGTGGTCTACATCACCATTTTACAGAAAAGGAATGCTTTTCAAATGTTTAAGTTATTCTCAGCTGTTATCAAATGCCAAGATTTCTCAATCTTGGCATTACAGGTTCTACTGCAATTTGGTGTCTTTAGTTACACAGAAGAAAAATGCACTAAAAATTGCACTGAAGTAAGAATTACAATAGAGCCAAACAGTTCGTTACATGCCAACTGTAAGAGACAGTTAATTATGGAGGCAGCTCTAATTTCACTATCTGACATTTGGAAGAAATAACATAAGTGGGTATTGCCATCTGCCTACTGCTTTACCATACTACTCCTATGGCAAAATTCAGTAGCCAAGTGTGGATGAACACAGTATTCCTCCTCTTTTAACACTAACTATGTAATCTGCAGTGAACTAAGCTGTAATAAAATGGAATGACCAAGCCTTTGAGCAAAACAAACATTTTGATTAACACTTCAGTTTTTGTTTTCTTTACCTATATTTATCAGATAACTTTCAGCACTGGAGGGATTACTGCACAAGCTGGCAGAACACAAACATAACCCAATAGATCTACCAAGGGAAACTTAAATCAACTTTACTACTTCATGTAAGTTACCCTGGAACTAGAACAGCAACAAGGTGAGCAGATTTTTCTCCTTAATGAAGTGTCAGTATTTTGCATTGATTTATCAAGAGGTAGAACTACTGGATCCTGTATCCATGCACAGCATTATAATCGTCCTGTTATTTTATATAACAGTACAGTAGGAAGTCATCCTAGTAAGTATCTAACTTTTAGAAACTCATAAAACCACTAGAAAAAAAACCTGCGACAGTTATTCCCTGTGAAGTATGATGAAGCTTACTCTTTTGAGATGAATCGTTTTTAACGTCACTGCACATTCTGATAAAGCCTGAAACATAATACAGAGCATTAGACTGTTGCATTGGTCTATTGGTTCACTATTCAAAGCTAAAGAACCTAATAAGGCCCAAATCAAGGGCTAGTTCATGCCATTATCCCTTCATTTTCCCCTCACACAATGCCAAGGTTTGACCTTCCAGTTTTGTTCCACTCTAATCAGAAAAATTTCTGCACAGCTAAATCCAAAAAGAACTAGAGGATAGCCATCTCTGTGTTTGCTTTCACTGAACATTAGTTAATAAGTAATGCAGGTCAATGTTAAATACTTAGATCTCCAATTTATTTTGAGCCAAGGTAAACGACAGGATACACTACCACAATATTCAATAATTAATCATAGATACCTCTATTAATCATAGATACCTTTATTCTAATAAATCATAGATACCTAATAATTAATCATAGATACCTAAAAATCCCACAAAACCTAAGGGATTTTATTTCTGACATGACAATCTTTAATATCCCATGGCTATTGTAGGTTTGCTAGCTTCAATCTGCCCCACAGGAATGAATGCAAAGAAAACATCCATAATACGCACCAGTACTGTCTGGGCATCTGCTAAGTCAAACGTTTGCTTCAAAGGTGCTAAGAAACATGCAGGAACAATGTGCTTGTAGACAAAATCTGCAAAACCTACTGGTCCATCTTTACCTCCTAAAAAGAAAAATAGTATTTCAAGTTCTATTACTGCTTCATGGGTAGTAGAACATGGAAAGGAATTCTGGAAAGACATTCTTACCCCAGAGCTCCACCAACTTAGAAAGAATAATAAAACAAGTCTTCTGTGCAATAGGATCTGGGTAATCCACTGCTCCTTGAATGACAGTGAACAACACACGTTCCACATTCTCTGCACCTTAAACACATTAAAATGGACTTGTCACTTCAAATTGCAGCCTAAAATGTTTTGGTACTCATACACTATTTTATATAAATACTGACCTGGAAGACATGCTTCAACTTCAAAATAGCTCTTTTTTGCACAAATCTCAAATATTTTTGGGAAGTTTCCCCTACGATGCAAGACAACTCTTATTTAGGTTATAATTTTTTTTTTTAAGTTTGGAGATTTAAATTGCTCTTCTGGCCTTTAACACACAGAAAGGTGAGGACAGTACTTTGACCTGCTTACAAATAGAAATTTTTTCCTCACTACCTAAACTTGTAGGAGTTAATTAAAACTCAGCAGCACTGAAGTAGTTAGCTTATCTTGCAACATATGACAAGATATTTTTCACACATTTAAAATTTCTGTGCTGCATCTATGCTTATTTGTTTGATTCCTTTAACAATTTCTTGGCCCATGGCAGCTACCAAATCTCTCTCAAGAAAGCTCTCACTACTTAATGCTACTTGTTTCCTTTCCCAACAGTATTACCACCATTTTAGGACAGGGGAAAGGAATTCTGAGCTTCACTTTACCACTTCCTCAAGTCTCTAGCCATTTTGATGGAATTCAAATAGAAAGAACCACTTAAAGTATCAAGCAACTGGATGTCTGACTTCAAATTCCCACAAAGAATTAGACAAAGAACTAATTTGCATCTGGCCAGTAAAAGTGAGAAAAACCTGGTAACTACATATATACTGAGTCACATGATGCCTTCTACCATAGATAAAAAGATCAGGTAACAGTAATAAAGGTTTACAGGATTTACTGAAGTGTCCTTCCAAAAACAGACACACTGAATAGTGGCAGCTGTGAGTGGTCTTGCTCAGCAGTGTGAACGCTGCTGTACATTGGTATATATTGTATGATCTCCAATTCACCAGAGAAATACAGTGATACATGAGGATGGATACACTGTCCTAAGAGGCACAGTGATCACATTAAGCTGAAGAGATCAGTAGGAAGAATATGCCTGTAATAGCTGGATTTCACAACCCCAAATTCCTGTACAACAGGTAATTAGAATTAGGAAGCTGAACACAGTATTTCCATTAATCCATTCTACTGTAAGATAGTTAACAGCACTTTCCAGAACTAGGCTAATAATTTGCTTACATAAAACGTAGGTGAGAATAACCATAGTATTATCCACTGAGAAACTGAATTCCTTACCTTGATTAGCTATAACTTCACTCATTCCACTGCCAGTTACTGTCTGCAGAAAAGCAAAGTAACTCCTCCGTAGCATTTGTTTTTCTAAAGCAGCAGACTGGTCATTTTCTTCTGCTGGAAGGAGCAACACCTCAAAAATAGCATGAAGTAGTGGCATAAACATCTGTTGCAGAAAAGGTGAAACCTGTGTCTGTGAAGATCAGAAGAGGGTGTCAGCTCAAAAAAAAATTTGAACATTTAGAAGTTAAACTTCAAGGCTCATTAGAATTCTCAGCTTGGATTCACTTTCAATGTTAGTAATTTCATATAATTACTTACAACACAGCAACTTGCACCAGGGTCACAGTGAACATCATTGCACCTTTACTTACACATCACCTATTTTAAGCCTTTTGCACAAAATAGTCCTGTCTAGCCTCATTTTATGTAGGAAAAGCTTTTTCAGGATTTTTCATCCTGTTCAGATAGATCATTTCAAATTTCCTGAAATACCACCTCCAAGACACTAAAACTGGCAACAGGCCAGCTTTTATAAAACTTTTCTTCAAGAATTACTAAAGAAACTTTTCCTACTGACATTACAGAATAAACTTGTCACTTAAAATGCTTTTAGTGAGAAATAGATGTAAGGCACTAAATTAATTATGAACTGAAAAACTGAAGGCCTGTGCTACTCAGCCACATCAGAATTCCACAAAGAGGCAGCTCATATACATACAACCCATATAAGTTAAAATCTTGCTTAAGCATTAAGAAATTATCTTTTATCTTCTCTTTATTATGCCTTTAAAGTATTCAAGGTGAGACTATAGAAGCCAGGATCTTTATTTGACCATGTTATAATAAGAATAGACCTCTATCATACAAACTTAAAACATTACACCTGTACATGGTATTTGTCCCATCTTGCTCCCGTGACCTTTTCCTTTTACGTTCCTCATCTTTCACAACTATTTGTAATTATCTACTGTTATCCCCAATATAAATCTATATTCCTCCTTATACACATATTTGATATTCCTCTATCTCTATCTTGTAGAAATCTCATTATGAAAGACGAGAATTCACTCCAGAGCTTGTGTATTTGTAAGCTAATTTGTAATATTAGCTTAAAACTTCAGTGGAGGGCATGAAGTTAATTGTGTCAATAAAAAAGATTTGTGCTGCAAATATTATTTTAAAATATCCGATCCAAAAAACTAAACACGATATAAACATTTAAGACTAATCGAGGAAAAAAAATCACTCATTCAATCACTGTGAGTCCAGCAATGTATGACTGTGATCAATGACCATGTTTCCCAATAGCAGCCTACAAAATACACTTAGTTATTAATTTTTAGGGAGGGTTCTAACACAGAACTTTTTCTGGAACTAAAAAAGAAGATCACTCAGCAAGACTTTGACCCTGACAAGCTTATGCAATATCATACCTTAAACTTCGCTGTTATTTGGTTTATAAGAGGAATGAATTCTTGAAGATCTTTTGCTTCACAATCTTTAAGCATGTGTTCAGAGGCAGAAGGAATGAACGGAAGAACTTCTTCCTCCAGGCAAATAATCATGCGGTGAAGGAAAGTGCGGACACCACTTCTCAGAACTTCCTTTTGTAATGGACAACTGAGAGCTGGCAGAAATGTTTGTAAGCAGTCCAGATAAACTTCTGAGCATCCACATTGTTTAACAGTTTGCTTATTGCTGAAAGCCTTGCTGGTTCGGCTGTTGAAGCACACATCAAGTTTCACATAAGTTCACATTCCAGTACACTGAAGAAGCAGTAACACTGAGAACAAATGCTTTCCAACCCAGGCACTAAACTACAACACTCCATTTCATAAAATGGGAGCCAGTAATGAACAGAGTATCGTCGTATGAAGCAGCATCACTTTGGCAGTTTCCGAGAACTAAATTCTAACAATTTACCAACAATATATGGTTAGATTAGCCCCATACAATTCTTTGAGCAAAGAAATAGATGCTAATTCATTATGAACTTGCTTGATATTCTCTGTATATACATCCAAAGCAGATTCTTCCAAGGAGATTGAACTTATTTTCTCAGCTATCAAATGAAATTCTACAACAACTGATGATTTTCTAGGTCAGTAAAGTAGAAAACTCAGTCCCTCTTCCCAGTAAATCCTTTGTGCAAACCAGAAACAAGTGTTAATGTGCGGTTCCTACCTAGCAAATCCAACAGCATGATTGAGGCAGTCAGCCAGTGCCATCTGTCTGTCCTCGTCTTGTGCCATCATCAGTTTTTCTAACAATACTTTGAATTTCTCCATCAGCGGAGTCAACAAATTCCTCATCAGAACCTGTTTTCTTTCTGCAGAGTATTCGCTGTTAACTATTAATACTCCAGCTGTTTCATAAATGAAAAGTTGATCATCACTGCTTAACAGCGCCTGGTAGCCATTCTCCTAAAATGGAAAACAATAGGCATAATTCACCAAGTGTCCTCGATCAAGGCTGTCTTCTCAAAGTTCATAGCCTTCTATATATACTCATCTCTACCCTACATTCCCAGAAACCACATAAGCAAGATAATTACTATTAGGTACAAAAGTAAGATGTGCAACTGATCTCAAACCAAAAAAGCAGGATAATTATTTGTGCTTAAATGTCTGCATGCTAAGCTTACAATTCAGCAAGTACTCAGGTATGTTAACAAGTGCACGCCTCACTCATTACAAAAAACTACTGCAAATACTCACAGGAGGAGAAAGTTCCATCAGGTCTTGTATTCTGTTCAGGACATCTTCAATAAAGGGATTCATTTGCTTACTGAAATGAAACACAAGTATGTAAAACTACTCAGAAGCACATTAATTTTTACAGGTTTCAAAATATTTTATTTAAGCTGTGAAGTGAAATACTGAACTGCCTTCTCCATAGAGAGATCCCCTTTAAACATCAAAGCAGAAAAATACAGCTTATGGGTATGATGCTAGTGGTAGGCCAAATAAATACACAGCATAGTGGGAAATAACCATTTCTTTCTTTCTTTCCCTCATTTTTTAAAAACATGCATCATTCAAGTGAAGTATTTTGAACAGCTGAAAAACACAAGCATGTGGAAATCTGAGCCACCTCTGAGCTTCTTCTGCCTCTAAATGAAATATGTGCCTGTGAAATAAGACCAGGACAGGACTGTTCAAAGGACACATACACTGGGTAAACTTCACCAGTGTAAGTTCTAAAACTATTCAAAATTTAGTTATGGACAGGGAAGTGTTACTCTTGAAAGTCTCCAGATCCACTCATATTCAGCTCTGCTTTCTGAGAAAAAGTAGAAAAGGCATTTATATTGTTGATCAGCTTTAATGTCTGCTCAAAATAAACTAGGCATATGTGTTCCACTTCTTTGTTCTGTGACAAGTATTTCCACTGCCACCTTAGTATTACACAGCAGAACAACCCTGCTAGAGCAATGTTTTGGGATTTTACTTCACTGCAGTCCACTTGAAGCCCAGCCTGTTCCAATGACAGCGAGGGCATACAGAAGTGCTGTGTGTAGTAAATTCAGTACCACTTGTACACATTTATTTACTCACTTAAGAGACTTGACAAATCTGGAGAAGAGGTAAGCTGTTCGACTCCGTACTTTAGGACTTGTATGACGAAGACCACGGTGATCTAAAAATGCCATCTGCAATCAACAAAGCATCTCAGTCTTAGAATGCCTAAACAAGGCAGGGAGGAAATCTGATCATCCAACAAATTAAGAAACCCATCTTTCTTAGGGACCTTCAGAGAATAGGAAAATTTCCTAATTCTAAGGAGTTTATCTAGTCTCACCTAGTTAAAAATGTAAATGAGATGAAACTTACTAGTACAGTTGGAATGTGTTGAGGTTCAACAGCGAAGAATTTTTCGTATCTAACCACTGTTTCAAAAAATTCCAGGGTCACTGATGTGTGTTGATAGGCACTAACACCTGAAGTCACCAGCTACAAATAAAAGCATTAACAAGTTAGTATTTTAGCTGTGTATAAAACCTAACTGCACCATAAGTGACATGCTGCATTTGAACTGACACATTCCAGTCTTTATTGGTACTTTCAAACAGCTCTGAAAACATGCTTACCGTTCTCATCATGTCTTGTAAAGCTGTAGCTTTAGTAACATCACCAGAGAAGTGAGCACCATGAGATACAGGAAGAGCCTCAGCCAACATATACAGCAGCCGTATTGCCACTTCTACTTCCATAAATCGTGTAGTCTGCCAGTTCCTAGAGAAAGAATATAAAGATCATGTTAGTCTTTAGTATCTTATGAAATAATCACAATTATACCATGTTAATATTTTCTTTTGAGCCTTCTTCAGATGCACAGCATAAAAAGAACAGATTTAAACTAAGGAAAACACTGGAAGGCCCAGGCAGTTACTCAGGACGGTTCTGAGAGTCTTTATCCTCTAAAATACCACCTCCTCATCAGATCACCATCAACTTTCTTTTGCCATTTTCAGCTTGAAAGCTACAGATTTCTATTGTGCTTATTTAGATACAAACAAAGCTACTATAACACGAGCTCAAACCATTCAGCTTCCCATAATAAGAGGTTCAGTTGAAGTACAAGGTAGCCACAAACAATACTGGATTTCTATTTGTAAACACATAACTCTCCTCCTAGCCAGGGCACCAGTAATCTTTCTTTACTTGTGTGGATTTGATCTACTATTTTTTTTCCAAAAATACTTCATTTAAATTTTTTTCCCCCATCCGACCTTGTTTTCTGATAAAAGTAATGCATAATATTTACACCTCAAGGAAACTGTTGTGAGATGTGGCGAAGTGAACACCTCTCGGAACAGCTGGTGCTGTGTAGGTAAGTGATAAAGATCAAGAAACAGCTATAGGAAAGAAAAGCTACCATTTAAGGTTACAAAAAGAAAGCTTTTCCTTTCTAAGGAGCTGAGTAACATATTATACAAAGTCGTATTTATCGTTAAGTTGTAATGAGCTCATTCTATCAACGGACTTCACCTTGCTGCATCACACATTTCACTACAGACTGACGGTTTACAAAAGGCAAACAAAAACCAAACCCCAAAAAGGCATCATACAAAACAAGTTATAAACCCCAACTTACTGAATCGTAGTGTTAAAAACTCTGCGGACAGATGCCAATAGTAATTCTGGTGAAACCTGAGCAAGTCTGTCCAGCAACAGTTTCAACTGTTTTCTGTACTCCACAAACATTGCTTCATCTTCACCCTACCAAAAAAAAAAAAAAGAAATCACATTAGTGAAGTCCTTATTCTGATGTTTAAATTCATTCACGACCATTTTAGACAATTACACCTAAAGCAAAAACATGTACATACAAAACCAGAATAGCACACTCAGAGAATTCAATAATGCTCATCCAGTGCTCTTGCAACATAACAGCAGGCTCCTTTTATGGCTGGATATAATATGTTGAGATCCATTGCATTCAGTCCAGAAACACACTAAACAGGCTTTCCAAAATGAAAACCAGCCAAAAGCACAAGAAACAAAAAGCTCTTTGCAAAGCCTTACTGACCCAATTCTTAAAAATCGACTCTCTCCTCAAAGACATCGTTTCTTAACTTCTAGCTTAGTTCTAAAATTCCATTGACAACATTTATGATGGACTGGATACAGTTTAAGTTAAGCCTTTCAATACTATAGCTCCCTGAACAGCCTGGGACGAAGTACGTGTGTCTCACATACTCAGTCATTACTGTTGGTTGACAGAGATGTTAAGCATGGAAGGAAAATGAGATCAAAGACCTTACCCCATCTTTAGCTCATTTCTGCAGAGGTTTGACCATCTCCAGTAGCTCAAGCAGCATGTCTTTCAAGAGTTTCATTACACAATATTTCTCAAGTACTTTTGCAGGACAGAAATGGCATGCAGAAACACGCCAATTTGCACAGAACAAGCCACCTCAAGAACTAGGTTTAGTTATCAGCACAGCTGTCTGCCTAGGAATAGCTCTGTACAAATATAGCCACAAATATTGTTAACTCAGCTGGATTGGATATACCTTTATTATGTTGTTTTGTCCTATGCAGACAAGCCTAGAAGCTTTCCATAAAGGAAAAAATCTCAGCCTACAGACCCTTGCTTCCTACCTTTGCATCTTTAGTCTATGGAAAGTACAGATTTGAAGTGTGAGCAAGTTTTACTACATGTAATTAAGTTGCATGTGTCTGTTTATTCCTGCAACACAATACCTCATTTTCAAAGTTATATTCTTCATCGTATGTCAACTTCTTCATAACAGCCAACATGATTGCCTACGATAAAAACAGAACAGTAAGCATAGAAGCAGACAAGTTAAAAGAAACAACCGGTAAAAATACTACAGTAATGGAAACTAGTGTTATGTGTTTACAAATATTTTTAATCCCTTTTGAAGTATTATTTTCAGAGGTTTAGCAGAAGTTAAAAGTTCAAATCAAAACAGGTGGATTATATCCAAACAACACACAGATGCTATTCCAGACAGACAGCATAGACATTCTGGAGCTCTCAGTCTCTGATAGTATTATCTAGCTTTATTTCCTGCTTGTAATTTCTGCTGTTCAGTTCACATTGAAAACAATCAAGATGATTGAACTAGACAGAGGAAACTAAACAGGTTGTCTAAGATACTATGTTAAAGGGGTAAGCTATAACATCAACTTCTGTAACAGTAACCAGTGTGCATAACATCAAGCTCTGTTCAGTAATTGTTTTGCCATCTTTAATATTGCTGTTTCACCACTGCTTTAAGAACAGCGTACTATACTGTGGTACATGTAACTACTATCCATTGCACGTGGTAAATACTTCTGATTCAAATCTTTTAGTCTAATCGTTATAATCAACATCAATTAGACAATTTATGTATTTGGTTTGCCATCCTTAATTCTGCAGAGCAAAGTTCAAGAAGCTTCAATTACACCTACACAATCCTTTATACATAAACCATTGACTAAGTCTGGGAGAAAGACTGGATCCAACTGCACCCAGACTCCTCTCTGAGAGGTCTAGAGAGCAAGGGCGCCCTTTCTGCACCTTGTCACTCAATGGGAGGGTCTCTCTACACCTCGTCCATAACTTGCAGCAGCAAGCTGTCAGATCAATTAGAGCAATGAAGTCCCTGAGCAGGGACTGTTGGTACATCCTAAAGCAGCTATAAAGGCTTGACCTTAGCTCTACTAAAGTCTGAATGCAACCGAACGAAATGAAGAACCTTTTGACAAATAAACTATGATTACTGTTTTTCATTTTAACTGCAAAACCTGAAATTCTTCAACACAAAAATGGACCAATGAATTAAACCTAGGCTACTGAGGTGAAATTCTTGGTCATCTTGCAGAAATTTTGACACCGAGTGTCACCATGACCTGGGAGAAGTGTCTGCTTCCCTGTAAGAAGTGATATTTAAGAATTAAAATAACTGCAAAATATTAATGCAATACACTTGTAGTCAAAAATTCAGAAGCACAAGAAACAAGCCCCTATTTTTTCCCAGTTCAAATAGTGCACAAGTTGAAAGCGTAAACTTCAAAATGCAAAACTTTACAGGAATGCTGTTAAGCACAAAATTTAAAGCTTAAGACAAGCAACAATAAGATTTAGACTATTTTCCATTACTTTCTTATTATGAGTTGGATGAAAGAAAAAAATTCGTTACAATTGTTTCTCAGTTTAACACAAATCCTCAAGAAGTTAAGAAATCTTAAGAAATATTTGCAGCGTGAAAATCTCCAGTACGAAAGCAACTTAAACCAACATATTTCAGGACAGTAACATATTCCAGCTTTGAGCGTCTTAAGTGTGCTGCAGTGGTAACATCATTCCATCTGGCTGTAACAATGAAAGGCAGGCACAAAAATATTCAGTGTTACCTAATCCAATTCAAACAGGCATTATACAAAAGAAGATCAAGATACTCTACACCACAGTTACTCAAATTCAGCTTTTCATGTTAGAACAGGTACAGAATTCAGTTTTCTCGGCAAAGGTAAAGGAATCACACCTGTTAGCTATATAAACTTACGAAATAACTGCACCAATCTAACCAGTTTAACATCCAAATCAGTACATCTACATTGGTGCAGACTGGGCTGAAAAATCCATATAGGTTTACTACTTCCAAAACTGGACATAAACTTTATGTTTTATATATAAACTTATGATTATCTACTTAAGCTTAATGTATATTTGATGCAATGTTTAACATATAACTGCTCATAACTACAACTGTTATCTCTGAATTTTTGCTTCTTTCTTAAGTTTAACTTATATTATTAAGAGTTACTTTTATAACAATACGTCATAGATTTCTTCCAATCCTTTGCAATTAGGGCATTTTATAATTAAAAATAGAAAATTTTAAGGAAAAAACTTCCATGTTGATTTAAGAATATTCTTTGAATAGTACAGCCTGCAGAGGAGCTTGCCAACACATGCTAAAGGTTATTTGGGAAGAACAGCTCTAAAATAGCTTTCATCTTCATACACAATTCAATATAGGTTTACTATTTAAAGAAACTACTGTAGTTATTTAGGAAAAGATGGAACTGTCCATACTTTTAAGTCAGGACAGGACACTGTCCTTACTTTTAAGTCTTCACTTTTAATTACTTTTTACACATACACATTGAGGCATATAAATGAAATATGTTTGTTTCAGCAAAATGAAATATTCTGATCTCACGTGTCCCTGAAGTATATAATCAGTAATAAAAAAAAAACAACCTACCTCTACATTGGCTTTTTGTTGGTCTGAAAGTGCAGAAAGCTGGAAAATAAAATTCAAATGTTATTTTTTTTGTATTCTAACTCCTTCATTACTGTCTAAGAGAAAGACTTGGTTTTTTTTAACAGCCATATGATCTGCCTTTCCCTTATCACAAGATTTAACTCAACTCCTTCAGATCTCTAAACAACACTACAGAAATAGCACAACCACAGGCATTAAAGAAACAGAATGATAATTAGTCAAAAAACCTATTTTGCAAGTCAGTTTGCACCAAGTATGAGACATTCCCAGAAAAATCAAATTAAATCATGTTAGAATTGGTGTCAAATTGAAGCCAGACATATTTACTTGTTTCAGGACGTGAAGGTAGTCGTAACAAAAGCCAATGATGTTAGAAGAGATGTCGTCATCTTCATGAATTAGAAGCTGTAACATCAGAGCCACTTTTGCTTCAATAGCTTGTAGAGTGTCTTGAGCACTCTTCATATCACCATTTTTTATCAGTTTAGTCCAACTAGCTATTAATGCTTGCCCCATTCCATTGACCAGCTTAGAAAATCTGGCCAGAAAATCCACATCATCCTCCTGCAAGAAAAGACACCTGATTAAAAATATTAACAGAACTTTTGTTTAAATGACATGAGACAACAAACTGTGCTAGCCATGTCTAGTATGTAGAATTAAACCAACACTTGTCTCCTAGCTGGAAACTACCAATTGCCTACAATTGGTTCTTTTTCCCCTGGGAATGGAGAGAGAAAAAAGTTAAAGCAATGCCAGATTTGGCTGTCTTCCATTACACAACAGTAGCTTGCTTCATCTCCTCAGATTCATTTGTTTCTCTCTTTACAGCAATAACAAGGTTCAAAATAAAAGCAGTAACACACGCCTACCATAAATTTTAGGCTGTATAATAGGAAAATCTTTTTGTGGAAAAACTTCAGAGAATTACCAGCTGCAGCTCACTTCAGAAATACTGATAACAAGTACCTTTCAGTACTGCCTGTAAGGGTGAGTTAATATTAAATACTTCTGGCTGGCTTTGCAGAAAACCATTGAACAGAATCGAGAAACACTGCTAAAGCAGCCACCTCAAAGAGACATTTTGGTCTCTGCCCTAACTGTACAAAAGTGAAAGAATAACAAGTCTACCTAAGGAAGACTGAGGTATGATTTTTATTAGTAGGACTACAAATTTGACAAAAGTTTCTGAAGTTAGAGGTAAAAGCCTTGCAATCTAAGGACTACAGCTTCATAAGGACTAGCTGCTCTTTCTCCACAGCAGGTAGTGAACAGCTCTTCCTTTAACACAGCAACTGCCAGGCAATGTGTGTTTAGCTAGGTGGTATACTTTTCCAGCTTACAGATAAGCATTTCAAGCCTCATGTTTGATCGTGCACACATGCAAAACAGCATAGGTGTCCTTAAGAAAGCTCTTTCCCCTACCTCATTGTGTGTAGAATTTTTTAGGGTGAGACATTAAATCAGCTATCTTGGCTACAATACCTATTACAGAAACATTCAGGAGGGAAGATTCAAGACAAGAAAACACAGAAGCAGTATTAAGAGTACGCACAATGTGCTTCAAGAGAGGAACAGAGGAGTTACGTGACACCTTGCTTCTAGAATGAAACCCTGTGTGTTCAAATTAAATAATGAACATTAAAAACAAGCTCTTAAATTTAAATATGAGAAAACTGCAAGAAGTGTTCAGCTCCGATGTAGAAGCAAAAGTACTTTCCTCTATCTATGGACTGTTTTATAATTTTCTGTGCATCTGTTCATTTAAGAACTGTCAGAAACCTATGACATATTCCTGTTGTTAAAAATCAATGCACAAACCTGATCAATACTGAAGAGGCCAGCAGACTGCAATACTTGACATAAAGACTCAACTAGTTTTGTTTTATCAATTGGGTCCATTCCCTTATTTACAATTTCAAACAAACAATCACAAGCTTCTTCCCGGAGAACTTCCACAGACATGTGACCTAGCAGCATATTTATAAACCTTCAGAGAAAAAGAAATTTAGCTTTATATGTACAAAGTAACATTGTATAGAAGCTTTATATAATTTGTATGCATATTTACAATGATTTTTATTTTACAATTTTTCTTTTTTACTGTACTGACAAAATTCAACATTTTGTACATTTTAAAGAGAACACAGCAAACTGAGGAGTGTTTAACTTGGCCATTATATCAGCTTGGCTTGCAAAAACAATCACTCTCCTAAAATTCCCCAAACTCCAAAGATAGAATTAAAAATCATCTTTGAAGGACATATATATTTTCTTCTATACAGTCAGCACACTACTAAGGTGATTTTTGCAAACCTTTTCCATCAAAACCTTCTTACCTTTCATTGGCTATCAGGCTCAAATCTATCCAGGATACATAAGCTCCAACTACTTCAAGGCACTGGCATGTCAACTCTGAGTTATTGTATTGATAATTTTGTAAGATTTGGTACCACGATTCCACCAAACTTGGAATGCACTGTTCCCTCATAGTATCTTTTAATAAGGTGTTCCTACGAGCCTCCTGTCAATACAGAAAAAGGATAAAACCAGTCCTGCCACCGATTATCATCTTGTCAAATTAGTAGCATTTTTGTATCCACTGCCAGACATCACATGTCATAGCACGATAAATAAATCAGAAACTCAAAAGAGAATGTCTTCTCCTTTCCAACAAATAAAACCAAAATATCCTAAGTTTTCCCTTTTATTATCCACAATGGCCAAACACTGAAAAAAAAGGCAGAAAAAGAGCAGTTCTTTAAATCATTGAATGGACTTTTCCTGTTAGGATCCCTTAAAAACCCACTAGGAAAAATTAACATTTTAAAATCAGTCAGTCTAGCTTTACACTGGCAAACTTGGTTGCATAATTTTTGTTTGCAAGCTTTCAAACAAAAAAAAAATTAGATGAAAAGCATGAAATCATAAAAAGCATTAAGCAACAAAGCTAAACATAATACTTTGAATTTAAACCACCTCATGTCTAAAGCAGAGCTGCCACAAGAAAAAAGCTTATCTAAAAACCTTCTGCTCTAATTAAAGTAAGAGAACCTCTTAAAATTTGAAAGCAAGTGTTAATGCAAAATAACTTGCCTCTGACGTATGAACAACATCCCGGTCCACCAGCTCAGCATCAACAGCCATCAGGATTCTGAGGTACATATCCACACCTCGTGGATTAAGGTCAACTACTGACAGGATGTCAAAAAAAAACTTGGGCCATTTTGTGAGATATTCAGTAACAAAAAGCAATGCAAAGACTTGTGCTGCTTTGTTGCGAATAAAAGTCTTCTCAGGCTGAGGATTCAGCATCTGGCAAAAACAAGACATCTCATCTGTATATTGTCAATAAATTAGAGAAGAATCTTATGAGTTTGTTGATCTCCCTGTAGTAGTTAATATACTATCTCTCTTCCTGGCTGAGATCAACAAATAAACCCTTACATTTCCAAGGAATTTGAAGAAAAATTGGCTAAATTGTCATGCAATAGGGAAAATGTTTTCTCGGGGTGATACAGTCCCAAGCTTTTCATTCACTACCAAGGCATTGAGTGTCTCAGATGACTGACTGTCATTTGTCAGCTTGGTGAAAGTTACAGTCCTCCTGTAGCTAGCTTGTGACTGTGTTAGACCTTAGTGCTAAGAATAGTAAAGGAAGTTCCTAAATCTAAGGGAAAAAAACAAAAAAAATTGTCACTACCAATCACTCTTCTCTCCTTTCCCTTTTATATACTCCTAAATTGAACAGTTTGCCACAAAGAGAAATTTAATCCACTTCATAATGATCTGTTCTTTTAAAAGTTGTATTATATTCCATTTCCTACTGTTACGTTTTCTACACAGCAACTATGTTAATCTTCAGTGCAGAAGTGGAATGACAGCTATATAATGGCACGTTTTGGCAAAACCAGCGGATAGTTCTGCTGACTGCACACTCCTGGGTGGGGCTGACACTACAAGTTCGGCTACAGTGACTAATTCCACAAAAAAGAATCGCCCATACTCTGCCATGGTACTAACAGAGGAGTGATAAACATCTGCCAGCATTCTAAGGAGACAGGATTTCACTAAGTTAGTTTCACTTAGAAAAAGAATTAGCAGGCCTGCTCATCCTCCAGACACTCAGGAACATCAGGAATCTGTATTATACCTCTCTAAAGGGGACCTTTTAATGCATCTTTTTTTCACACATAATTGATTAAACCACAATTATTACCTGATGCGGGAGTTATATGTTTAGTAATATGTTCAGGCATGGACTTCTTTACAATACTTAATTTAAAAAGTTTCTCATAAACCTTTAACAATCAGATACCAAATATCTTCAGGAAGCAATCTTTAAACGCAAACAACAGATTAAACATTTAGTCCACGCTCAATGCCCCATGTTAAGCCCTAAAAGCCTAACTTGTAAGACTGCTGGAAGGACATATGTACCTGTGCTTGCAGCCATGTTATGAGTGTTTCCCTAATTAGCTGCTGCTGGACTTCAGTAAGTTCAGAGTATCTGAAACAAAAAATATTGAGGTTAAAATACAGCTGTGCTTCATGACAAGCACCAACACTCAGTAAAGCAAAAACTCTTTTATGTGGTATATAATGCTCCACATTAATGTAAATGAAAAGTTTCTAGGACAGCAATCTACAAAGCTATTCGCATGTTAAAATTTTGTCTCAAAGGCAAAACTAGTAAAAAACATTTTACAAATAGTAATAGATCACATTTTAAGGCATTACTTCCTCCTATATTGGAGTAGAAACTTGAGATTTTGCAGGAAGGCTGCTCTATCAGGGACAGGACTTATGACCCTGATAAAAATACACATTTGACCACAGGCCAAGGGGAGAAGCAAGAGACATCTGTATATGCTTGAAAGTTTATTATACGTAGAAGACTATCACTACTGAGTACAAGAAGTCCTTCACTGATCTGACCCATGCTACATTTACCATCAGACTTACATCAAAAAACCCATGGCCGTAATTCTGCTTTACATGATACATACAGTCCTGGCAAGCTGTGACATTATATCCAGCCCACCTCAAATACTAGCCACACCTCTGCCAGGACTAGTGACGCTGAGAATATTCTACTGCAAAGAGAGTTAGCTATAGGCTTGTAGAGTCCTTAATAGAAATGACTGCTGAATGGTACTCCAGTGTTCCTGTCACGACCAACTATTCAGTAAAGAGATAAAAAAATATACCCCACTGAAAATGTTTAAAGAAAATAAGCAGCAGGAAACAAGAGAACACATACTGCAGGAAGCTGGCGACAGGAATTAAACAAGTAAAGAAAAGTGGACAGTGAGGTAAAATTGGGTAAATAAAAAAATCTTTAACATTTGCACTCATACCAAACTGTAAAAATCAGTCACAAAATACACCTCACTCCTGCCTAAAGTCCCAACCCGTTCAGTGTATTGCAAGCAGTCATGATACCCAACTCCAGACCAAGGGAGCCCAAAGGGAGAAAAAAATATAGTTCTGTGCAAGGACATTCATATTATTAAAAAGTATTTTTCCCTAGAATTATGGTTCTATGAAACCACCACTGAGTGAAAAGACTATTTTCTCAACATCTCTGCCGTGGCTACTGAATGAATAGGGCTCTGTCTGAAGTCCGGGACTCTGTACAGAGCACGGCTGCAAAGATCAGTGAGTACAGAGTAAGGCCTGAATCTCCCGACAGGAACAGCTAAGTTTCAAGCAGTCCTTGCTAACTAGGTCTGCATTGGGCTATACACAGGTGTTAGACTAGCTGAGAGCAGAGCATGCTGCTCAAAAACCCTCCAAGGAAAAGGTAAAGAAATACAAGACAGCTCTCTGCACCAGACCACAGACACCTCATCAACCACAACTAGGCAACAGATACCATCTTAAGTTTATATGCAAGCAGAATAAAAATGGATGGTGTCAAGAAAAATTACTCACTTGAACTTAACTTGATGTTCCAGAACTTGAAAGCAGAAGAACTTGATGTGATCATCACTAGAAAAGAAAATTCTGTTACTGGAAGCAATATAGTGCACATTTCTGTGAAGAAAAAAATTCCTCAAATATTACAGATTGCCCCTTTGGCACCAGAAGAAAACAAACCTGCTGCTACTGTTACTTCAAAGCAAAAATGACAAATAGTGGAGCAGTTAATCTCGTAGAAATAAGCAATTGTTAAACTAATATTTATGTTTGATATTAGTCTTTTTTTTCTATAACCACCTATATGTTATGGTTTGATTCCAGTATTGAACAAACAAAACTACAATACATATTGTATCCTGCCCTTACAAAAATCTGTCAGGCTTCAATAGTGTGGTTGAGGCCCACTACTACACTAAGTGCAAGTTGTACTCTGCATCTTAAAAATCAAAGGTAAAGACAAACATAAGCATAGATTAAGCAGAGACATTCCACACGCTCTGTTACCCATACTGCTTTTTCGTCTTATTATCTAAAACCTGCACAACCATAATGTATTTTTCAAAGACTGTAATTTCTAATCTTATGTGGTTTTAATTACTGCACATTCTGATGGCGTCAGTCATTTTGATAAATCATTTACAAAATAGTCATCACTATAAACTATTGCTGTTCTTCAGGAGATATGCACCCCTCAATTTCCTTCCAGATAGAATTATTCTGTAAAACAGTGACAACCTAGTATTTCTGATGTAAATACACAACTATGCGCAAAAATAGTGGTGATTATGCACTCTTTGCATCTTGAAAATGGGATGGCCTACTCCCCAGAACAGGGGCAAGGAACTACTTATGAGATCATTGCATATAAAAATCTATAGTCTCAGTGTGCAATTCTCAGCCACTTCTTTTCCCCTGGATTTCAAAAACCAGCAGTCTTTAGGCTACTAAATTAATATGGAGTTTAATTTATTCATTGTTCTTCCTTAAAAGGCATTATACAGAGGCCACAGATCAACTATGACACTAAAAATAGTATGAAGACCATATTAACTTTCAACAATTTAGTTTGCCTATTATGCTGCACAGCTGAATTAGACCCACACATATTACTAATAAAAATAAGAAATTATTAGTTACATTACCTGTATATACTCTGAGCTAATGCTTCTGCACAGACTTGCCAAGCATCCTGAGATATCTTGAGCTGCTCAAAGTAGGCTAGTGCCTGCAAAAATCCAGGTAAGTTTCACTTTAAAATGAACAAAGGACATAGCTATTTCAGATTCACGCTTGCCTTCCTATTTGAACAGCTCTTCTCCAAAAAACCAAGACTATTTGGAAACATTCCAGCAGCTCCCTGATCACCTTGACACTGAGCAGGGGTGGGGGGAGTGTTTCCAAATGTTATTATCATAGGAAACCATTTCCACTTCATGCTCAATACAAGGATTTTTTTATTACTTGAATACAGAAGTCATAGAATCAGAAGTGTTGAGGTTAGATGGAACCTCCAGAGACACAGCTGACTAGAGCAGATTGCTCAGGGCCTTTCCATATAAGTGGAAGTTCACATCAAATTCTAAAGAAGTGATAATTTAGATTTTTCACTTTAAACAACTCACTATTTTTGTTGCACCATTTTGCTTGTATTCAACACCCCAAGCTCAAAAACCATTCAAACACTGACCACCTGGACAACTGTCAGTTTATGAATCTTCTAGAGAAATCAAGAAAACCTCTACCAAATCTTAAATAACCATGTTACTTATCAGGACTTCTAAACAGCTTTTGATAACAGTTAATTTGATTTAATTGCTTTAAGGCTCAGTGTGCCTGTAATACCGAACAGTAAAGCAAGCTTTGAAGCAGAGATTAGATTAACACCATTATTTCAATTCTAGGAATGCATCTATTTCAAGAGAGAGGTTTGACTGTTGGATAATTTTAGGGGCTGCTTTTTGCATTAGTTCATAAAGGCTTCCATTTACCAAAGTCATCTCCCAAAGTAATTATTCAGAGTTCTAAAATAAGAATTCACTTCCTGTAGCTAGTACTAGTGATACTTAGTGATACATTTCTTATACTTAATATATTGGTTTACTAGACATGGTTTGATACTTCCCTTATATCTTCCATGACAGTGGAAAAGGTAAGTCCCCTTCTGCTATAAAATAGTTCAAGATTGGGAAGACTGCATAGTTAAAGGTCAAATCAAAAAGCATCCAATTTTAGTGATATTCTATTGACAGATCACTAAAGCTTAACTATATCCATCCTTTTAAAAAAAGGACAAATATCCAGAATCAAGATGTTTTACTGGCTACTTAGCAAATTAAACCACATTTGTAACTGTTTTAAACATTCCAGGATTTGTTTTACGAACACAAAATTTACATGAACAAAATGGTATTAACACCCTCATTCCTGAAGCTTTCTTGAAGACACATAAATCAACATGGTAATCAGTCAGCAGAGATAATTACTCAATAAATAGTTACATAAATAATAATGCCTCTTCATAGGAGCATTTTATGTAATAAACGTTACCCACATCCCATGATTACTTTCTTAACCTACTTTACAATAACACAAGCTTCACTACAATTAAATCTACGCATTTCATTAAAAAGACACTAAACCTAGGTAATCCACTAACATTATAGTTAAAAAACATCTAAGAATCAACATGCTTATTTCAAGCAAATTGATTTCGGCAGCTGATTTTCATTCTAAGAGAATCTATGTAAGGAGTTGAGCAACAAGTACAAAGAACTGAAAAAACTCAAACAGTCAGAGTCCAGAAAAATAAATTCTATGTATGTTAAGTGCAATTGAACTGAAGTGTAACAGAACTGGTAATACACACCTGTCAGCTTCCATGTTTGCAACATGACTTTGATATGTACTTGCCACCACAAACTCTATGCATTAGCTCACAAAAGGAACTCAACAAACCCTCCAGCCCGTGAAAACATGAGATTTTTGCACTGCAATACCACCTCCAGTTATTAGAGAGAAGAGGAAATTAATTACATACTCTTTGTCTGAAGTCTGCATCAGCATTTGGGTTGAGCCCTAAAAGGGCTTGCTCATCCATCTCTATTGCTATATTCGTTGTTTCCTGTTCCCGACTGCTTTGCCCACTTCTTCTAGAGGGGAAAATACAATCATCTGCAAATAGAAAAAGAAAAACTTTATTTGCTCAGCAGAACAAGAAAAATTAAAACCAGGGCAGAAACAATGACACAAGTTTTCCCACAAAACTCAAATAATGTACTCCAACTAAACATGAATGAACACACTTCCAACACAGATACTGGAATTCCAAGTACTTTAATCAACTTTTCACAGCACTGTATTTTGTACTGAGTAAGGGAACTTGAAAATCTCCATATATTTCCATTCTCTTGAAAAAAGAAAGTTAACAGAAAGATGGCATCAGGTATAGATTCAGTTGAAAGGCTTAAATTCAAATTTCAAGCATGCAGAATTATCAGCAAGATATGACATAAGCATAAATCTACCCCTTAAATGAAAGGATTTTTTTCCCCACCACAAACTTAACTACAAAGAAACCAAAAAAAAAAGAATTCCCACTCAACTCCAATATAGGTAAGATGCCTCATGTACCCACTTATGAAGTATTTACCATGGTGGAGGCAAAGTCATTAGGAGGTCTTTCTTCTAAAGCAAGCACATACAAGTGTCTTAGAAATTAACCACAAAATACATCACACTGAGTTGTTAACAAAAGTTTTCTGCTCCTACTAATGGGTGCTGATTTACTAGCAATGATTTTTATTTAGAAAATTCAGTGTAAAATTAACAAGTGAGCTAGATAAACGTTCTAAAGCTGGCTTGCCTCTATAGGCTGTTCTACAATGCTCCAGCAAAACACAGAGAATTTTAACAAATTAAAACTTCTCTGTCAAATACTAGGATGCCATTAAATAACAAGAGGGGACAAAAACCCATCTATCCTTCAGCTCTCTGCCCTGCCTCCCTGCCATGGTAACACAGTTAATTAGGCCTGAAATCAGGCCTTGTTACCTAAGTACGTAGGAGGTAGGGGAAAGGAAGAGACAAGAAGAAGAGATGAAATACAAAGGAGCTGTGGTTTGAAGCTGCCTACATACTCATAGGTAGAACTTCTAATTTCTTAGTATTGTGTCTCATGCACGCTCTACTGTTCACCCTCTCCCCCAGGAAGAAAGGCAGCACAGTGACAAGCAACAGCAAGCAGAACTGAAAAGGAGAGCCCAAAATTTAACGTGGTAACAGACTTTTGTAGAAAAGTCAAGACAGAATACACTATGCCAAAGTGCATAATGGAAAGCAATTTAATAAGTAAAACAGAGTTCAATACAAAAAAAATTGCAGGTTTCGGCAGTATAGAAACCAGAAAGTCTGGAACAAAGTGATGACTCCTGGCAAAAGAAGCCTCACAGACTGCCTTAGTCACAGTCATCTCCCTCAGGGGCAGAATCTTTAGGGATTAAACTTGCTGCACTGAGTCTTCTCCCTCTGCATCCCCAGCCCCCATTCTGCTTTCCCCAAAATTAACATCCAGAAGAGTCAGATTAAAAAAAAGGTAAAATAGTTTTTATTGCATCTTTTGATTAGGGTCTGGTCCAGAATTACACAACTACTTAATATACAGAGGCATTTTTTTTGTATATTTACCTGCATATCAATACATTACTATCTTTTGGGCAGATGATTTATGCCTGGGTGACAAATTTTGCTAATAAAAATAACGTGATTCAAACATGTATTCTCTTCACTTATTGCTAACAGCAATGCCAATCAGATCTACCAATTTTCCAAATGCCTCATGAGTGTATTTAAAATTTCAACTTCTATCATATAGCCTTTTCTCAGTTTCATCTTGACTAACCAAATCTAAAAGACAATTAAGGAGATAGTTCTCTTTGAGATTCAATGTTTGAATAAGCCTCTTGAGAAAACTAATAAAATAGCTTTTCATGCCTCATGGTTTCACTTAAGCAGGTAGCTTTTCTACCACGAATCTATTTAACCAGCCAGTTACACTTCAAAAGCAAAACTGAATGGTGATTTTAATAGTACTAATAATTCACAAAATCCACTGCAAAACGCACTTGGCTATAACATCAAGTGTGTCATTAATGCAAGTTTTATTTATAAAAACAATTAGTAACATTAATAGTTAATATGCAGCTGTGCAAAAAGTATTGTCTGATTTACTTGGAGCTTTTTTTTTTGTTAAGCAGTACACCATGTGGGGTGGCAAACTCATCTTACAGTAATTCGAAAGATAACAGCTCCTTACCAGTGAAGTCATGCAGGTATGTCTCATCTAAATAATTTATTCCCTTTCCTCCACTAAATACTTAAAAATGCATTTGATAGTAAAAACTGTTCTCATAGTGGAAAGGAGGAGGAAAAAAAAGTTAACCCACTTCAAGGGGGGAAGACTGCCCAATTGACAATACAAACATGATCAAAGTGTGTTAACTTAGATCCAGATACACCCCAATAATGAAAGCATTCAGAACATTTTAACTACAGATGCTAACCACGGGAACAATCAGCAATTATAAAAAGCTTCATGTTCAGCAGTCATCTTAAGTATTTACAAGATGTGGTAACACAGGGACAGCCAGTGGTGTGGCTCATTTGAATTTCCTCAAGTTTTCTCTCTAATAAAACAAAGACATTAAAATTCATCCTTAACAGTCTTTTTTTTTTTTTTGCGGTTTTGCTTGCTGCAAACCTTGGGCTTGTTTACAGCCTCTTTGGGCTCTAGACCCCTCACACTGACCTAACACGCGGTTACAGCCAACAGCTGTGTAACTACTGCTACTTCGACACCTTTTCAACTGGACTAGAAAAGTTTTTTTTTTTTTCTGGAAATGACATTAAGTCTTAGTCTGAGGCACAATTTTACTGGCAGGAATTCCCGGTGAGGAGCAATCCCTCCTTGCCCCGGCCCCAGGCTCGCTCAGAGCCCGGTCTCCCGTGGCTGGGACGAGCCGGCACCGCTGCGCAGCGCAGGACGG
>WBMY01010831.1:872591-894249 GCA_013397315.1 Donacobius atricapilla | reverse complement strand
GCCGCCGGTGGGACCAGCCGCAAAGGAGACGCATCCCATGGAATGAGTGCGTGGGGCCGATCCGCAGTGGCGGTGGTCAGTGGCCTCGCTCTCCCAGAGGACGACGAGCGAGACAGGTTCACCCGATAGCCCTCCGCACCCGAGGGGATTGCCATGCCTCCGCCTGGAGCCTCCCTGCCACGTCCTTGGCACCGACGCCAGCAGGGCGGGCGGGAGACGGAGTCACGCACAGCCACGTCTCCTTCTGTCGGGGCCAGGCAGGTCCACGGCCCCGGTGACGGGAACNGGCCCTTTCCTTTCCTGCGGGCCGCGGCGGAGGAGCGCCATGAAGGCGTCAGGCACCGTGAGTACGGGCCGGGNTGGCGGGTTGTGGCCCTCGAGAGTGACCCGTGCTTGCACGTTCTGCGCCGCCTGGCCCGTGAGGCGGCAGCCGCCAACATGGCGGCCGCGCCGCTCCCGCCAGGTGTGGGCCCAGATCGACGAGCGGCGCCGCGGGGAGACCCACCCACCTGGTGCAAGGGGCTCTCTCTGGTTCTGGATTGAGCTCCTCTCGTCTCGTTGTTCCTGTGAGGAGCCGCGGGTTCGGGGCGGGGAGGGCGCGGCGGCGGCTCCGCGGCTCACTCACTGTGCGGCCGCCTGTTTTTCGTGTCCCTCCAGCTGCGGGAGTACAAGGTGGTCGGGCGCTGCCTGCCCACGCCGAAATGCACGACCCCTCCTCTGTACCGCATGAGGATCTTCGCTCCGAACCATGTCGTCGCCAAGTCCCGGTTCTGGTACTTCGTTTCTCAGCTGAAGAAGATGAAGAAGTCTTCTGGAGAGATTGTATACTGTGGCCAGGTGAAGAATTAAAAACATAAAAAACGTGGGAGTTTCTTATGGAATTCCAGCATGTGTATGTGGAAGGATTTTATAGGAATCGCAGTTATGGGGTGTGAGGTTGAAATCCATTAATCTTTCAGTCGCTGTGAAAAGGAGTGACAAGTTTGGTTTTTCAAAGTAGTGGTATATGTCCTGTAAAGTAAATAGAAACTTACTGCTTCAAAATTATGAGCCTTGTGTTGCTCAGGGTTACTTTCTCATTCTTAGACTGGGTTCATAGCGCAGTATACCTTTTAAGAGGCATCTGGCCATCCATAATCCTTGGAAAGTGGATGTTTGTATGCTTGTACTCCTTTACCGTGATAACTTCAAGAACATTATTTAAAGCTGAAATCTTGTATTTTTCTTTCAATTACTAGAGCTTTCTACTCTTAATTGCCAAGACTTAAATCCAGCTATGTTGGTAAGGCAAAAGAGAGCAAAGAGTTGTTTTTTGACAGTAAGACTTAGAACAGTGGTTTCGTTAGAGCTCTGAAATACCTTTAAAATTGTGAAATGGTGACAGTACATCATCTTTAACCACTTCCATGTTCTTGTGTAATTCCAGGTGTATGAGAAATCTCCTCTGCGGGTGAAAAATTTTGGTATTTGGTTGCGCTATGACTCTCGTAGTGGAACCCACAACATGTACAGGGAGTACAGAGATTTGACCACTGCAGGTGCTGTCACTCAGTGCTGTAAGTATGTCACTGTTCTAAGTGTAAAACAGTAGCATCAGCATGCAAGCAGAAGATTAAATCTCAAACGGGGCATAAAGCATGCTAATTTAATGCATGGTAAAATAACTGAAACACTGGAAAATTAAGGGGTTGCCAGATATTTCATAGATATTTATCTGTTACACATATAGTATATGACTTGTTACCTCTCTTAAACAGTTTCTCTTAACTTCTTTTTGGTGTGTCTTTCTGGAATTCTAGTAATGAGTTTTACTATACGAACTGAGAATTTAATGACTTTTCAGGTGCTGTGTGTATTTCCTGCACTGTGTTATTTTAAGGTAATTGAATACTGGCATCTGTCCTTTATTGACCAAGGGAAAAAAAAAATTAAAATAATATCAAGGGAAAAAAACCCCTATTGTTACTCCAAAATTTCATCGCCTTAGTTCAGGGAGAATTAATGGTTGTCCTGATTTCAGTCTGTTTTGTGAAGTACTTGAGGGATAGACCACTTGTATAGCTGATGCTGTTGATACTTGACTCCCAAATGCTGTAAGCACTACAGATTGCACATAAAAACCCAAAGAATATTGTTCTTAATAATGATATTCTTGTCATGTGTGCAAATATTAAATGTATCTTGTCGCCTTTCGAAAGCTGAAGTGCTGTTGAAAGTGAAATTTAAGATTCTACATTAATGTACAATAATCCCTGTTAATGAACATACCGAGGGATTGCTTAAGAGACCCAGGAACTTTATTTTTCATATACAGTACAATGACTGGTACTTTTGTGCTCAAGAATAGTTATGACAGGTAAGTTTTTAATGGGTGTGTTAGATCATCATGGGAAACACAGTAGTAGTTCAACAGGCATACCTTGTGGAACTAGCTATGGATGTGATTTGAAGCCAGTGATTTGCACTGCTGAATAGAGGAATTTTCAGGTAGGCCAAGTACAGATGCTTCCTTCTATTCAGAAAGCCTGATTATGTGGGATGAACATCAATTCATGGTTTTACTGGTGGTCAATTTCAATAAATATAAAGATATCCTTAGGTCCTACTTTTACTTGCACCTTCCTTTCAGAAGGCAAAGTGTTTTGAAGTTCATGTGTCTTTCCAGTAATAATATTTCAGTAGTGTTTCTGAATCAGGATTTTTTTTTCCTCTTGCAATAGAGTAAGTAGTCTATTATTAGTCTATTATAGTTGGTATATTATTTGTGTCCCTTCATACTTTCTTGAAGTTGGACAAGAAGAGTAAGATGGCTCTTCCTGTTGAGAAGCTGACTTAAAACTTACAGGAAGAATTTGCTGCTGCTTATTGTTTTTTGGTATTTGTGCCATCACTTCACATAATACAAAGTGATTTTAATTACAGCTGATCGGAGCTGTTAAAAATTGTAGATGGCACTATGAACATTTCTTGAACTGAAAATGTCATAAAATTTATTTTTAATGAGTTCTGTTGTTCCAGACCGTGATATGGGAGCCCGTCACCGTGCCCGTGCTCACTCTATCCAGATCATGAAGGTTGAGGAAATTGCTGCCAGCAAGTGCCGCAGACCAGCAGTCAAGCAGTTCCATGTAAGTGAGCCAGCAAACGCTGCAGTGGCCACTGGTGCTGGGCTAACGCTGGGCTGGAAGAGGGGATCTCTTGTGTGGAACAGGTTTGCTTTGCAGCCAGAAACAGGGCAGGAACCAAACGTGGGTGCATGTTCATGATTATGGTATGTTATGATCAAGACTTGTACTGCTACAAGTATTTGGAAGAAGGTCACAATAAAGCAAATACATGTTATGGTGCAGAAAACATGCCTCTGACTGGCACTACTTTGAAAAAAATAATGCAAAATTAAATAAATTTTTAAGTCCTGTGAAGTATATCTTAGTTTGTGAATGGATTACTTTTCTAAGCATAAGTTAGTCACTGAATACATCTTTGCTACTTATTCCAAACTATTTCTGTTGTTCATCTGATACCTCAATTCATAGAAACATTTTTTCTTGCAGGATTCTAAAATCAAGTTCCCGCTGCCGCACAGAGTTCTGCGTCGCCAGCACAAACCACGTTTCACTACCAAGAGACCAAATACTTTCTATTAAATACAAAAACATGTTGTCAAATCCGTGTTGCAATAAAGGTCTTATTGGAACTTTTCACTCCTAGTTGTCTTTTGGAGACTGTGTCCTGGTTAACTAGGAGTCCCCCTTTTATTTTCTCTAAACCATTGGCAGCCTAATGTTCACAGCTGTGGTTGCCTTGAGCAGGTGAGTGTTTCAGGTGCTGACTTAAATTACTAAAATATCCCATCAATAGATCTGATTTTAATAACCAACTTTCCAGGTCAGAGAAGTTTGTTGTGGAGCAGCTGTAAAATCCTACATCCATTTTGTCCCTTTGGCATATTAAGTGAACAGTTGAGTTCAGGAAGAAGGCAGCTTTTGGTGCATGCAGAACTCATACATGTCAGCTGTAAGAATAAAGACCTCATAACTTCAGTTAAGCTGCTTCACATTTTAAGCATTTGAAGCCAAACTTTTAGTTCCAGCTGGAACTTTTTCAGGGATGTTACATACCCCTCTGAATAAGCTCAAGGATGTGGCAGATTGATCCTTTTATATTAGACCAATGAATGAGAAGGATGACAATTTTTATATCCAAACCCAAATGCTTTGGCTACTTTGTGTACAGAGACAAGCTTGCAGGTGCTGTGTAGTTGGAGTTTGTTTTAAAGGCTGCTTCATACCTAAAGGTGGTGCTTGCATCTGATGCCCATTTTCAGTAATGGTGTTTCCTGAACAAGAGGCAGTCAGCTACTTTAATTAGTACACAGGTCATACCAGTGTTAAAAAACTGATGCTGTGTTTTGTCCAGACGCCAGCTTCAAAACAGCTTCAGGTGCTCTTAAAGAGTGCAGGGAAATCCTGTTCAGAGAGGAAGCCAGGAACGTGTCCTTTCTGGGCTAGCTGGAGAGCTGCCTCTCACTCCGGAGCGCTGCTGTGTGTCGGGGCTAGGGTGGGTCAGTGCAGCCACAGCCAGCTCCTCTTCCGCGGCTCAGCCTTGCGCCCCTCATCGCCTGCACGGAGAGTCAGTTCAGGCAGCTCTTCCGTCTGAAACGAACTGAAGAGAACGGGATTAATGCGGGCAATCCACAATCTTCCCCAGTCGCAAGGGAGGGAGAAACTCTAAACCCAAAGTAGCTGGAGGGTCCTGTGGAGTCAAAGAGATGGGAATAAGGCCCTCTGAAAGCCCTTGAGGTGCAGAACTCTTTTAACTGAAAGAACAGTTTAGCAGGAGAGAGGGTTTCGCTTTACGCTCGCACCGCACGCGCCCCGCGTTCTCTCGCCGGGCGGGGGCGCGNCTCGGGCTCCGCGGGCGCGCAGCGGGCCGCTGGCAGCGCCTGGCGGGCCCTGCCTCGGCGGGGCTCCGAGACAGCTGCTGGCCTGAGTGTCCGTGCGCCCGCGCGGAGAGAAACCGGCGCTGCCCTTTGTGCTGCCCGTAAAGAATGAAGGAGAGGAAGGGTGCTGTGCAGGTGGCCCGCTGGCTGTTGTGCCAGTCGATGTATCTTCGCTGGCCGGTAGGGTACATACCCGTCGTTCCCAAGAGTTAGCCAGAGGTGTTAATGTGTTGAGATGCTCTGGCTGAGATATAGGCAAAGATGGAGCTTACTGGGGTGACCGAAGCTTTAAAGCTTTTTCACCTTGTATTAGAGATGTATATGTGTAAGTACTCGGGGCTGGAGATAGCATCCTAGAGGTTGTTACCCATGCAGGTACTGCAGGATCTCAGGAAGCTTTGGCCACCATCTCAGCGTCCTCGTGTTTTGTCAGTATGTGCATAGAAAAATCCCAAGCTGGCACAGGACAAGCTTTCATGATGCTACCCCCTGGGCAAAGCTGCTTATTTGCTTTTTGAACTGCAGATGGGTATGGAAAATGGATCAAAGGATATGAGTCTGACGTATAGTGCATTAAATCAAGAAAATTCAGCTTTGTTACTTAGGTGGTGACTTGGAACTATTTATAAGAGGATCTTTACAGCCAAAACTGTGTCTATAAGGCTGACTCTAAAGAGTGAATTTGGTGCTTGCAGAAAGGATAAAGGTGACAACAGAAGGGGCAAAGTTTTGTTTATTTATTTACTTCATAAACAACTGCAATAGATGATTCTTCCTCCTGCCTGTGTTTCCGGGGATGCTACTCATGTTACAATGGGAGCTGTTTCACTATGATAGCAAATTCTCTACCTTTCTACCTCAAATGGCAATGGTCACCTTTGAACATTGTATGTGTAAAAGGAACGTGGAAAGAGCTATCCAGCATTACAAAATTTTTAAGTGGTTTCAAAGTGGCACCCAAATTCGGAATCTTTAAAAGATTTAGACTCAGTCCCTGTGGTCTTTGCTCTGCTGCAGCTGTTGACTTCCAGAATGGCACATTAGGTCTTCTGTAAATACAAACTATGAAATAAGGCTAGTACATTTGTACAGTCCTTTCATAATGTCAAAGTTAAATATCTTTTACGTAGACCCTTTACTCCCGTCTTTTTTTCTTTTTGAAATTCCTCATAGTGTCGAGCAGGTAGAAAGGATGACTTCTTATTCTCCCTCCTGCCCTCCAAGTTTTAGTTATGGATTAACCACTGTGGTCTCATTGGGATAAAGTGTTATTGTTTTCCCTTTGAATTCTGATTTATCTTGAGATTGTATAGGGACTAGAAACATTTGATTTGTACGCACAGATGTCACATGTTCCCACTTAAAGGTTGCTCTGTGAATTTGAGCACTTCATTATTGAAGAGGGATTGGTAAGGGAATTCTCTGGAAAACATCTAGAGTTATTAATACGAGTGGAGGCTATTAAAATTTGATCAGGCAAGTCATGATGACTTAATTCTTCTGACTTCCATAGATATCCGTATTGCCAGGTCATGTATCATAGTAGCAAATTCAACTGAATCTTGGGTTTCTTAAAAGTCATGTCATAACTGAGGCAGCTGTGAAGGAGTTTTTGTTTTGCAGCAGCCATTGGCTGCTGAGACATGAAGTGGAACAAGTGTAGCTTGCATGAAATTACATTAAGTGCTACTGAGCATATGCTCTGTAATTCAGTTACTTGCAGAATACACGGAATTTTGTTTCTTTGTTAAAAGAAGTACTGTAATTAAATAATACTTACAAACAGCTAGATATATAATTACAAGAATTTTCCAGTGTTGCTGTCTGTCTTTGCTGTCCCTGGATTTTGGTAATACCTCCATATTTATCTGAACAGGTGGTCAGTCATTCTTCAGCCGAAAGGACTCCATCCGAACCATCTACACATCTCTGCATAATGAGCTGAAGAAGGTGGTGGCGACGGGTCACAATGCACTAGGAGGAACAGCTCCTCACTTGGAAGAGCTGCTTTCTCACCTGTCTGAACAGCTCTGTTTTTTTGTTCAGGCTCGGATGGAAATTGCTGACTTCTATGAAAAAATGTACACGCTCAGCACCCAAAAGTTCATTAACTCTGAGGAACTGGTAAACATTTTGGAATCCATCTTAAAGAAATACAGTTCAAGGTCAGTGCTTCTTTGCTGGCAGTACATACTCAGACACGTGATCTGTAATACCTGATGTTGAAGTTCAAAGCAAACCTAAAGACTTTGCTGTCCTTTGACTGCTGAACAGCACAGTCTCTTCATGAATTCATGTGTGAAGTCTGTGTTGGCCAGCAGCATCAGATGCATGAAGTTTCTTCAAAAGAAGAAAAATAGAAAAGGGAGTCTGCTTGTGGTGTACTAGGAGCCTCCTTCCCTATGCCTGAATTAATGCTCAGCATGTTCATTTTCAGGAGAGAGGAAGAGTGGTTTTGGTTTTATAAGATGCAAGGCTTCTTGGACGCTTTCTTTGGCAGGGGAGAGGAAACAAGCTTTAATTTCATGTGGACTTCAGTAAAGGTGACATAAATAAAGCCAATACTTTGACTGTGACAATCTTCCTTTTTAGGCTAGAATATATGTGTTGTTAGATCTGTCTGTCCGGCCTATCTGGAAGGGTTTTATGGTGCTCTGTTACCAGTTTTCTCCAGAGGTCTTGGAGCCAGTAGGAGGAGCACCTCTGAGACGTTGGTCCTTGACAGTATGGTTTCTTGAAGTTAAGATTTAATAGTTCCTGTTACAAAAATCCTGGGATGTTTCTAAATGAGGGTAGGATGGGTATTTCACATCTAACTTATATACCTTGAAAGTGATGGCAGTTTAAAAGAGAATTTTTGCATGCTTGTCAACACACTCGATTCTGCCTCTTCATTTTAAACCAAAGAAGATAGCCATTGTAGGAAGCTGACTGTCAGATGTGGTTGAATTCCTTTAAATCACTGTTAGTGAAATAGTGTCTAAGAGGACTTTTGGGGAGAATATTCATAGGTCTTACATTTTTCAGTTATGGTTTTTACATTTTTCACCTAGGAAAAATGAAAATAATTCAGTGCTGCTTTCTGGTATTCCAGATTGAAACACTGCAGCTGATTCCCTTATTTTTTTAGGGATACCTTTGGCAAATTGCTATGTAATTTTGCAATTTGAAAATGAAAACTAGTCTGTATGATCTCAGTAGCGATGTTTTGCAATTCCTGGCTTGTGGTCACTTAAAATATCAGAGCTGTTAGTCCAATAAAAGCCTGAAACTTAGATATATTTTCTGTGGTGTGATAAACTTTGGGGAGTAAAGGGAAGTAAGTTGAAGGTTTGGGATGTTTTTGTTGTTGTCTTGTTTTGTTTTGTTTTGTTTTGTTTTAAAAACTGATATCTCTTGTACACCAACAACTGCCCTCTGTTCTGAGCCTGTGCTAAATCAACAGCACTGCTTAAAATCTGAGAACCTAAATTCTTATTTTGATGAAGTGGAGACCATACCTGCACACAAAATGTTTTACTATGCCATTTAAACACATTACATGGGTATATTTGTACTTCTAAGGCATTATGAGTTATATAATATGTTTATATAATATCTATTGTATAACTATATATATTATTACATCTTAATAAAAAAATAAGTAATACCTCGCTGGAAAAAATGCTGATGATCCTGCTTTGGGTTAACAAGCAGTTTTTAAGTCAGAGACAATCTAAGATGCTTTCAGGGCTATTTCAGTAGCTGCAGTGTGCTCCTCCCCAGTGATGTACAAAATATTTCTGAGAAAAGTGGGTATGATGATACATTCCTTTAGTCCTTCCTTTTAGTTTCTTCGTATCTCAGGTCAGTTTCTGGGGGGTGTTATGTTGATATGTACTGGCTGCAAGGCATTTCTGCTTTACAGGTGAAAGATCAAATAAACTCATCCTTACCCAGCCTCTTCCCACTGGCAATATATTCCTCACTTGTAGTTGAGGACGTGTGCCATTATTTCAGCCAGCTGTGCTAAGGGTGGACAGGATGTGTGGTTTTTAGATAGGTTCTGGCCTTGGTTCCTTTCCTTTATGTGTGAAAATAGCTGGTCAGATAACATAGAGGAAATACTTGGTTGCTAGTAAAGGAGCAGCAGAACTGACAGTAAACAAGACATACAGTTAGTATCTGAAATATCATTAATTCTTGAACAGTTTAAATTTATTTTGTTACTATTTTATTACTACTTATTGCTGACCTGTGCGTGGCCAGTACTCGACATTTTTCTTTTCATTTTTTTTCTAGAATACATCTAGAGAAGTAACTTCTGAAGTTTTTAACTGTTGATTTGGGTGGGATCTTAAATAATTAAAGCAGCATCAGAAGCAGGATCCTTTAAAAGCTTAGTATAAAATGCACAAGTAACTATAGCACCTATTTTGATGTAACAATTTTTAAATGTTTAATGTTTTTTATCTAGTCACCATTTTGTAATGTGTGCATGAATGGGTGGTCTCTGGAAGTAAATAAAAAGAAAATGTGGCTTCTTCACAGTCTGCAAAACAAAACTACCATCCCTCTGCTTTCAGGAATGATTAGGAGCAAAAAAAGTCAAATTTCCAATGTGTTTTTAAGTTTTGACACTCTGGCTTATGAAATAATGTAAAAACTTGTCTGTTTTACATGATACTGAGCTCAGTTGGATGTTTCTATGTTGTAAAACTCAATTACAGCAGATATACTGAGCACATAACTCGTCAGTTTATTCTGCAACCATACCAAGCTTCTCAGCTCTGTCTGAGGAGTGTATTTTTGGATTAAAACAGTTTAGCAAATCCTGCTGGACAGTGAAACATTAAGAAAGCCATGAAGCAAAGTAGAAGTGGGAAGCTGTACATCAGAATGTTAATCCAGGAGACTTTGGCAGTGCTGCCTTAATCGGGATTTTTATATTGGTTTTAAGATTGAAGAAAACCTTCTTGATCTGACTGCAAATGTGTTTAAACCACCGTGCTGTGTGTCATTTGATGGGACTGCAACAAATAATGTTGCATAATACTTCTTGTACCTTCTTAAAATACACAGCAATGAAACTGTTTTTCTGGTGAATACGAAAACCATTGGATATATTTAATGTTGGCTGTTAGAAATTATTTTTTGTTGACTCTTGTTAGTACTCTTGTTTATTCAAAGTAATATAAATATGCTCTGGACTTCTCAGCCCACCAAAGTGGCCAGTAAACTCTGGATCTCTGCTATAGCAGCTTGACCTCAGGGTTGCTGGGATGTGCTGTGTGCAGAAGGTGCCTGGTCACCCAGCCAGGCTGGTTTGCCCAACATGGTGCATCTGCTGGCTTATGATATTCTTAATTTCATTTTCTTCAAATAAATTTGGACTTGCATCTTAATAACAGATCCTTGCATGGTACAAGTTGTGGCTTCCTAAAAAAAGAGATGCTTACAGATCAGTGATAAAATAGTCAGACATTTCTCACAAGCCAAAGGAAAAGTAGTGGAGAGGGGATGAAAAGCCTGACATTTTCATTCTCTCTTCAGGTCTATAACAAAATGAAATGTTTTGGTCTTGAACCAACTATTTCCAAAATGGGTTATATTTGTTGTGTCCTAGAAGCTGACAGGAATAATGACATTGCTTTAGTTTTAAAAGTTGGAAAAATTCCAAATAAACTTAACTGATTTAAACCAATAACAAGACCCAAGATATTTTTCGGAAGTGAGAAGATAAATCTGTCTTTACTTATATGGAAACCTCATCAAGTCTTGTCTTTGAACTGTTCATTGTTCTTTATTAGACTCCTCTTTGAATCGTAAATGCCAGTGAGGGAATGCATTTGCTAAAAAGGCCACCTCTTTCTAAAATTGCATGTTTTACACTGTTTCAATTAAGTATGTTATTGATGATGTTATTAATTTGCAAATAATTTGATTATCATAGGAAGAGAGGTAGACTGCATCTGTATTTTTTCTAAATGTCAGGAAAGTAAAGTGAGAAGAGAAGGAGTAAATTGTGATTCCAAAAAGCAAAACCAAACTTCCTCATAACTCCCCTATGGGGACGACAGATTTGTAACATAATTTCTTTGATTTAACTTAATGTCTTACTGCTATTCCACAACCATCGAGACATATATTACTGTCAGAAGAGATTTTAAATCAGAACAAGATCACCTGAATTTAAAAAGAAATGTGTTATAGTAGTTAATGGATTAAGATAAACTGTGATTGTTCTTGAACTGATGAAATATAACTCCCTTACTTTGATAGAGAAAGGGCTGACAGGTGGTTTTTTTGTTAGATGTGAAGCGCTGTTTGTTCATGAAAATATTTACCCTAATTATGTAAAAAGAACTGTTCTTTAAATTAAGAAAATTATTTTTTGTTTACACTTTGCTCTGCTTTGATGTTTGTCTGTTAACTGGCAAATACTATCTGGTTATTTCACCATTGCGTACAGCAGTTCTCATGTCTTGACTAATGTTATGTTTTCTAGATTTCATCATCCAATCCTCAGTCCTCTTGAAAGCAGTTTCCAGCTGGAGGTAGATGTGCTTGCACACCTCTTAAAGGCTCAGGCTCAGATCTCAGAGTGGAAGTTCCTTCCATCCCTGGTCAACTTGCACAGTGCTCACACAAAGCTACAGACTTGGGGCCAAATTTTTGAGAAACAGCGGGAGACCAAGAAGCACCTGTTTGGAGGGCAGTCTCAGAAGGCTGTGCAACCTCCACACCTCTTCCTCTGGCTGATGAAGCTCAAGAACATTCTCCTTGCCAAGTTTAGCTTTTACTTTCATGAGGCCCTTAGTCGACAGACAACAGCATCTGAAATGAAAACTTTGACTGCTAAAACAAATCCTGATTACTTTGGGAAGATTTCCAGCTTCATCCGGAAGTATGATGCTGTCAACGTTTCCTTAATTTTTGACAATCGTGGATCAGAGAGTTTTCAGGGACATGGTTATCATCATCCCCATTCATACAGGGAAGCCCCCAAAGGAGTGGATCAGTATCCTGCAGTGGTGTCTCTGCCCAGTGACAGGCCTGTTATGCACTGGCCCAATGTCATCATGATTATGACTGATAGAACCTCTGACCTCAACAGTTTGGAGAAGGTTGTTCACTTCTATGATGACAAAGTTCAAAGCACCTACTTTCTGACTCGCCCCGAACCTCACTTTACCATTGTCGTTATTTTCGAGTCCAAGAAGTCAGAAAGGGACTATCATTTCATTTCTTTTCTCAATGAAATTTCACATTCCCTTAAGAACTCCAAAGCTTTTGCAAGTTTGAAACCTGGATCCAAAGGGTGAAGTACTGACTACTTAAAAGTTGTCAAGGCACTATGCCAGCCTTGAGGGAGCTGTAGTTTTCAAAGTTACGTAAATTTGTGAATCTCAGAGTCCAATTGAAAAGGAACCATTTTTTAAAATAAGTTTGGTTGTTTTTTTTTTAAGCTTACAGACACTTGAAGAAAAGTATTTTTGGGCAGTACTCAGTGGGGCAACTTAATATGTGGGGTGGTAAAGGGACACTGTGGGGGTTTTTGGTGTGGTTTTTAATTTACAGTATGATTTATTTTTTTAGTCCACAGTTTTGTTGCCTGTATCAGAAAGGAATGTATGCACTTTATCATAGTCTGATCATTGACTGTCTTCTACAGAGTTTATTGAAAATGTGGTGAGGATGGAAGATAACACTTTTCAGAAAACTGCATTGCCTGACAGGAATGATTTCTGGGAACTAAACACTGATGCAAGGGAATATTTTAAAAAGTGAACCTGCAAAAACACATTTTAAATAAAAAAGATGAGAATCAGAAAAGTCACTTTTGTTAATTATAATTTAGTTTCCAAATGATTTAAAATGATAATTAAGGTCTCTCACACTCTGTTAAGCGCTGGTAATCTGTTCTAAAGGCCCTGTGTTGTAAAGCTTGGTCATTGCTTGAGGACTTGGGCTGGGGCAAGAAAAGGTGCAGCGTGGCCTGGAAGGCTGATATTCTCTGGAGTGCTGTGACTGTGGGCCCAGTCTTGGCTCAGACAAGCCAAGCAGACAACCTGATTTAGAGCAGGTGTTCTAGGAGGAGCAGCTCCATGGAAAAACACCAAGGCTCTATTCAATTTGTGCTTTTGTCTGGCTAACTTGAAAAAAAAAGCAGTAGAAAATGCCCTTTCTAAGTGATTTATTATCTAATATGCTGTTAGTGTCAACCTAGATTTGTTTTCAGGTTTTTATAACTATTTTTTTCTCTCTGTTCAGTTTTAAATAATTTCATAATTAAGCCAAAACACTTTGGGGATTTAGATTTAAATACATAGCCTATGCAGTATGTTTACCTCACTCTTTCACCATGTCTAGGCTGCAGGGTTGGAAAAAGTATGTTTTCTAGTTACCCTGAAAGTGCTTTAATGTGGAAATCAGGGTTTCCAAACACAGTAAAGGGGTCCATTTGGCTGTGCCTCTAGCCTTACATTGCACGATTCTTCTGACTGTTAGCTATGCAGTTGTGCACGCACTTTCACGGAGTTCAGGAGAACTGATGTATATATAAGTGTAGTAAAGTAAGGTCATAAGTTGACACTCTGTAATGCATAATAACATCATCAACTTGGTTTTAAGAGGGAGTTCAAGTCAAAATGTTGGTTTCTGTTAAAATTGAACTATAAAAGATACTTTGGCGAATGTGTCTTTTAATGATTCCCTCTCTGCCACAGAAGGTTTTGGTAACTTGTCTTGCCTCTCTGCAAATACTGACTTTTTACAATTATATAAGCATATAAGCACGTTCTGTTCTTGAAATACAAGCTCTGACTTTCCACTCTGTGCCAAATGGAACCTTCCTTGCTTTGCTCTGTATGCAGCCTGTTTTGAATATGTGTGCTACTGCCTTTTATCTGAAGTCTTGGTTTGACTGCAGCACCACTCGAAAAAGCTTGGTCTTCTCTTTGCCACTAGAAAATAACAGGGGTTGCAAATATACCAGCTGTGGAAGGGCGCCTGTTTTTTCTAAGAGTGTTACCTGTTGCAGCTTGAATTGCATTTTAACAGGACAAAGTTGCGAATGACAGTACTCAGAGAGTTTGTGTGCTTCCCGCTGTGGGACAGTGACCTTGTAATAATGTGTAGTTTTGACTTCCTCAGCCTGACTAACACAAAAGAAACTGTTGCCAGAACTGATTCCCAGTCTTCAGCAGTGTAAATAAAGTGTTCTACAAAATCTGTCTGCCTGTACAGTACTTCCCTGTCACAGTATCTGTGGGAAAGGAGAGAGAAAACTGGAGGAAGAAACCACATGGTACAGACATAAGGGAGGAGTTGGAAGACGTGGAAGGGAAATTTGCTGCCCTTTGAAGCAGGCCAGCAGCTTCTACCTGTTGCTGAAATGGCTAGAGGCTGTTCCCAGTGGTTTTTGTGGGGAGAGGAAAAGGCAGTTACTGTTCAGCAGACTTGGTAGCTCGCATCACACTCCTGTCTGTTCTTGGCAAATGGTGTCTCAGAAGGGATGGGATGCTGGGTGATGTTTCTGTGCAGGAGGAGGTGGTTTGCTGCAGTTTTTCCTTCAGAGGATCGTGGGGAAGCAATCACAGGAACCTTGTGACTCATGGGTAAGAATTTCTGAATAGTTGTTGAAGAACCAAAGGGAGCCATAACCATTACTCTTGTGGCGTGTGAAGGGAGGGAATTGGAGAGATTGGCAGGCAAAGGGTAGAAAGAATTGGGTGCTGGAGGAACTTGTGGGGCTGTCTCTGAGGCCTGTCCCTGTGGCTCTCCTTGTAAGAGCTCAGCATTAAATTAATATAACATGGGGAGCAGAAAGCTCAGGCTGTAGGAAGTGACTTGGATGAAGACAGGTGAAGCTGAAGAGAGGTAACATACAATCAATATGAAACAGTGTTGCAGAGTTGAGGTGTGCTGTGACCAGAAACAAAGCCTGGGGAGTCTGAGCATGTGGAAGGAATGAATAAATAAAGATTTGTCAGATCCGTGAACACTCGCTGCACAGTTTCTTGTTTGATGCTTTATGGAGTTTATGTTTTCAATTACAAATGAGGCAATGGGGAGACTGCACTGGGTTCAAACTGGAAGATTAGATATGTGGAAGAAATTCTTTGCTACGAGCATGGTGAGACATTGGAACAGGCTGTCCAGACAAGCTGTGGTTGCTCCATCCCTGGCCAGGTTGGATGGGGCTTGGAGCAATCTGGTCTAGTGGAATGTGTCTCCAGCCATGGCAGGGACTTGAATGTAGATTGTCTTTAAGATCCCTGTCAGCCCGAACCATTCTGTAATTCTGTATCTATGATGTAAAACTGGCTAGGCCAGAAATGAAAACCTGCATAATTAAGGGGGAACATATCTGTGGAGTAAGTAAACAAACTCAGTAACTGGAAAAAAATATATTCATTACTAACTCCAGCACTCAGAAGATTGATTAGTGTCTTTACTATAAGAACTGGAAAACAAATAGACTTTTGCTGAACTGCATGATACCCCATCTGCCAGCTTTTCCTCTACACCAATTTTGCTAAGATGAAATGTGCTAGTACTGAGAAAGTCACATATAAATGACTGCTTTAAATGCAAGATGTAAAGATATTTATGATAGCATACTGAAAGCTATTGCTTCCAGACATATTTAAACATTTTTAAAACAGGTACTGAGATTTGATATTCCCAGTGCCATTCAGATTGCTTAGAATAGCAGTGTTGAAGCTTATCTTGTAGCAAATTTCGTGTACCTCATCATTTGCTCGAGTCCATCAGGATACTGGGGGAATATTTAATTTAGTATCCTTTGCCTGCAGTCTGATTTTGACAGCAAATGTATTCTAAGAATAGTCTTAGATATTTTATATTTATGTCTTGTAAGCTGATTTCTTTTGCATGTGGTATTCAGTTTTTTTCTTGAAAAAGACATTCTTTTATTTCTCCTCCTTTTGGATAAGGACAGTGCAGGGAATGAACACTAATATATTTTGATTGTGCTGTGAAGGACTGCAACATATGCATAATGCACATAATATTCAGGCTTTAATGATCTAAAAGTAATGGAAGCTCCTAGTATCTGTTTGAATGCTAACACCTAGTGTTTATCTAATCCACTTTTAAAAAATATATTTTCACTATAACAGAAAGTGATTTTATGGCACTCACACAGTTAATCACTGTTCTGGTCCACTCTTCTTCATATACAAGCCTTTTGAGACATTTGTGATCATTCTAGTGCTAGTTCTTTGACATAATTTATCTAAGGCTTCTTTGTGTATGGGCTTCAGGTCAGCCTGCTGCTGCCTTTGGCTGCACTGGGTCCCAGTCTTCTCATAACCAAGCTTTGCTTGAGAAAATCAGCAGTGTGCTGTACTTCATTCCTCAAGTCCTGTTTTTTGGCCCACTGCCTACGAGTCCTCATCTTGCAGAAAGCAGAATGTTGCACAGCATGGCTAGTCTTGGGCTTCTGGTGAGATCTCGTTGCTTCCAGAAGTGCTGTCACTAAGCTGACTTAGTTGGCTGAAAAGTTTGGTGTTTCTGCCTTGTTTGCTCCAGAAGTCCTGTTTTCAGACTCCCACAGATGTAAGCTAGCCATGCCCAGGCTTAGGTACCCACAGCTTTGCAGTGGAGGCTAAGCACTGCTTATTTGCTTGGGCTCTGCCTGAGCCTCAAGAGCAGTAGGTCAGTGTTGTGCCCACGGGAACAGCTGGTGAGTGGCCCAGCAGGGATGGCCTTTGGGCTGCAATTGTGCAGTGATGGGAGCTGTTTATTGGGAAAAGCAGAAGAGGCTCTGGAAATGAGAATGCTGACAAAGGACAGCAATAGTATAATGTTTTGCAGACCGGGTAAAAACAATACACAAGTCAAATGCAAGATGAAACTGGACTCTGATTTCATGTTAGCAAAGGCCTGATTTAAACATGAAGTCTCCTTTGGAGAATAGAGGTAACAGGTTTTTGCCATGAAATTGCTTTAAGTACTGAAAAATTTTCTCCAGGAACTGTTTCTTTCCCTCTCTGGTGCATGCATGCACTCAACACATGGCCTGACCTATTTTGGTCATTGCTATGGAGCTTTTTGGGGGGAGTTTGCCTGTTTGAGTACAGTTCTCTCTTAACTTTCAACCTGGTGTTGCAGCCACTGGATTTGTGGTAGGGTAACTGAGTTCTCCATCTTGCAGCTGGGACCTGGCTGTGCCCCAGCTACACAGGGCAGTGTCAAGGAGAACAATGTGCAGGAGAAGGGGAGACAAGTCACTACAAGATGGGCTTGGGCAGATGACAGCTCTGGGAAAGACAGGCAGGGAGAAAAGAGATGTAAAAGAGCTGCATTGCAGATGGACCGTGAGTAGAAGATTTTTGTTGGCCTCTCTGCATTGCTGGCCTAATTTCACAGGAATCTATCTAAATTTTATGTACTAGACCCCACCTGTAGTTGCAGCTGCTTGTTTTACGTGACTAAAATAACTATACCCTTTCTAGGAGGGTGGTGTTCTATGGTTTCGTACCAGCAGTCTTGGCCAAGCAGCTGTTTTTGGGCAGGTGATTAAGACAAGCTTTGTGGTATCCTGTAATTAGCTGGGATATGCTGCTACAATGCTACAAGCTAACATCTGAAGCTTCAGAGCAGTGAAATGCTGTGCTTCATTTGTGCAGCTCACTGCTGATAAAATATTTAGCAGCGCTAAGTTTTTGGCTCTGATGTATGCATCATTTGCTGTAAAGGTGTTGAGAGGCTTTTTAATGTGTGCATGTTGAATTCCTCAGATCAGAGCCATAAGGAGCCAACATCACCATGGTCCTTTACTGGGATGCACCTTGAACCAAGAATTGTAAGGTTCCTGTGGGAAAGATGATGTGATCCTTGGCAAAATGAGAGCCAGTTAGAGATGCTGAAGTTAGGCTAAGGGTATCCCTATTAAAGTGAATTCCCAGCCTTTTGCTTTTGTCCTGGAGTTAGTTCTCTCGGGGAACCCAGGCAGAAGGAATTGCCTCCCACAGTATGGAATAGCCTGACGGTCTCCTAAACATTTATTTAGTAAAATGTCATACCCAATATCAATGTTGGCTTTGACCAGGGGAATCCAAGTCAATCTCTTCCTCTTCTGTATGGTTATGCAGATGTTCAGCAGAGCCTCCAGGTATCTCCTCTGCTTTCTCAGGTGAGGGGAATAAACTTCCTCCCCCTGGCCCTGGATAATTCTCTTGGCAAATGGAGGAGGAGAGGTTAAATTGTCTGAAAAGGAGAAGCTCATCTGCTTTCTGGGGGGTGTGCAGCCCATTCAAATCATCACTGTGAACAGTGAAGGGTAGCCCAAGGGCCACGCTGCTTTCAGCAGGTCAGTGGTGGCTGCTGCAGCCTGAAGCTACAGGTTCTCCCAGTGCAATTGCTGGGTCTGGTTCTTAAGGGGCTGGGAGTGATTCTTCACCAAGGATTGCCTGAGACCTCCATATCACCTAGAGGTAAAACTCTAGGATGACAACACTTAAAGAGTGAAAACTTGGGTTACAATACCATGCCTTTCATGTGAGGGCTCTGCATTAGACTTGTAGTAGGAGAGCTGAGGCTGCTTTTGCCTCCAGCGGTACAGCTGGCTCCTGTCCTCAGTCTGAGAGATGCCAGCATTTGTCATGGGGATGGGGTGCGACTGGGAGTACAAACAGATTTAGCTTTCTGCTTTTAATCCTGTGATGCAAATCTGCCCAAACTGTTTTGAAAAGTTGACAGATTAAGTCCCATTCTAGGTGTACAGCTCGTCTCTGAGTAAAGTGCCTGGAGCTCTGCTGAAAGCAAGATGTATAAGCCAAATAAAAGCTGCCTTTCCTTTCTCATCATGCATCCCTGCCTGGAAAGAGCAAGAGCAAGTTACTTTCAAATGTCATTGGATAATAGCTTTTTGGGAAAAACCTGATCCTCATTTATTGTTACAGAAGCAGGGAATGATTGCAATGAATCAAGTCCGCACCTCACCTTCCTATGCAATTTATCTACAATTTTGCCTGCAAATTCAGTAGAATTGGGTGTAGCCCATCAGTCATCTCCACGATGAAGTTACACTGTGTGCTCAGGCTGGCTTTGCTTGGAGGACTTCAAAATTTTGTACGCTGAATTTTCCCAGCATAGGAGTTGCCTCAAGCTGACTGACCTGCTGACTGCACCTTGCAGGGAGAAAAGCAGGAGGTAAATTTCTGAAGCTGTGTGTTACTCACTCTCCATCAGGTATATAAAAAAAATGGGTGTAAATCTTGCTCCAACCTTGTGGTATTTGTGGCACTATCTAATTTTTCTTGCCATCCCTGTAGACTGAAGTTATATCCCAAATTCTTATCCCAGAAAATGCGAGGCTCTCAATATCTAAATATGCTGTGGGTGCCTCAGGCTCACCTCTGCTTAGAACTAATTTGTTAAAATAATGGCTTCTAAGTTAGGAATGGCTCATTCTAATTGTTTCTACCTAAAATTATCAGAGAACGGTTAAAAAATCCCACCACCATCTTGTTGATGAACTTTTAGTATGTTCAAAAAGGAAGCGCAAGTCAAGAGATGGAGCAGTCACAAGCTCTTGCCACATCTACATTTAAAGTTGTCAAGGAAAATATCTTCAGGGGGCTAAGATAATAATATGTTGAAACTATAAAGCTCATGCTTCAGAGTGTAATTTACTCACCAAACACTGAGGAATTCATCTGTCTGGAATGTTATTCTGCAAATGTGCATTAAGGTGAATTTTATTGTTTTATGCTTCATGGTAGCATTTTCTTAAGCACTTATTTGTATACGTTATGTTTGAAATGAGCCAGATACCGCTTTTTCCAAGCTGCAGAGATTCAGAGATTGCAGAGTGTGGCTTGAAACTCAGTGCAGCAGATTCCTGTTTGCAATTTTTGTACCATTTCTAAATGCGTATGTTTGATAAGTTAAACCACATTTTTGCTTCAGTAAAGCAGAAAAAGTGCCACTAGGGGGTGGTATTATTACAAAAAGAAAAAGTAATTAGGACTCTCTTTCCAGAATAAAGTAATTTATACTCTCCTCGTACACATTTATAAACATGGGATAGATCTTACCGCTCTAATCAGATCTGTTTGAGTCTTGCTGGCTATTTTCCCCACAGAGTGATTTGTAGTTCTGCTTTAGCTGTAAACAGCAATAGCAGGTATCTAGTTTCATACCCTAATGTATATATGAATACTAAAATGATGTTGTTTCATCTTCTCTGCAAGCAACTTTTTTATTGATTGCCAAAAAAATCTTTAAAAGAGCTTGTGTGATTTTTTTTTCTCTTGAAAACTACCCATTCACTTAAACTTGCATTCCAGTTCAGAAAAAAATGGAGTGGGTTTTGTCTTTCCTTTTTTATTTTACTTCTTAAACAGTGAGAAAATGAAAAAAAAAAAATTGTTTACCAAGGCTGTGCAGTGTGACCTGTTAAAGGCCTCATAGGGAGCATCAGGCTAGGGTTTAAGCCTAATGCAAACTAATAGGATTTTGATAGTCTTCTGTGAGAAGAGCTACTGTGGTATATAGGTGTAAATATATATATATAGCCTATGCGTGTGTGTGTATGGAATGTGGTATAATCATATGCATGTGTATGGTATCACCACATACATTGGATAAATGGTTGTACAGTACCAACCAAAGTATGGGCAGAGCACTGGGCAGTGCAGGCTGAGGGGCAGGGACAGGGCAGTGCAGGGGCTGGGTGGCTCAGGCCCTGGGGGCCAATGTCCTTGTGCTGCTTTGGGTTGTTGTAGAATCACAGAATGATTTGGGATTTTGGGTTGGGAGGGATATGAAAGATCATCTAGTTCCAATCCCCTTCCATGGGCAGACACCTTTTACAAGCCCCACAGGATGCTGTTGGGTTTGTGCTTGGGCGCGAGGGCTGAGGGCAGGTGCCTGTGCCACCCCACTGCTGCCCTAAGCATGGAGGGTGGAGGAGTTTTGCCAATGCTACAGCCTGCACCAGCCCCAAAGAGAACCTGCAGGAGGCAGAGGAGAGGGGAAAGTGGAAGGAGCACAAGGGTCAAAGGAGAAGCCAGCAGGAATTTCTCTTCTTCCATCTGTCCTCCAAGAAGAGAGCAAGCCAATTTCACGGCACTTAGAGCATGACTGATGCACCTGTAGCGCCTGGGGGTGCGGGCTCGCTGTGCCCGGGGGTCAGGAGGGGATGGTGCTCCCAGACAGCAACAAACTCCTCCCAACCTGTTGCACCCTTTTGTGATGACAGCCAAGCTTGTGCTTCACCCGCTGCCCCCAGACTGGGTCGCACTTCAGTAATAATTGTATTTATTTCTCCTTCTTTGGTGTTGGAAGGTAGCTGGGTGTAAAACATTATCTAGACACAGCCTTTTGGGCTTTGATGTGATCTGAGAAGCGTTAATGTGTGTTTCCCTGCTTCTGCTTTACACCACTGCACACGACGACTGTGCTGCCAGGGGGCAGCGCTGCAGCCTGAGCTGGAGTTAAAATGATGATCACATGGGGTTTGGTGGTGCTCAGTAAATGCATTCCTGCACCATGACGATGCTGAAATCCTGGCTCTCCAGGGGACAGGACGGTGCCTTTGAACTGACACTGCGACTGCGTGCATAGGATGCAAACGCAGCACGCAAAGCCACCCTGTGGTGTGCTGGATTAATAGAACAGATTTCCAATGAATCATTGGGAAGATGAAATTTTGTACCTGCATTTAATCTTAGCCTGATAAATCACTTCGGGGGGGGGGGG
>WBMY01010831.1:745714-872537 GCA_013397315.1 Donacobius atricapilla | reverse complement strand
GGCGAACCCCCACAAATCCAACAGTAAAATACATGCAATTAGTGCTCCGATGATGAGACAGACTTGGGGTTGGAGAGCTGACAGTGGTGGGGAGCCTGGGTGATAGTGTGGGGCTGGGGCAACATGGATGGAAGTTGGATTGCACTGCAAAAACACAGCTTGGGGTGGGAGCAGCAGCAGGGCAGAGCTGAGTGCCCTGGTAGCTCCTCCTCATTTGCACGCTGGCCATTGAGTGTATGGTTAAAAACTAATAATTTTCAGCCAGTTACTATAGCAATGGTGTGGCATGAGTTGTCATGGTGATGGAGCAGAATTTTTCCTCATGTTCCTTCAGAAGGGTGATGGATGCCGTTCTGGGAGGCTCTGAACCATTTGCTTCATGTGTACAGAAACGCTTGCGCCCGCTGCAGTCAGTGAACGTGCCCTTCCAGTGTCATTACCTGGTTTTTCATGTCCCGATGCTAGATTTTTCTTTCACATGTATAAAGTTAAGAACACTCTGATAAGCCATCAATTGCAAAGCCAAACCTAATTATGTGCACTATTTTTATACAAGGTGTGTTAATAAAACATAGTTCTGGCACTAGGGCTGTTTCCAAATACTTTGTGTGTGCTCTTCACCTCTATATCTGCCAATAACACAACTCAACGGGGCATTAGGTGCCCATCTGAAAAAAGCAATTTTAAGCTGCTTTGCTTCAAATACTCCCATTTAACACAGAAAAAAAAATATATATTCTGCGTGGGAAATGCATATTTTTTCAGTTTTATTTAAATTGCCTTTGCTTTCTCTTACTCCTTGGGCTTTATGAACCATACATTTTTTTCCCTTACTCATGAGCTAGACATGAATTTCTCCTTATCAGGGCCTTTTTCTTACAGGTGGTCAACAGGACCAGTGCACTGTATGTAAATGATATTGCTTTCAATGGTTCTTTCTTTAGGAGATCGAGTGTAATGTCTATTTTACCCTGTAGGAACCAAGAGCATACTTATCGGCTATGTTTCTGCCTTTGTGCAAGAAAGCAACCTCCTAGACTGCAGAGCACATTCACCAATTTGTTTTTTTAAGGATAAAAATGCATTCAGCTTGACTCAGGGTGATGGCTATTCTAAAAGAACATAATATTCTGTTCATCAGCTACTTCTAAAAATCCCCAAACCCTTCATCAGATAGAAGTTTCTGTGCTACATCATACCCTTCAAAATGAAGGCTGATAAACGGCAGTAGTGGTGTTTCACATCAGGTCTTACATGTTGGTTTTATAAACACTGATTTGCAGGCACCAGGAAGTCCAGGAAAGGGAAAATCTGGATTTGGGGTGTAGAACCTAACAGCACCAGTATTTCATAAGTGTCTCCAGTTTCATTTTATCCTGTGCTTTTTTTGCAGGTAGGTTTTGGGTGTGCCAGCAGAACTGTATTAACTGCCAGGGAGCATAGGAACATTATTGGCTCAGAAGCATCTTGGGAGTTGGACCTGTATAGTGCTGGGTAGGAATCTAGGCTATGCTGGAGGCTGTGTCACTTTGGATTTAGGAAAGTAATCACAGAGAGGTTTTAAGTCCTTTTTTCTTTAAAAAGCTCTGATTACTGTGTGCTTCAGCAATCTACTGACATGAAGAGAACTACTGGCTACATGTCCTGGAGTACTTGTTCTAGTTCCTCTAAGCAAAGTCCAGCTCTTACAGCACCACTCTTGACATCTACAGAAGCCAGGGGTTTTTTTCCTTTTGCTTTTCCCCTTGTTTGGAGCTTTATAATTACTCCAGTAAATGATGTTAAACTCCTTAACCCAAAGAACTAAGCTTTCAGAAATTCAGAGCTGTGTGGTTTCCATATATTNAAAAAAAAAAAAAAAAAAGGGGGGGGGGAGGGGGGGGAAAAGAAGGTAAGGCATCTGGGCAAGGTAAACTCTAAGGTACAGGTTACTGAGCTACCACTGCATGCTGGTTCTGATTTTCCAAAATACCCTGGATATATCTAAGAGTCCCTTTTAGTGATTAGGCAAAGTACTACATGGACCTGCCCTCAAACCTGGTGCAGCCCTCCTTGATCGACTTCTTAGGCTTCTCAGAGCCAATAGTTTTACAAGGAGCTGCGTAAAATACTTGGAAAATGTTGTTCCATCTCATTAAAGATCTGGTAAGGGTGCTCTGTTGTATCATCTCATTGTACTACCATTTGTGTGTGTTTCATACAAAATATTCCAAGCTTTTGCTTGCTTGAACCTTTCAAGTGCAGGACTTAAATCCAATGTGTCCTTGGGTTGTCCCATTGACACTAAAAATATATATGAAAATAATTACAAAGTGGGGGGGCTTGCACAGTGCCCATCTTATTCTTCTGATGTTGCATCAGCCCTGGAAGCCTTTCAAAGTGTCTTCAGATAGTCCTTGCTCTCTGCTGGGATCTGCTCAGTTTACTTTTGTTTGGGTTAATGCAAGTCTGTGGTCATGGGGAAATTATTAATAAATGAAGTATGAAAGATTTCACAGGATCTTTATTTGGCTATCTAGTCAGTCATAAACTGTGATGTCACTGCAGCTGTATCCCAGATTGAGCGATGCCAGTTTATAAAGATTTGTAAACTCTGCTATTGTTCTGCAGGTATAATATTGTATATGAATTTTGGCACGTGACATCAAGAAATCTCATACCAAGGTGGTTTTTTTCCTACCTTATCAGTCTTTCTGATGATAAAAGAAAACTGGCTTTTCAAATCATGAATGACTCTTGCATTACACTGGTACAGATTAGAAGATTCATGCCCAGACTTGTTGAGTACTCCCACCCCTCTTTATCCCGAATAAAAGAGAGTTTCTGTCACTGTATTTTGAGAGAGGTGGATTTAACTGCATTCAGCTGCTGAAAGGCTTTGAAGCTCAATGAGATGAAGGATACTGTTGGAAGTCACCCCACTAACTTCTTACAGCAGAGACTGCTCACAAGATTAGAGGACATGCTAGTCCACTAATGAGTAAATTTTTTATGAGCTCTGAGGAAACTTTTCAGTGATATTAAACTAATTCTACTAGATACTGTTAAACCCCTTGTCTTTGGGGAAAGTGTTTATTTACAGGGACAGTATTGGTTCAGAAATTTGCTCTCTTGCTAGAAGGAATATTTCTGCAAATATTTTAATAGGAAGTTCTGATGAGGGAATGTTTGTCCTAGAGATTTTTCCAGGATATTCAACAAACTATTGCAGTTAGTAAGTTAGAAGAGACAATTACAATTACAAACTCCTCTGATATGTACATCAACTGCTACTTTACATGTCAAGGAGTGTTAACGAGATATTGCAGCATGCTACAAGGAACTACCAAAAGAAATTATCCCAGTCTGGCCCACCCTTTTTCCTTCTGGGCACAAAGTCAAGCATGAGATGACAGGCTCTCGATGCTCTGCCATGAATGGACTGAAGAACACTGCTTGTTAAAATGCAGAGTCGAGGAGGGAGAAGTTGGTATCCACATGAAGGAAACAGGGATGCCCATTAATGGTTTTTAATGGTGGAAAACACATGCACTGCATCAAAGATTATTTCAACATGGGATATTGTCCCCTTTTGTCTTCACAAATGTGAAAATAGAAGTATATTCATAAAACACTTGAGGACTGTTATCTCTGTGTTTGGTGGGTCTGATGGCTTAGGAAAGATATTAGGGAAGCTTGCAAAAGCCTTGGGAGTGGGGAACACCCATCCTCCAGATTTGGGGTAGGGGTGTGAAACCTGTTTGCATATGTGTGGGTAATGGAGACTGGAAACAGAAACCAAGAGATATTGATTTTATCCTTGCAGAGATCCAGAAGTAGTTGATTGCACAGTAAATGGGAGAAATGAAAAATGATATTGTAGCAATTTAATCACGTGGCTTCTAAAAAAATAAACATGAGGATTATTTCTCTATAAAACACTCTAAGATCTCACCAAGGGACTCTTGATGTTATCAGATAAAAGGAAGAAGTCTCAAAATGGTAATGTTTCTGAAAAGTCAGTGGCTTCAGGACATTTGCAAACCATAAATGATTAACAGATGGAGTTTGAAAGGCCACGAGTTTCCATTCCTTCCTGTGGTGTTCACAACTGAAGGAAACACATAGGAAGGATCTTTGAGTAGGTAAGAGCTAAGACTCGTGAGTATGGGTAAAGACTTGCCACTTATAAGAGTGTTGGAATACCTCAAATTATATGACTTATAAATATACCTGAACTCCTCCTTGTGGTCCTGCTAAGCCATGGGCAGCACGTGCTGCTGGAGGGAGGAAGAGCAGTAGAGTTTCAGTGTCCTCAGATTGCTGAGCTGAACTCCTTAAATAAAACACCAGGCTGCTAAATTTTTCATCTCTCTCTCTCAAATGGAAGTTCTTAGTCTGACAGGTTTTCCTTTGCATTCTTAAGTATTACTATTTTAATAGCAATATTTGGTCCCCAGCGCCCTGACTTGTACTTGGGTTTTCTCTATGTGCCCTTGAGGCTTTCTCTGCTGAGGGAGCTGAGACATCCCAAAGCTGTTAGCCAGAACTGACCTGTAATTTTCCAGAAAGTCATTGTGCCATCAGGAAATGCCACTTTGTGAAGCTCAGGGTATTTCCTGAAGACATACTTCGCAGCAATATTTTATTCTAGAAAGAGCAAAACAAACAACAAAAAAAGCATTTTTTCTTATGTTAAAGCAGCGTTGATTTATATGAGATTTTACAATGAAATGCATTCATCCTATAAGCATGAAAAATACAGCAAAGCATTTCAATAAAATATTTCTTTAGGACCAAGTTACAGAGGTTCTTTTGTCCATTTTTATTATGGAAAATATATTTAAGCTTGCAGAATTTGCTGTGAAAGAGGAAATCCTATTAAAGCCAGCTTTGTTTTCTCTCTCTATGCTGCTTTGCTTTGGTTTATGTCTTGTATTAACGAGGTGCTCAGCTGTGCAAGAAATAATGTTTTTCTCAGTTTGTGGTTGACTTTTTGACTGCTTAAACTTATTTGCTGTATGATATCTTTACAGTCCAAGCTTTTGTAATTTAAAACTTAGGTATACAATACTTCACAAAGATGCAATGTAGAGTTGATATCCTATATACAGAATGAGAGATGCAGTTGAATTTTACTCTTAATACTCTTAAAGGATGGCAGGACTCTCTGGTTTGATGTTTGAATCTGGAAGAGAGCATGTCACTTGTGAAATAACTTTAAACAGAAGCTATTCAAGGGCTGCTGGGTGCTTTGGTTTAGGCCTTTTGGAGGATTTTTCCTTTAAAAAATTCAGACAGTATATTTTGTAGTACAAGCCAGTGGAATATCTCTTACGTTCCTGTATTGGTTAACTTGCTGGAGACTGGGATTTTGCTTGAGGCCAAATGCCAGTGCTTCTACCATGAAATGTGCATTCAGCTCCCCTCAAAAGGTAAACCCCATGGAAAACCCACACAAATGATGAGAAACTGTTATGAACTGAACCATGAATTTTTAATATTCAGTTACCCTGAGGTACAAGCTAGAGCTTAAAATAAATTGTTTGATATTTCATACTCTGAGTAATGCATGCAACAGTACATGAAGGGAAATGAAGTTTCCAAAGGACTTTCTGCTTTGGGTTAAACAGGACAGTTTTACAAACAATCATTCTGGAGACAGAATTGTACCAGATCTGTGTGTGGGCACAAAATCTGGTGGCGCCTTTCATTGCCTGTCCGTGTCTACTGTCTCATCTCCTGCATGATCCAGGCTCCTTGCACAGCCTCAGCGGCCAGCTCAGCATGGGCTCCTGCCTTCAACAACATGGCAGAGGACACAAAATCTCTTGGGGTGGATAGGAAGCTTGACAGGAATTCAAGCGTCACTTTTCACCTGAATTACAGTGACCTTTTTTTTTCTCCCTGGTCTTCTAAGTGTTGAAACATCTGCAACTTCCCCCAGGCCCTGCTGCTTCCTTCCCCTGCACACCCAGTCCTGGCAGTGAGGATACCGTGCAGCAAAATATCTCCTGGCACTGGGGTACATGACAGTAAGTTGAACCCAGCTTATTGCCTCTTTGGCTGGATCTTTTGTCCCATATTTTTGCCACTCTAACATAGAAACATCTTCTGCCCAGTTTACAAGCATTCCGCACTCAGGTCCTTCCATCAAACTCTGCCCCCAAGTGGAGTGGGCCACCAGAGGTGCTGGGCAGCATTTCCCAGAGACAGGAGTGAATTACAAAAGCCTTGGAGAGAAGAGCACTGGTCCCACTTCAGTGCTATCTCGACAGAAGTTATGAACAAACCTGATTATCCCTCACTCTTACTCAGTCTACTGTAAGCAGCACTGGAAAATATTCCTGCATCTAAGCATAACCTCAAAGTGATTTGAATTTCCTTTTGCAGAATTGCAACACCTAATTCTACAAGCATTTCTGCCACATACAAATGGGGATTTTCCCTGCTTGATGTGTTTTATTTGGTACTGGAATCCTTCCTTAAGTCAGATGAGACATGATTGTTACCCGTGCTTTGAAAAGTGGATGCAGTGGGGAAACTGAGCCACTGCAGGCACTGGACATGTTTGTGTTGGCTTTAGCAAAGAGGGCAAAGAGCCTTGGGGATGATGTGCGACACTCAGTAGCCTTGTAGGGATGGCACAGGTGACATATTTACCTCCAGTCCTCCTCCAAGGCAGCAAGGTGTGGACTGTCTCCTACTGCATTTGAGTGCTGCTTGACTTTGACCATGACACACGGGATTCAGAGTGTATTAGAGGAGTTGTACAGATTTGAATCCATCAGCTTAGTCTCAGTCAGGTTAGCAGAGGCGAAAATGTCCTTCTGATGTTGTGGTGACCAGGGGTGAGCCCTGGGGGTTGCAGGGCAGGGACCAGGGTAGTGGTGCCACCCTGCACGGGCACCCTCAAACCCTCCTTCCACAGCTGGTATCTGGGGCAGATGCTGCTAAATTTGTAAGGCCTGAGAAAAACTCTCTGCTTTTTTCACCAAGAAAAGGAAACATTGGGAAAAGTTAAATTATCTTCAGTAACTGCCTTCTCATCGATTTTATTAACTGAGAATGAAAAGCACATTAAGCATAACTGAATTATTCTATGACTAGTGTTACTAATAGAGCTCTAAAAAAATTGAGTTAGCTTTGAGGTAGTAATAATTCTACCTGGTACTGGAGCTGCAACTGTAGTGCACACAGAAATCACATTGAAATAATGGAGCCTGCTGGTATGCCTATAAAGCGGGAAAACAGTTAAAACAGTGAAATGGAAAACACAGACACTGGTGGTATGTAAGCAGAATATCAAGTTATTTCTATAGAGGCCAAAGCAGAGACCAAATATTACAACACAGGTGGAGAAGAAACTCAAGTTTTTACATAAAAGCTTGTAAATCAGCTGCTGCTTCACTGAAAATGCACATTTCCATGTGCACAACTCATGGATGTACATGGATACAAATGGCATTTAGGCCTACAGTACATAAGAAATTATACTAGTTCTGAACTTCCAGGGTTTGACAAAGTTAAGTTTTAATCCTTAATACAGAAATAAAACATGCAGCAGGAACTTTGCAATGTATCTGGTCCAATGCTTTCAAGAAATGATATATGCATATTTATTTCCTTTTATTTTGTAGTTTTGGGAGGGGTACAGAGGAGAGTTCAGAATTACTACATGATTTAGCAGCCCCAAATTAGCCACATTTCTATCTCTGATTGTAACATTGTATGTAAACTGATCTTGTTCAGAATAACTTTGACTTGATCATAAAATAAACCTTGTGATGTGTATGACAAATTTAAAAATGGGTCTTCAAACTAGGTCTGAAATTAATTTTTGACATATTCTTGTAGTAGCTTTCAGGAAAAAAAAAAATAAATAGCTGAGAATACTGTCCAGGTGAAATGCAGCTTAGACCTGTGAGTATTGATGGATAACCCTGCTGTATTCACCTTGATGCTGTTTACTGGGGGTGCTGGGAGGCTACTGTAATGTCTGTCTCAGAAAATATTGTAGGCAGGTAAAAACCCAATTAAAGTATGTGTTGCAGTGAGTTGTTTAAAATACTCAGCAGTTCTATGTTGAAGTCATGAGGATTTTCAGCATTTTTCACCTTTAACACATTTAAATTCTCTATTCACGATTCTGGTACCAACATCCATGTTAATGCCATTTCTTTGCAATCAAAAACTCACTGCCAGAAGCCTGACCATTTAAATGAGTGTCTCATTCACTCCAGAGGAGTGCTGTGCTCAGTGATTTGTCCCTCCCGGAGTGTAATTCATTCAAATAAATGTAAATCACTATTTTATGTTGTTTGGTCAGGGTTTATAGATGTCAGTATACACTACTGAAAAGGCACATGGCAGATATTAAGGGAGGAATCGATGTGCTTCACAGAGATGAGAACAGGCAGGGTTTGGTTTTGGTTTATCCACTCAGGGCAGCTATTATTGATTTTGAGCCCGCAAGTGTTTGACCTCCTTTGTACAGCACAACTTGTCTATATTTTACAGCTGAATTTTTTTTGCCTCGTACTTCATGTTCATATTCCATTAGTATGCTACTTGAAAAAAATAAATCGATGCAGCTTGTTAATTAAAAAAGGGAAATCCTCAACCTCCAACCCTGAATCACTAAGCTGCTCTCATGTGTCTGCGGTGACCAGTGTGGCCTGGCCCTGCTGGTGGATGGCAATGACAGAGCTGGGGATCATAGAATCACAGAACCATTTAGGTTGGAAAAGATCTTTCAGATCACTGAGTCCAATTGTCAATCCAGCACTGCCATGTTAACCCCCAAACCATGTCTCCAAGTGCCACATCTATATGGCTTTTAAGTACCTCCAGGGATAGTGACTCAGCCACTTTCCTGGGCAGCCTTTTCCTGTGCTTGACAACTTTTCACTGAAGAAATTTTTCATAACATCCAATCTAAACCTCCTATGATTCACCTTGAGGCCATTTCCTCTTGGCTTATCATTTGTTACTTGGGAGAAGAGACAGACATGGGGTACACTGCTTGTCCAGCCGTGGGGCAGAGGCTCAGCTGACTGCAGAGTTACGGTAAAAAGTATATTCTTGCATTTTTAATTTGCATATATATATTGAGAAAGGTATGAGAAAACCTGCTGACCTGTCCAATTCAGCCAGACCCAGATCATGTAATTTAACTCTATTTAATCCCTCACTCAGCATCGAATTGTGCATGTCTCCTTCCAGCCCTTGGGCCTGCCAGCTCTCACTGTACCTGCTGTGTAAGAAGGTAAGGGAATACAGAGCTCTTCTCCCCCTTGATTCCACCTTAGTGTCACTGCACAAGTTTTGTTCTCACATCTGGTGGGGACGGTGCATCAGGCAGGGCTGCTCCGAGGCCTGCCATTTCCTGTTTTCCTTTCCACTGGTTTTAGCCTTGCTGATCAGTGGGATGGCTGGATGAGAGGAACCAAAACACTGGGCTAGGGCTACAGCCCTGCTGGCACCAGGGGGAGGCGGGTGTCCAGTGGGGCTGACTGCCAGGACAGGGCTGAGGGGTGGCAGCACCTGGGGTTGAGGCAAAGGCCGCTGCAGTCCAGGTGAGACGCAGCACTGCGGTGGAGAGTGAGTGACACCTCCGAGCCACAGGGGCTCCCTGGCAGGAAAAACCTGCTCCGGCTGGGTCTGCTGGAGCCAGAGTGCTGGCAGAGACTGGTACTGCCAGCTGTGTGATCCGCAAATGCCCTTGTGGAAAATGAGACAGGGAGTAGCTGCAGTTACAGGGGCATGTCTGAATGAGCAGTTGGGGCTTTTTTTGTTTTTTAAACAATAATTGAGCTGGTTCCGCTAACTGGGTTTTAGGATGCTAAATTGTTATCTGCTTAGGCTTCAATGTATTATCGTAGGAGTATTTTTTCATCAAGAGGCAAGTTCATGGAAAAAGCAATATTCCTATGTACGAGAATGATACCTTCTTCATCTTGTACCATCTCTAGTGAATACTTTTCCCTTTTCAGTTGCTCCGTATGTGTCCGTTCCATCCAGACTAACATCAAGGCTTGTTCCATGGGGTAGCAGTGACTGAATAGAGCAACTGTGGATCCTCCTGGTCAGGGTAAGTCCATGTGAGCCACAGAGTAAGAAACAAACTGTGTATCTCTGCCAAGGAGAATTTAAAACCTGGGTGTATCCTCCGTGGTTTCCTTATGCTGTCTGAGGAGTCGTTTGTGCAGGCTGGGGCAGTGACACATCCTGGAGCTCCATGGGCTTGAAACAATGATTTGCAGCAGTGGCCTGAGAGCTGAACACTCTGCTGCCACTGCTACTCTTTTTCTGTTCAGCCAATACACTTTCCTCAGCAAAACATTTCATCACCCTTTTGCTTTTCGAGCACCAGTAGAGTCAGCAGTCCTTCACCACCTGCCAAAAGCTTTGGCTGTCTCTGTGAGAGCTGGGCTTCTTTCCACTACAAAAACTGGAAGGAAGTTAGGAACTCAGCACCGTGCAACACTGAAACTTTGTATTATAAAACAGGAGAGTCCTCTTCTTGTGTTTTTTTATTTATTTTAAAACAGAATAAAAGCCACCACATAAGCCCCTCACCAGTGAATGATCTGACTGTGGAAATTGGGTTATGCATCCTCTGGGCTGTGTAGGACCTTGAATGAGGAATGACCTTTGCTGTCCCCTCCTGTGTGCCTTAGTCAGCTTTTGTGCAGTAGGGGACATGAAGAAGTGCCCGAAGTAGGTCGATGGACGCTGCGGTGCAAAGGCTGCCCTCATGGGCTGATGGATGAGTGGTGGCATTATGGCAGTGTTCTCAGCAAGAGGAGTCACAGCCCTGCTCTCAGCCGCGGTGGCTGCTGTGCCCTGTCCCCCACACCACCCCACTCTGCCCGACATAGAATCATAGCATGGTTTGGGTTGGAAGGCACCTTAAAGATCATCCAGTTCCAACCCCCTGCCATAGGCAGGCACACCTTCCACCTCAAGACCAGATTGCTTGAAGCTCCATCCAGCCTGGCCTGGAACACTTCCAGGAACGGGGCATTTGTCTTCTTCAGGCACATGATGGTCCTCAGCAACAACCAGGGATGACCAAATTGGGGTATTTTTAGCAAGGATTTCCAAATAGCTCTTCTGCCCCTAAACATCTAAGTTGGGCAGCATGGCAAGCCTATTTGGGTAGCTGTAGTTCGAGCCCAGAAATTGTTCTTGATAGCATCTGATCAATGTATGGCAGAGTATCTCTCTGCAGCTATCAGCCTGACAACTAGAGACCCCCTGGTTCCTGGAGCTAGCTGGGAGGGTATGTATTGCCACCATTTCTCAGACATAAGGTCAATGAAGATAACACTTAACTGTGGCACTCCCCCACCCCCTCCCAGCCTGACAGCATCTCTTCTTTTGTTCCAAGACATATCCCCATTTTAAGAAATGTCCCTTTTTAAATTCTTTTCACTCTATTTTTAAATAGGCTGGAGCGTTTTCTTCACCCCATTTTTCCTGTGGGGAGCAGGAGGTGGGGTGGCAGGTATTTGGCCAAGTGGGTGGTGGGGGGTTCCCTTATCCAGTGTGAGCACAACTGACTACTCTTGATGGCTGCTCAGGCAGAACTATGTGAAGTTGGTGACTCTTCATAAGGAGTCTTCAGATACAGAGAGACTTTTAAGCTAGGCAACAACTTTCCAGGAACAAGTGCTTCTTCAGGCCAAAAGCTCTTGATGCAGTGTGGGATGTGGGTAGCTGGGGGATGCTGGTGTGTTGGATGCTCCCTTATGTGGGAAGTAGATCATCAATCCATGTTGGAAGATATGGTGGTCACCCCAGCAAAACTACACACACAGACAGAACTATCTTCTTTATTATAAAGATACACTATGAGGAACAAACTTGAATGTATACTGAAGCTTGTAATGGTACATGCCAAAAATGTACAGTACTATACATAAAAGTGCATTGTCACAACAGATTAACAGTACATTTCTCTTCCAGAACTGTGGTTTTTCCATGTTTTTATTTGATCTTCAAGAGTGGAAGGAATGCAATGGGAATGCAGCCATACACAAACAGGAAAGGATGCAATGGAAATGCAACAGTACAAGAGCAAAGCTAAAGCTCCTCTAAAATTTAAAGGCACTTTCACATGTACATACTACAGATGTACATTGACACAAGTAGGTAACAGTCAACAAGCAGGAAGCTACCAGTACTGCAATTCATCAAACTTGACAGTAAAGGACAATACTGATTGGATTAGGTGTGCAGGAGTTACCCTTTAGTACGCCTGTAGATGTAGCAGTCTTTCCTGTTACATATCCACTTACTATGCTTTAAAGTATCTATAATAACCATCAAACTACACATTAACTGTGTGAATGCACTAAGTGGATGCATTCACTAAATGCACTGTTTCTAATATTTTCTTTTGCTAAACAATTTCTAATGTAAGCATTATGGAGTCCAGTACAGTTATTTAAACATACAAAATTTCCTATGCAATTTAAAGATACAGGTATCCATCTCAATTGTGCCAGGTGGGTTAATTTAAAAATGCTAGACAAAAACTGCATGTAAATGAAAGCAAAAATTCCAGTTTTGTTCCACTGAGTCTAGTAACCTGGGGAACTACTTCAAAATATCTCTGGTCCCAAACAAGTGAGCAGACCCTACAGACCAGTAGTGGTCTGCAGCTGGCCTGGCCTGGCTTAGGCTCTGTCCCTGGCATTAGGACCAGGCAGTACAGGATGACACAGGATAGAGGTTTGCTGACCCATGCTGCACAGCCCACTGTGGTGGGTGGATTAAGACTTTGTCTCTAACCTAGATGTGTGTGAAGCCTGTGACTGGATTGAAAAGCATTTGCAAACACCAGCAATAGTTTGGGGGTCAGAGGCAGTTCATGGGGTACTTCTCACACCTGGAGCTTCACATTGCATCACCTGTCTAGAAGGTGTAAAACAGAGGAGGAATAAATTGCTCCTAAATAACAACAGGAAATTACTCCTGTCATTTCCTCAATTATGTCTATCAAATTTTGTCAGTACTCTTCTCCTCCCAAACTCAATTGTTTATGTATACTGAGTTGTACAAGTTCAAGCTTTCCAAAAGTGAGATCTTACAGAGAATGTAGAAAGACAGATCTTAATTACAGCCAGCTGTACTTCTGTAGGTGGACCACAAGTGATTTTTTTCCCCATTTTATTAATTGAAACTTCTTTTATGGATTGGATGTTTGAAAATATGTTCACAAAAATATTATTATGGCTTACTGCTGCAATGTGCAAAACAGCTGTAGGTTTAGCTCATGCCTAACAAAGTTTAACAACAGAGCACTAAGCAAAGTTGACAGTCACCACTTGCCCAGGCATAAGAAATGATTTCTGTCATTAATAAAAAGGGGAAGTGGAGGGGAAAGGGGTTGTGGAAAACTTTAGTCAGCTTGAATCTAGGCAGTAGAAACTCAGCTGCCTATCCTGTGAGTGATCCCTGCACCACTGGCAGGGGGTAGTCTCTTCTGAGTCCCTGTCTTGCTGCTGTCAGCACAACTGAGCATTTGCGCTGTGCAAGGCAGGCAGCACGGCTTTCAGTCAGCTTGAAACTTGGACTCTTGCAGCCCAAATCACCTCCTCAACTGGACACTGAGCAATAAAGCCAATGGGATACTTTTCTGAATTATTGTGTAGTTGATCCATTTAATAGCCTCTCCTGCTCCCTAATGGACCACTCCCAGAGCCTGACTTCAGTGAACTTCAAATAAATTTAGCTTTTGTAAAAAATGTGGTATCAGGGAATGAATCTAGCTTCATGGGAAAAGGTACACTACTACAGAGGGCAGCAAAAGGAGTTTCTACTTACTATCCTGGAGATGTGCTTTAGCTGTGTCCTGGAATGCTGCTTTTTATCAGTGAGAGCAATGTGATCTCCAGCTCCATCCAGCACTTGCCTCTAGAGAGACTGCCAACAACAAAGCAAAAACTTGGTGCCAATTATGAGTTGTGAGGGTTTGGTGATTTTTTTTTTTTGTGTCTTAAATAAGAAATGTGGCCTGAGATGACTTAGACATTCCACACAGACACTTAATCCTCACATGCTAGATTTCAGTTCTTACTAACCTGCTTGCGATTTGGTTTTGTGACCCAGAAATGAGAGGCTCCATGTCCCCTGAACCCCCTCCTGCCCCTTAGTTTTGTGCAGGACCTGTTATTATATAGCTACAGTAAGACTGTGAAGTATGGTACAACGTGGCAAGCCATTCGTGATCTGTGTTGGTTTTATTACAAATGGTGCAGCATCAAGTTTTCAAGTAAGTCTAGGTTTGTTTTTTAAAACTATGCACAATTGTCCAGTTTTTAGTTTAATCAAAACCATACAAAATACAAATGCCCATGTTAATGTAGCTACTTTCAGACAATACATTCAGAAACACTGAAAAACAAAGCCTCTCCAGTTACAAACATGAAGAAATGCTGTTACAGAGCCCTGACTTCTATTGTTAATCCATCCCTTTCCCTAGCACACTCCAGCTGGGCACTGTGGGTAGCTGAGCTGCCTACATTGTGCAAGATTTGTCAGCTGGACCCTGGGAAGGAGGAGAAGGCCCTATGCTAGGATTTGTTTTTGGAAGAACAATAGGTTTTGGCCTAAGAGCAGGAGGTTTCAGCTGCACTCCCATTCTAGGGGCCACCATGGGCTTGAAAGTACTCATGGTGTCACTGGAAGAACTAGTGCTACGGCGGATCTGAGGCTCCGAGCTCCTTAAAACAACGCTGTGGAGAGGACTGAGTGACTCCGTCGAGGTGGCAGGGGTGGGGGTGTTTTTCATTTGCTCCAGGGTGTCCAACACAACATCAGGGGCGTGTTTGGCTGAGCTCTGCCGCTCCAGCTCACGGAGCTCGTTCAGTGCTGTGTTCATCGTCTCCTCGATGTCCTGGGCCAGAGCACAAGAAAGAGCTGCATGTCATTCACGTTGCTACTGAATGCCAGAGGAGCAAGGGGAAGGGGGAAGGAAACACATTAACTAATTCACCAACCATCATCTAACAGTTATGATAGTGCTAAATTCAATTTCCACCAGATTTATTTGAAAGACATTATGACTGATAACATGGCAGCGTTGGGTGGACATTACAAACATTTAACCTTGTTCATATGAGAGAATCAAAAAAAGGTGTTATACCAAAGCCTGGAAGCCATTTATGAAGTGATTGTCAGGACAATTGATGTTTGCTTAGTTTTAGTGGTGAAGATTTCTGTCATCTCTTGGGTACTAACAACTGTAAAGATTTTAGTCCATTTGCTCACTCTTAGCTAACTGCTCTGCTCATCGAAAGCCCCAGGTGTTCAGGGTCTGTATTCCCTTACATGGATCACAAAACCTAGTTTTCTAAGGAAATGAAGTTTGTATGCCTATCAGCTCTTCTCTCCTCTAGTTTCACTGAGTTAAACTGTAAACAGAAAAAACCTGTAAGATATTGGTCAGCATGCATACCTAAGAAAAACTATTTTCTTCATCAGGATTTCAGGCCTGAAGGGTAAAAGAATGCACCAAGATACTAGTTTACTGCTTTTCAGTGGTATTGAGATACAACTAAGCTTAAAATATAGTGTTCCCTGCCTGTTCACACTGACTTTCACATAGTTTAATCAAAGTTTGGGTTCTCTCACTGCCAAGTGATCACCAGTCTAGGCATAAAAAAAAGTATATCTTAAGCCAAACAGCACAGTTCCAGGAAAGTAAATGAGTATCTTAGAATAAAACAAAACATTAAAAATGCTTGCACTTTCTAACCCTAATATATGGGTTCTGACCTCAGCATGCCAGTCCCTTCTATTCCTCACTGGAAGCAGAGTTTGAAAGCAAGCACTATCAGTACATTAAATTTTAAAACATGAGTGCCGGTGTTATTGTAAAATGCGTTAGCAATCACAGAGCACCCTCAGGGTGCTCCTAGTAATCAAGTTATCCTACCTAGACAAAATATGAGTTCTGAAGACAGAGGCATCTATTTACTCAAAAGCTGTTACCAGCTCAGTACAATAGACCAATTTGATGATCAGGGTGCTCCCTACTCCATTCTCTTCACCTCTTCACTGCCAGGAATGAGACTGGCGACTGTTCACACAGGTGTAAGATGGCCCACAATTCATGCAGCTGCAACATTCTGCACATCAGGTTCTACTACACACATCAAATCAACACATAGCATGAACTGTATGGAAATTATAAAATCCACAAGACCGTGGACTGTAAATCTGCTTTGAATGGCAATGGTCGCTACTAGTCAGAACACTTTGCTGCCTACCACAATACTGAGACATAATTGAACACTAACTACATGCAAGTCAGAATAGGCCAGCCTTCAACAGAGCGTAGCAATCTATGTAGCTGTTGTAATACTGTCCTAGTGTTCTGTATGGCAGAGACAATTTTGTTACAGTGTAATGGGAAGTAATTTCTTTTTATTGCTTCTGCAGTGTTTACTCCCCTTTGTGTTTCTTCTATTCAAGATTGCTTAGTGCATCTTCTTTCACACACACTCTACCTGGAAAGCCAAAGTAGGATATTCCCCTGCACACCTTGCCACCAGTGCATGCGCTCAGTGCTGGGCAATTCAGTGAGATTTGCTGCTCAGAAAATCAGACAGTGCCATAAATAAAAAAGATACAAACCTGAGCTATTGACTCTGGGTCCAGTGGTTTATGGTCATTGAAACCTGTGTATTGACCAGAAGACGTAGACCTTCTAATGGGAGGGCTATCAATCTTCTTCAGGGAATCGTGCCTGCTGATGTTAGTGAGGCTGCCGTGGCCAGGCCGGCGCCGCCGCTCAGGGCTGTCGGCGTTGAGGTTGCGATTCTGCAGGAGGGCTCTGGGACTGCAGTGAGTTGCCAGGCTGGGGGAGCCCAGTTCCATGGCCGAGTTGGAGAGAGGGTGAGGTGGGTGTACCGGGCAGTGGCCATCACTGCTCCTGCCTGGGCGTCTTAGGGGAGGTGGAGGTTCTGATCTCTTTCTTTGCCTGTACCAATGGAGAAGTGGTGGTAAAACAAGTTGTAGGGACCCAGCATAAGCATGTGGAGAGTAATTACTGTGTTAGCTGAGCTGTGAGCAGGACTACTGAAAACATGTTAAGCTGAAGCTTACCTTCCTAAATACACATCTGAGTGACGGTCAGTAGGAGAGTTCATATCCTTTGATGATGACTTGTCCTCAGTTATGGGTCCGCTGCTGGCCTCACTGTCTGCTTTTTGGCTCAGTGTATCTGAGAAAGTATCATCCCTGAACATAACACAGGTGGTGAGATGAGAAGTGAGTGACTGAAGTGTGACAGAGCACCTTGGCACTGTAAGATTTTAATCCCCTTAAGAAAAGCAGGCATGTTATAAATGCACTGCAGCATTTGCACATCTCCCAAAATTGTTTATAATGCTTCTGTTTACTGAGCTCTTTACACTTTGAGTGCATGTAAACCTGGTGTAAAGAACTTTGTCATCCTTGGCAAAGCACATGCCTAATACTGCAAAACAAGAGGTTCAGGACTGCATTTCCCCAGCTCTTGCTATTCTGAAGTTAAAAGTCAGCAATTGCTACAAAGAGATAGTCAAATTAAAATAGGTGCAGTAGTATCTGTCTCTGAATGTACTGGGAATGTATCCACAAAAGTAGCTTAGCCTAGTAGTAGTTTTTGATGGAGCTTTCAATTCAGGGCAGCAAAGACAAGTATCCTGCATAGAAGGCAAATGTTTAATCTATCTGACCCTTCAAACTCTGATCCATTTGTAAAATACTGCTTAAGCACTGGAGACTTTACACCCCGCCAAGAACCCAGTCACACCAGGCACTGCTTACATATCCTGCACCACTATGTACTGGTGAGGGACAAGGCCATCAATTCCATTGTGCCTTCCTTCCCACCAGTCTTCAGATGCTCGGTGATAGAGCAGAAGGGAAGCTCCTTTCTTGAAAGAGAGTTCTCGTGCAGATCTTCCAACATAGTCAAATTTGGCAATAGCTTCTATGGGCTCGCACTCTGGGTGGGAAGAACAACAAATATCAGCTTCTCTATCATTCATATTGGTTTCATAAACCCCATATTTTTTCATTTTCTCCAAAAAAATTTGCTCATTCTGACAGAGATCAGCTGAAGGAAGGCAGACTTCAGGTAGTGGTTACAATGTGCTCCTTGAAAAGAAACATAATCAATCTGTGTCCCAGGTGTGAAACATCTGGGTTGCTTCAGGAGATGCAGAAAACAGCAGCATACTTAAATGTTACAACTGCCTTTGGGAGAGAGGCCTCTGCCTCCCGCTGGAAGCGCTCCTACATGGCAGAAGAATGGGATGGAAGCCAAGCAATAGAGACTTCTGAAAATAAAAAGAACAAACTCAGATGAATAATCAAAGGCCTAAGGAACCAGCGTGATAAGGGAAAAGTAAATAGGGAGTGTTTTTACCATCTGCAGCAGCAAAGGAAGGAAGACAAGATTAGCCTGTGCATGAGTAGGGATACCCTGCCTAACTGGGCCAAGGAATTTCTGTCTTTTACGTGACGAGCATGCAGACCTACTGAAACCTAGTGTTTTACACCAAAGCCTCGTGCTTGAATCCACTTCCTTAATGCCCTTTTGGAGCGAGACAAGACGGCTCCAGACTACAGGGACAGTCCCTGTGTGGCCTTAAGTTGCTTAAAGCAGTTCTGCCTACTCCAAAATCCCAAGCTGCCCTGGTTTCTGCAGGGGAGGCTGGTGTTTTCTGAAGCCAAACACTGGCTACAGCAGTCCTGGCTAATCCTCTGTCAGAATGCTGGTAAATTCAGCCTTAGGCTGGAAATGGGCACCATCCTGTAACCTGTGCTGGGATGGAGACCTACTGATGTTAGCAAAGGGCCTTGCGGGTATGGCCAGAGCTGTGCCCAGGTATCCAGCAAACAGCTGGGATTTTAGCAAGCTTTTATTTTGTCTGCATAAAACCAAAAGCACCTGAGCTCTAACAGATTAAATTTTGTCATCAAAGTCTCAAAACATAAAGAAAAAACTGCAAACTACAGGTCTAAAAATCACATATTCTGATGATTCCAGTAACTCAAGAGCCCCCAAAATGACTAATTTCTTTACATAATTAGAGCAATATTTAGATGGAAATTAACATCTGGGCTAATGACTAGCATAGCAACTTTCTGTCTGGTGCAAATTAAAATTGCTGAGGTTGTAATTCCCCAAAGAACCAGACTGGTAATGAAAGCCACTGTCCCTTTATGACAACATTTTGCACAGGAATGTCTTTTTAAAATTAACTTCATTCTACAGTGTGAAAACATAATGACAGCACCTTTACTGAGGTTATAGTTTGCAGCTCATTTTTTTAATAACTTGCCCAGTCTGCAGAAGACTGTCTTGTGGTTTGCTGTTTTTGCAGTCATGTTAAGCATTCCTGTCAGTGATAAAGTGCAGTGTGTTTAGAAGTTGCTAACTCAGAAACTTTACAGAGATGGAACACAGTGATACGGAGAATTCACTGTTATAAACACAAAAGTAATGTATGGTGGCCGAAATTATTTCAATTATTTAAATACAAATAAGAACCTAGCAATAACAGTATTCATTCCTGAAAATGCTTCCCTACTGGATGGCTGTAGAGGACCATATTCTCTTTTCTGTTCTTTGTCTTTTTCCTCTCTTTCTCTCTTTTGCTTTCTTTGTCTTGCAGCCCCTGCTCTGGACCACTGACATGGCAGCAACAATGAGGGATCTAATCACTGGTGTTATTTTTTGTTTTCTTCCCTTGCCTTGCCTAGGCAAAGCACAACTAGCATATTCTACCCCATACTCTGCTTTGAAGTTTGTTGTGGGAGGGAAGAGCTTGTGAGCCAGCACCTTTGAATGTTAAATGTACTGTGACTTTGTGACTTGTGAGTCAGCACCTTTGGTTGTGTGTTGTCAGAGTTGAGAACTTACAGAAGTGTACTGTACAAAATTAAGGGCTTGTTCACCTCCACTCTTGTGGAAGCCTGTTGTAAGAAATTTAAGGGTGTGTTAGCCAATACTTTTTGAGTCTAAATATTGGGCTGGTGGCCGAAGTTATGGTGATTATACATTAAAACATAAGAGTTCCCCGATATGTGTCCAATGCCTTTGTTCAGCCTGATGAGAATTTGTAACAAGCATCATGGCCCCTACAAATGTCTTGCTCACCAGCATTCCCTGGTGGGTGGGGTTGAAGGGTTTCTTGGTTTTATGTTTTTAAGCAAAGAAAATATAAAGTTGACATAGAAAGAAACATTCTGGAAAATTGGGAAACTCTAATGGTGGTATGATATTATGATATGCTACCCTGTCGTCATTCCTACAGTCTCTCTTTAACAGAAAATGCAGATGCCACAAAACAACTGTAAGGCATAGAAAATAAAAAGAGGTAAAACCAAAGATGCCTGTTTATCTTGCATCATCTTTAGGAGGGCAATATGAAATGGCAATAATGTAACACTGACAAGAGAACACAATTCTTCTCCTATCATGTGCATTGCTCATGGAATTTGTTATAAGGAAATACTGGAATCAGGTAGGATTGAAAAGGAGCAGACATTTGTATGAATGCTCTGTTCTCAGATTACAGATAATTTATGGGTTATGTTAGTGTTAGTTAAGAATTCAGAGATAAAACCTCCCAGGTTTTGAAGAGCCAGTCAGTCACTAATTTGCAATACCTTAAAATGGAAAAATAAAAAATTAAGTCGACCAAACAAAAAAGTTTCACAGTAAGTAATAAAATCCTGAATTTCCTGCACATATTTTCCCTAGACAATCTCCACAGTTAACTGGTAATGCTTGTGAGTACTCGATTGATGGAAAAACCCCTACACTGATTAGCTATGGAATTTCCTGTTTCTCTGCTGACTTCAACAGACCACACAGTATCCCACAATTGAGTATACAGGTCTTTTTATTTACAAATTAGTGGACTAAACTAGAAATAGTTCTACCTTGTTCAGTGGAATTATGCTCATCTAAGTGTAGTGTGCAATGAGAATCCTGTTTATTGTATCGTTCTACCACCTGCAAGACTCACATACTTACCCGGAGGTCTGAATGATATTGTCTCACTGGAAACAGCTGTATGAATTGCTAATGTACCCATAATGGATGTGACTTTTGAGACGTACCTCAGATTGCCTGGGTAACAAATCCCACCTCCTCAGGGAGGAGTGCCCAGTAGATTTCACACAGATTTTGTGATGAGGACAAAAAATTAGTTCAGACAGGTTTTCCCAGTGTGAAGGAGGGTTTAGGAGTGTTTTAATTTCTTTATACACAGACATAGCTTTCCTACAGCAAACAGTACTGAGACTGCACTTAAATAGTAATTCACCTTGTTACAGGTCAAGCTTTAATATTGAAAACCAAAGTACCATGATAGTTACTCCTAGACATAAATGCCTTTTGGAAAGTTAAGCCATCTAATATCAAGGTTACTGAATGACAGATGAGTATTTCCCAAAAGCCAAGGGAATGAAAGCTAAATTTGGGACCTGTAACTCAAATTCTGTGTGGTAATGAATGCCTAGCAGTAAAATGGACAGCTCAGAGGGAAGTGTAATTGCACTGCTCTGTCCACACCTGTGGGCATTCACCTAAAACAGCAAGAAGTATTTGATGACATACAGAATCTCACCAACTATCGTCTCTAGTGAATCAGGCAATGCTACGGAATTGAAAAATTAGGACAAACTAAAGAACTGTGGGAAGAACTTCTTGGGAGAGCAGAAAGGGCAGAAGAAACATGTTAGTTTTAGTTTTGGGATTGGAGTGCCAGATGTAAACCTAACCTCCCTACAGAGGTGACGGCACTGAATTGGCCCTGGGTTGCCCTCTATGCCTCAGGGCACAAGGAGTTAAGCAAAGGAGGGGACACCATCCCTTGCACTTCTTCTAGGGGAGTTGCTGTTCCTTTGCTCTGTACTTCCTCAGTTCTCCCAGGTGTACCTGGTCTGTTGGGAATAAATTATGTCCTTGAGTTTCCCAGGAAGATGCTATCTCCCTCTATCTTCTTCTGCATCCCATCAGAGAATAGAGTGGTTCTGCAATTCCAAAGTCCTGTCCTCAGGACAGCAGTTCTCTGACTGGGAAGAGCAAAAGCAAAGAAGTGTTGCAAGGTGTTGACAAAAAAGAATTTGGCAAAGTGTCGATCACAGCATGCAGTACTGAAGAGCAAGAAAATGATTATGTGTTGGGAACACAACAACAACTTACAGTCTGATATGTCCCTGCAAGTTTTGTTTTCAGCAGAAATATAATCTAAAGTTTTATCCTAAGTTTATGAGGTATCTATGAAGAGTACGGTATTAATTTTATGTAGGTTTTCCTAGGAGAACTCCATCTATCTAACTTCTTCAGGAAATGTTTTCTTCCTTTGCAAACAGATCTAGTCACTCTTTACTGTATGAGTCCAATAAGAAAAAAAATCTCCATCAGTTTGAAGGTAAAGGAAATATGCTAACAGCTGTTTCAGTAAAACATGAACGATGTCCTTTGAAACTTTACTGCAGAGACATTTTCAGGTGAAGGTTTGTCTGTAGCAAAATTACAGATAGATTTTTTTTGTGTCTCAGCTTGAGTACAAATGTTCTGAACTTCACAAATTAAATTTCATTTCCAGATTTAGGAGAAAGGAAAACCTTATATGTTTTCCTTATCAGGATATTTTCTGTGCATCTAAAAAAAGCCTGAAAACACCACAGTAAAATGCAGCTCCTTTTCTTTCCTGCTTCCCTTTCCAGTGATCACCTGAAATACATGAACATCAGTAAACTTAGGGTAAAAAACCCACAACAATTTATATGCTTAAAATAAAGCAGTTATGAAGATTTATATGCTCATTTATATGTGCTAGTCCTTTTTCCCCCCAGTCTACTGCATTTTACCTCTGTGGACATAATTTAATTTTCAATTTTTAAAGTCTTGTTTTTTTCTGATTTATAATGAACATTTCTAGCACTACTGACAAAGCCCCTACAGATGGGTTTTTTTCTGGTAGGAACAGAGAGAGCCACTTGCAGTTTAACATTATAGCAACAGTAAGTAAAATAAATCCTTTTGGTTTTGATCGTGACCTTTGGATTATGTTTCAATGACCCTATAATTCCTGTGGGGTAGGCTGCTCAGTCTTATGTATGTATACAACATTTTAGCATAAAACTAATCAGATTTTCAATATGAATAAAATCCCCTTAGCGTTTACGGAATCTTCCTCTTCCATGTCCTAACAGAGGGAACCATGTAAGTACCACGTGTCTGATCAATATAGCAGCAAATTGGCACCTCCCTTTCTCTCTCTCCACATCCAGCTGGCAGCGATGCATCCAGCTTATAATCAATGAATCAATAGCATTAAACCCCCCAAATACTCCAGACCCTTTAGTAGAAGGGTTTTTTTAATCCACTGTGTGTCAATCAGTGACTCTCATGAAGTTCAATAAGCAAAATGAAAAGTTCTCACCCCTTCTCATATCTGGTGTAAATAGTATTTTTTTAAAGGAATTGTCCAGAGCACAAGCACATGAATTTAAGTGCAAAGAGAGAGTGAGTGAATTTAATTTAAAGTCTGTAACTCACATTAGAAAAATGTGCTATTACAATGGAAAGCCATATTCATGGCAAAAAATGGTTTAGAGCTTGCAGGTTGGAAATCGGAGACCAACAGGTTTTGTGTGCAATCCTGGCTTGTTAATCTTCAGCTTTGCAGCAGTATTTACCTAGCTTACACATATTTTTGTGCTAACAATTATTTCTCTGTAAACACAAATGTCCGCTTCCTTTTGGCACTGACTTAATTAAAAAGGCTTGATGAAGCACCTAGAATTAAACTACGGGGTGATCTGGTGAAGAAAAACACGTCTTGAGCAGTTAAATCCTTTAAAAGAACTTTGTCCTGTTGACAGGTATTCTCTTCAGGATTTGTCTTCCCCAGTGACACAGTAATACTATGACGATAAAATACAGGAATGTAAAACTGGTATAACCCATGCAGTGGTGGAGTAGAGCCCATGATGATCAAGGCACGAATTATGCATCATGTGATGCCACAGTCCCGCTCCTCTGGATCCTGCTGATGTTTTCATCTTTCCTAGGCACGGCTTTGAAGTAACTGCTTTTGATGGCTGCTGAAAAGCTGCACTTCTCCATATCCACTGTGCCTTTGTCTCCCAGTTTGGTCATGGGACCCTGAAGTTGGCCCCAATATATTGAACTGGTGTGTCATCTACACTTCACTTGAGCACTAAATGAGACAGGCAGACTTCCTCAGCTTCCACTCTTGCTTCATACCGCCAGTGGAAGAACTTCTTCTAAAGTATAGCTATACTGTCTTGGAATAATAAGGCGCAATTATGAGTTTGTTCACACTTCTTAGAAGAGATGTGTTGTAGAAAGATGGTGCGTTTAGTTGTACTGAGCTGGTCAAGAGGAATCCATGCACAGTCTGTCTTGTAGAGCTGTTGGTACTCCCTGCTGCACAGGCATGGCCATACACTCAGGCAAAAGACCAAGACTTCTCTCCTACTCTCAGTTTTCCCCCCTTCTGTAATGTCTGCCCACCCAAATGTCCCTCCTTTCCAAACAGCTATGCTGACAGACTCTGCCTGCCCCTCCTCACCTTGGCCAAGGGGAAGAGACAGACAATCTGTCACTGACAGCTTGTGTACGTGACAGAGCAGACGGGTACAGCCAGAGTGGAACTATTGTTTACTTTGCTCTGTGTGCAATGGGACCAGTGTAGCCAGGCTTCCTACACATACACCTTCCGGTTTCCTTTCCCTACAGCAATTGTCCCAGCTCCTAAACAGTAATCCTTATGACATTATGTAAAAAAGTCCTTTTCTGGTGTAGCTCTTTTCCTCCCCTTTCCTCTGCTCTGTCTTTTCCTCTTCCTTCCTCCAGACATCCTCTGAAAGGGACAAGGGAAAGCTTTTGTTTCTACTGCTGCTTTGCATGTGTGCTGGTTGCTCTGTCTGGGTTGCCTGCTGCTCTTCTCTACATGGAGTGTTATTCTGACTCCTTCACCTCTAATGGGCTACTAATTCTCACAAAAATAGTAGCTATATAACCATTTTGAGAATCCTTTTCTATCTGTTAAATTTGCTTGAAACTTGGCAGAAGTTACTGTGAGGGACATCTGAAGGATGGGCAAGCTGTCACAGTCAAATACACATTTATGACCTAGATATAAGGAATTAATATAATAGAGTTTCATCAATTTTTCCATGGACACCTCTCATACCCAGAAGCATATGTGATTGATATTTACAGAAAACTATTATGTTCAAAAGTTGCACTGTGGGGGGTACATGTTTTTCAGTTGTTTCAGAGAGCAGCTTTTAAATTCATATAAAAATGGAGCCTGAATGGCAAATCCTCTAGCTGCAATATTTAACTTTTGAAAAGTTTAGTTTCTGTAGACAAAAGAGTCACTAAAAATGTAACGTTAAGTCAGAAAATAATATGTGCTGACTGAAATAGTTTCTCTCTTGCCCTTCCTGTGACTGAGCAAATCAGGAGAGAACAAGGAAACAGCTGGTCAAACACAGATGAATCAAGAGTGCTAAGGCACACAAACAGAGATTAAAGATTTGCTACAGAACACCAGGACTGAAATTTCCTTCTTTCAAGTAAGACACAGTTAGGAAAGGAAGAAAGTCTCCTGCCTGGAACACCTGTAGAACTTACTCCCATCAAAGGCACAGTAATGTAACAGACTCACCGTCTTCACTGGTGTGGGGCTCTGTACTGGCATCCTGGTCCACCTCCTCTAATGTACCATGTTCACTGTATGGGCTGTCACTGGAGGCACGCAGAAGGTTGAGCAGAGAGGAATCACATACATCAAAAATATGCCACCTCCATGGGATTATTTAAAATGTTTCATATAATGTTACAAAGGTATTATTATCCTAGTGCTACACATACATAATTTATAAAGAGGCCTATATATGTTTCCTTGAAACAAAATTCAAATATTAAGAAGCCCTCAGAACATTTGATTCCTTTATAAATAAAGTGTGCTTTTGCTGTCAAGGGTGTGTCCTGGTTTGGGTTGGGATAGAGTTAATTTTCATCCAAGTAGCTGGTACAGGGCTGTGTTTTGTATTTAGGATGAGATCAATGTTGGTAACACACTGATGTTTTAGTTGCTCCTGAGCAGTGTTTACACTGAACACCCCACCCCACCTACAAGTAGAGTGGGGGACACAAGAAGCTGGAAGGAGACACAGCCAGGACATCTTACCCCAAACACCCAAATGGATATTCCAGACCATGTGGTGTCGTGCTCAGTGTATAAACTTGGGACAAAGCTGGTCAGGGGCTGCTGCTCGGGCACTGGCCAGGCACCCATCAGTGATGATGAGCAACTGCATGGTGCATCACTTGTTTTGCATAGCCTAATTATTATTTGCCCTTTCTTTTCTGTCTATTAAACTGTCTTCATTTCAACATGAATTTTACCTTTTTTTCCCAATTGTCTCCTCCATCCCACTGTGGGGGGAGTGAGAGAGTGGCTGTGTGTGGTGTTTAGCTACCTGCCCAGTAATAGCACAATAAAGAAAAGGAGCAGGTATCATAAGCTGAAATTTGATAAGGTGGTTCACAGCCAAAGAAACAATTTCCTACCTGCCTGTGTGCTCTGTACACCTGGAATTCTATCTCTGTCTGGCTGAACCCGAAGCAGCTTCCTCCGCCAAATGTTGTAGGAAAACTCATTGTAACTGCCTTTGCTTCACTTTTTTATACTTAACACTTTACTGTGTGGACCTAAATGGTCTTCTCATTTATCTTCATACTCCTATTGTGTGCAAAAGGAATTCTGTATCACAGGAGTTATCCAGATAACCAGACTAATGATTTTGTTTAGAAGACAGAAGGATAATATTCTGACTTACCAATAGTCATCTCCAGCCATGCATTTTTCATACACTGGTCCATCAAGTTCTTTCACATCTGGAAAAATAGCCTCATGATGGATGATGATGGTTTTGATTATCTCATTCACATGTGCCTGACAAGACACCTGGTCTTGTATGTCTGGAACAGGCATCAGGGTTGGCCCAAAACAAATGGCCAAGTTGTATGGATCCATCATGTTTTCATCACTGTACTGTGAAAGGCTGTTATAACAGAAAAATCAATAAAAATTGACTTTTCCACTGTGACTAACCTTATTCTGAAAACTGTAGAAAACTTTTTTTGGTCACAACCTAGAGATTTCCTGTTGTCATCGACAATCCCACATAAAGTAACAGAAAAAAACCCCAAGATTTCTTCAATAAGTTATATACACTATAAAGTGGGTTTATATGCATATGTGGCATATGTATGTGGTATATGCATATGTATGTGTTCCCACACTACCATGTTGAGTGTACTCCAACTTAGTGGGCTAACATCAGCTGCTGCTGCTTCTATCTCATCAGTGCTCTAAGTGAACTGGATGCAGAGTGGGTACACATTTCTTGCTAGACCTTGGTGCATCTCTTTCAACAGCTGGCTACACAACTTAGGCACACTGAATTGTTTTCTGAAGGCAACTAAGTTCCTGGATCTCTCGCAACGGGTCTTGCGACATTTGGGTTCTGTTTTTACCATATGGCCTAAAATTCCTAAGCACCTTGCCTTCTGCCCACGAACTCCCACAATAGTTTCATTATGGAAGTGTCCAAACAAAAGGCTTTCATTGTTGTCATTAATCAACTTTTGCAAGCTCTCCTCTCTTCCAGAAAATGCAATGTTACTAGTTTTCAATTTTGAATGAGAAATTGCTATCTATTCCCTGTTTAAAAGCATTGGCATTTTTATTGGAAAATCTGGCTTTTGAATGGTTCCGTGTGGGGCCAGTCAAGCAGAACCTGAAGAGCTGGGATGCCCTATACTATGTTGTCCTGTACTCTGAAGCAGCATAGGAATTCTGATGTCTGGTTGTATTCAAAAACAACACCATGTTCCCTCTAGAAAGGGAATTTTAGAGAGTGTTTTCCATGTATAAACAACACATATGCATGAGACAAACCTAAATGACTACCCTCATAACTAGCTTCTAAAATGAATCACTAGCTTCTAAAATGAACCCCGTCCTTATGCCGTGATTTACTATCCTCTCCCAGGTGTTAATTGGAGACATCTTGTTCTTCTGATTTATCAGGTGGTTCAGACTTTATACATGCAAAATTATAAAAAAAGATTTTAACTATCATCGTGAAATGTGAAGTTCTGCTGATGGCTGTTAATATGCAGTGCTCCCCAGGGCTCAGTAGCAAGGCTGGTACTGTTCAGCATCTCCATGAACGACCTAGGCAAGGGAATGGAGTGCACACTCAGCCAACTTACAGATGATGCCATGCTGGGAAGGGGGCAGTAAGTGTGCCAAAGGGCAGACACAGGGACACCATTTAAAAGGACCTTGACAAGACGGAGGAATGGAGAAATGGGAATTCAATCAAGTCCAACAAGGATGAACGCTAAGTCCTGCCCATGAGATGGAAGTAATTCCAGGCTATATTTTGAAGAGGAAAAGCCAGAAGGTTAAGGGAATTAATTACTCCTTCTCCAACTGGTGCTTGTGAAGTTGCACATGAGGTTCTGTGGCTAGTTTTGAGAGACTGACAAACTGGCACAAGCCCAGAAAAGGACTACCATGGAGATGGCTGGGGAGCTGAAGCATATGAATTATAATCTAAAGAGAGAGAACTGGGTTTGTTCAATCTTTAGACAAGAAGGTTAGTGGAGAATTTAGCTGCAATCTCCTACTATACATAAGATTATAAACAAGAGCAAGACAGACACAGGTGCAAAAGATGTGAGGCACAGCAAGGGATATTCCAAAGAAAGTGGGAAAAAATTTCTTTACCCTAAGAGTGACCAAGTACTGGGAGAGGCTGTGGAGTTGCTGCTGTTTGAGGTTCTTGACTGGCCAAAGCCTTGAGCAACTTGATCTAACTTTGGAGCTTTGAGTGGGAGGCTATAGCAGGCTAGGTCTGCCATGAGACCTGATCACTTAATGTGGCCAAGCAGGAATAACTGAATATGCAAAAATCAGAACGTGATTTGCAGGAAGTCAAATAGTGGGAATATTTTTCCTGTGGATGCACCAGGAGCAATTTGGAGGCAGTAAGGCATTTGGTCTGCTTTCCAAACTGTATTCCTGTGGAGAGCACAGATGTAGCTAACGTGACCACATAACAAGTACAACCCCATACAGCTCTGGTTCATCTGTATGTCTCTGCAGAGGAGAAGCTGTGATGTAAGCTTTTAAGACATTCACATGGTGTCATTTTTGGGGAGTGGATTCAGTTTCAAATGAATGTTTATTTTCATAAAACTTTAGATCTCTGCCCCACTCTTACATAATGCTTGAAAGTGGTTCGGAAATTGCTAGAAGAAAGGAAACAGGAACAGCTGTGACTACAGGCATGAACAAATAACCTGGCTCCAAAAGATCCTGTTTCTATAGGAACAGACAGGCTGGATGAAATGGGGAAGGTCACAAAGACAGAATGAATCAGCAAAGGGCAAATTTAGGAAAAAAGAGGAAAAAGGTGATATAAAAACAGATATAACAGGAAACACAAACTGACAGTAGAAAGAGAAAAGTTAGAATCAGGGCAAAGTGCATATAAGCAAAATTTTCTGTGAAACCTTTGGGGTCAGCAAAACCAGAGAGGGCCATGAAGGACTGGAGGGAGAAACACAGTTCAATTGCCCAACCTGTCTTTTATTTTCTCTCACAGAAAGAAGAAGTTTTTTTCTGGGATGATGAGGACATGAACATCACCGTTGCTCTCACACAATCCTCCTTCCAGCCTGTGTTTTGCAATGTGAGAACCAAGATACTCTACATCAAAGCATACACAGGGGATGTTGTTCTCTATACTCATACTCCTGTTATCAGAAAACAGAAGCAGCAAGACGAAATCTCACCCTGGTAGTGCCTAGCATCAAACAGGTAGCTTGTAGTGCCTGTGTTACTTGAATATACTGGGGTTTTTTTTTCCCATCAGGAGAAATCAGCTTGAGATAAGGAAAAGAAATGCAGTTTTATATTGCATTAACTAGTTTTAATGTAGCTACAGTTTGTATTTGTTATTTTTCTAATCAGCTTATTTTGTTGCCAGCTTTAATGCTGTAGACTGCACTCTCCATTTTGGACAACACTTTAATCTGTCTTGTTCAATTCTGGACAAATGGAATTTTAATTTGAATGGAATCCAGCGTTTTCATTCTATTTTCACTGCCAATTAGAAGATCATCTTTTGTGTTAAATGGAGCTTAAATGAGAATTCTACATAGAGTATGAGTAAACCCAAGGAACTTCAATAGCAGCGAAGGAAGGTGGAAAAAGATAAAGTGCCTGGGGTAAGTACTTACTGATTGAGGAAGGCAAAGAGGTATCTCATCACTATCAGGATCGACCTGGGCAAAGTAAGGAGGAGTTTGCGGATGTGAAGAGCCCTCTCATAGAGATTGTCTATTCCTGCAAACAGAAGAAAGTATTTTAGGTTCCCTTGTATATGATTCTCTGAAGAAGCATTCAGTCAATTTACTCAATTTACTTTGACTCTGTATCATTACATGCCTCTAGTCAGTACTGTCTAATTTTGGCCTAGTAGAAAAATGAGATCTGGAAGTGTTTCTCCTCATTAAAACCACAAGGTTTAAAAGTAACAGTTTTTAAAGAAGATACAAATCTGTCTAAGTCAAAGGCTGGCCACCTGCTGGGCTTGACAGCTCACAAAACCACAATATCAGTACATAAAAAACCTGAAGGAACCAAGGAAAGATGTTCGCCATTCCTTTCAAATACAGGTGCAATCTCTTTATTTCAATGTTCACATCAGATATATAATTCAATCACTGAGCTTCTTTAGCAAGTTTCTTAATCAGATGTCCAGCTGTAACTCTCTTAGTGGCAAAATATGAGAAAGGCCTTATTTTTTTTTTTTTTGTATGGAGCCAAGAAATGCAAAGATTGCATTTTTCTCAAATGATTTTACAGCAGTCCACGGAAATTCTTCTGAAGTGGGAAAAATTATCTGATAAATGCATCAGTTCCCAATGTCTTGTAAGAAGGATGCACTATCTTCTATGCTGGCCAGAAGGACTGTGTCTGCAAGTGGGGCAATGGGATAAAAGCTTGAACTGTTTTTCACAATAAGCAGTATCTAATTTTTTAACTCAGCGTGTTTTCTGAGTCCACAGTAAATGACACCGTTGGAAACAACCTCAAATTTCAGTAATGCTTTTTATGTGAGCCAACAAAGTATGCTGCAATTAACAACATCTAGGGGAAATCTTAGCAGACTAAGATGAGAAATTCTGTCCAGTGACACCAAAGTGGATATTCAAAAATTTGGGAATCAGAAACAGGACCTGATTCCAATAGCTGAAAAGCCAATTATACCACAAAATGTGGTATTTAGGACTCCACAATTAAAGTAATTACTTCTGTAAAAATGTGGCAAGTCTAAACAGAATTACTGGTGTGTATTACTTATGTGCTTTTGGTATTGCTATTTCAGTATTTATTTGAAGATGCAAAATGTGTGTTGACTTACATTTCTTAGAAGAAAACTGTTATCTAGTAATTGTTATTTTGGTATTAGAAAAATTAAGCATTAGAAAAGCATGTCAGCAGCAAGACTTTTGGTTGTCACCTAGAAGTGTTACAGTTCAGTAGAAAATGCCAGTGCAGCAGAAGGGTGTGAGATCTGATCCCACATCAGCATTCACATGAGATTCCACTGGCTCAGCACCACTAGTGTGCTGGGAACAAAAGATTCTGGGATGGGGTCAAGCTGGCCTCTATCAGAGTATCTGCGGAAGGACAACAGCCTGCCATTGCTTGCATGAAGGAAGTCCATTTGGATTATGGCATCTACTGCAGGAGCAGAACAGCAAAACTCTGGCAGGAAGTAAAAACCTATTCCCCAGCAGAGACCCTGAAGGCTGGACAGTGTCCCTGGTGAGCTGCTGCAGAGCTGGTAGGAAAAAGGATTGCTTGACAAGCTATATAATTTAAAACTTAATGAACGAGTCACTCTGAACCCAAACACTAGCTGGAAAACAGTTCAAGCCATCTCAAGTGGAGCATGGGACCTGAAATAGACGTTTCTTGCAAACATGGACTGCATGAATCAAGAAGTATTTCTGGTTACTGTTTGTGATCTGATGTCCACAGCAGGGACATGCTAAGTCTGTGAGCTGCCTCCACAGAGCAACTACAGTTCTGCTTTCCCATTCCAATGCATCTTTCAACACTCCTGCTTCAGCAGCACCATGTGCTGCATGTGGGAAGCTGGAGGGGAGTTTTGATGGAACACCAGGACTTGCCTTTTGCATTACAGCCTTTCCTGGCTAATGCCTTGTGCTACAGTCCTGCCTCCTCCAGACAATTCTGGAGACTGGCCCTGGGCCAGATTCACTCATTGCTGAATTCAAATCAGACGTGAGAAATGCACCGGGCTGGGACCCAAGGTGGGTTCAGCAGCTCCTTCCAGCAGTCTGCTGCCTGTATGGCTGCAATAGCTCTGTCTAAACTAGCGAGCTAAACCAGGATGGGGCACACTGGCAGGCAACTACCATCCAGTAGTTACCACATTCTCCAGTGTGCTTGTGGTCTTTGCTGACTACAATTCTTCCAAGCAATTCCTAGAACAGTTTGACAGGATGCATGAGTTAGGAACTAGTCCCAGTAGGCAGCGTAGAGATGGCAGAGCAGGTACAGAGATTCTGGCTGTGTAGTCATGTGTTGAACTATCCCAGCTGTCCTACCAGGAGCATGATCAGTACTAAGTACTAGAAGTGACCTGAACTCCATGCTGAAGCAGTTACCAGCTATACGTGCCTGAATGAGATGTGTGCGTTTCCAGTACTTTCCTGGTAACCCAGACCAAGTTTCCATGAAAGTCCCTTTATTGAAAATCCAAACTACTGTCAAGTGGTAAATTTATGTGCTTTCCACATTATTTCAAGAGGTTTTTATTTCCCAGCACTGATTTGGTTTAAAGGACCTAGGTAATGATGTAATGTATTTTCATGCTGCTCTTAAATGTGCAGCTGAATTTCACTGTTGCTTGAGTGTATGGAGTACATGAGTGTTTGGGTACTTAGGAAAGATGGAATGAATACAGAGCAACCTTTTTACATGCAGGCTGAAAGGATTTGCAGCTCTGATGCTTCCCATGCAGAGGAAAGCCTAAGCATTGCTTTGCCTCCACTGGCTTTGCTAAAGAGAGCCTCAGAGCAGAAGAGCCATCCAAGCTATAAGCTGGTGACTGCAAGGAAATACAGGCAAGCTCAATGCTAGAGAAAGCTGGACATGGCTCCCCTCTCACAATACCTCTGTTGGAGACGCTCTTCTCATTACTCTGACTTTTTTTTTTACCCGCGTGCCTGGTGTGGTATTACCCATTTCTCAGCTAAAAAAACAGAAGTGCTTGATATTACATGATTTGTCCTAGTAAAGCAATTTAACTGCTGAGCTGAAATAGAAATCAGGGGATTTGAAAACTGGTTCATTACTCTAATGATATGATGAGATTCATATTCCCAAAGACAAGCAAGAGGACAAGCCTGTGGCAAGGCCAAACACACTGAGAACTAATGTATTTTCTTCTGACTGTGGAGAGAGATGGGGAAAAGAGATCTCTATGAAGGACACAGGAATATCAACTACAAATCAAGACTAATGTCAAGTAAATATGACACAGTGAAATGGTTATAATTTTCTAGTTCCCAGTTCTCAGAGCAAAGCAAAACTTTTGGAGCTCTGGTCTGACACATCTGCCTTCCAAACCCATCTCTGCCATGGGGGTCAAACCCACAAGCAGGAGAGCTTCCTGTCAGCAAAATGAGAAGCTGTTTGGTGTGGGAACACTGCTTCTGTCAAAGCACAGCACAGGAGATACTTGCAGGGTGAAACAGAGGAGGGAAAGGAATCAGCTTCTGGAGTTTCATGACTACAGCACTTTGTGGAAGAGTCAGGCACTTGAGCCCAGAACTATTAATGTATTTTCACCAGACAAGAGTGGAACAATGTACCTTAATAATGTAAGGAATTTGATTTTCTGTGTATCCATAACATTATCTAGGCATCTAAGTTTCTGAGGTTCTTTGGATCTAAGCAGCTTCCACCACTTACTACGAAAAATGAAAAACACAGAGCTCAGAAGTCATTTAAGTCTACAGTCTTAGCCTCTGACTTCACTTTAATCCCCTTTGAGAGATGACTGTTCAACTTCCTCATAAAATCCTCCAAAAAAGGCAGATCACGAGCTCCACAAGAAAATCTGTTGAGGTGCAATCCTGCACTGCTCTTGGAAAAGATTTTATTAACTGATCTCACATGGGCTTACTCTGCAAAGGCTCCATGTCCTTGATCTGGATGAAGGAATCCAGATGAGATTAATGTCATTGCATATATTTATCAGCTAGCTGCCTCTCTGTCAGCCACACACTAAGGACTGGTCCTCAGTCACGTGAGATAGACATAAATCCTAGGCACTCAAGCCTTGAAATGTGTGATCTTCAGTCTCCAAGAACACTGGAACCTTTTCTGGAAAGGCACTGCCACCTTCACTTACTGTAGAGACATACAGAAATAATGAATCTCTACTCTTCCAGGAAAAATAACAGTTTTAACTACCTGGTCACTCACAATGAGGTTTTTGCAAAGGTAATTCTAAAGTGAAATGGATCAGAAGTGAACAATCTACCACAGAAGAGTAAAGGAATCCTGAGACAGGAGAAAACACAATGGCTAACAGAAGCCCCCAAACACAAATTAAAAACCTAAATTAGAAATTAAAACAGGGGTATATTCATCCCAAGTAACATTAAGAAAATGTAAATTAAAGTTTAATTAAACAATAACTCTGAGGCAGTGGAGCATGTAAATGGCAACATGCTCAAATATATAGATGCAGTGATGCAGAATACAAGTCTTTTGTAAGAGAGCAATTGCTGGTGGTTTCAGAACATTTTGGGCCAACTGGACAGCTGCACATGAATCTGTTTTTTTAATTTAAAGAAGCAAAGGAAGCACTGTACGTGGTTGTTTACATGGCCTCTCCTGTACTGGAGGTGAAACATGGTAATCCAAGTGAGAAGGTTCAGCCTGGGAGCAGGGAGAGCTCAGAAACATCAGTTCTGGATTGTGAATGTTTGACCAGCCTCACTTAACAGCTAGCCTCCATGGGCCAATCTCAGTATGGACAACAGGACAGCAAACATTTGGCAAAGTGAAGAGATTATTGATCAAAACATATGGAAAGAGAAACCTGGTGTCAGCAACTAATGAACTCTGTTACAACTAACATCCAGTGCTGTGCAAGGTAAGCATATTCCACAGCAACAGTAGCACAAAGGAGGAAGCAAACTGGTAATGTAAGATGTCTCTCTACTTTAGGACCATGGCTTTGAAGCCTAAAATCCAATGTAGTATCTCTTTGTGGGGGTTACTTGCTATTTCCACTTGGTGTGGTGCCTACTAGTAACAGAGTGAATGCCTAATGCATATTTTACACACCCTGTGAATGTCAAATGGGACTGAGTTGAACTTGCAGATGTAATTTTTATGGTCAATTTGCAGCTGACAAGTTATCTACTCAAATATGTATTAGTGCTGAAGTTAACAACTTGTGCCTCTTTTCATTTTGGTAGATGAGTCCAATCCAGATCAAAGCTATGTATACATTAACTCAGCAATGCCACTTACAGCTTTTTCAGATCTATTTAAGAAGGCATTACAGGGGGACAAACCCAGCTGTCTCCACTGTCACTTCAGGAAGAAAACACTTCTGTTTTGTTAAAACTTTTTCATGGAGAGTTGACCATTCAGAATAGTTTTTTTTTATTTTTTAAGCAATAGGCATGAGTCTGGAAAAGCAGTAGAATAATTTTCTTTCATAACATTTATGTCTTTAGGTAAACAGGCACTGCTGGTGGAAGAAACTGAAATGATAAAAATCAGAAGGAAAAAAGATGTAAGTTTTCATTCATCTTGCCATTTTTGTCTATGAAATTTAAGGCAAAGGAGATGAAACCATGAAGAACTGTAACGCTCTGTGCAGACATTAAGCAGCCTGAATAGCTGAGGTGTGCCTGCTGCTGCATGGCACAGCTATCTATATAAATGTGGACTTAAGTAAGCCATGTGTGTAAGAGCTCACGCCAGGAGAGAAACTGCAGTCCTCCAGCAGTGAAGTGAATTACAGCCAGCCCTACTGAGCTCAGCTTCTGCACCTTCTGCCTCCACATAGCTCCTGTTACAAATACTTTTAATATCTTTGGCTCAGTCTGTTCCTGCAAAGGGGCAGAAAGAAGTGCACTGCAGCTCTCCTCCTTCCCACTCCAACCTTGGATTGTCCTCTGGATTACAGAATGCTGATGGGACCAAGAGCAGCCACTCCTTAAGCAGAGAATAAACAATTATGGCCCATAATCAGATGGATTCTTTATGTTCTGTTCTACCTTTCATGCTTGCTCTGGCCCAGAGCATATAACTTGGCCCAAATTTTATCTAAATTAGATCATAAGCCCAAACAGAATAACACTGTTCTCATGAGTGTAATTAATACAAATTTGCCACAAAAATCACAGTAGTTTTGCATTGTTTCCACTGTATTTACAAAATGGAAAGCATTAACTCACAACGCTCTATTTCATTTGGAAAGATATGCATAAATGTAGAGGAATTTCTTGATGGCTGTACTGAGGAAAGGTTCATTTTGCAGCTGTAGCCTCAATTATGCCTGACATCCATAACTAAGTACTTCAGTTTCAAGGGTTTTTTTATTGGCAACATTACATTTCCATATAAGATGTGTGACATTCTGACCTTTTACGGTTTTATGTGAACATTAACTTTACAAATTTGCTTTCTCTGTCTCCCCTTCTGTAACAATTTCTGCCAATGATTAAGAAGCCACACGGACATTTATTTTGAAAAACTATTTGAAAAGAATGTTTATTCCTTTCCTCAGTGTTTTTCAGATAATGAATGCAATATGAATTAAGAGTATTAAAAGATACTTAATTAAACATGTGAAAGTTTTCTGGACTTTATATATCAATTGTGATCTAAAGAAGTTACAGTAAGCTACATTCTCACAGAAGAAGGGAGTCTGGCCCTGCACCCATTAGCAGGAAGACCAAGATACATAACATGTGAGGCCACATAAGCACAGGAAAAAACCTAATGCAACTACGACTGATTCAAATGAAGGAGAAATCTTGCGTAGGCGATTTCCCCTTTTGCAAGATATCCAGCGTTAAGGTTAAAATACAGCAATGGAAATAGTGTTTTAGGCCCACAGTTTATGACACTATGTACCATGTAGGTGCTACATAGTGTATTTCGAAATGTTGGTTTGTTTTGGTTTTTTTCCCAACAAAGCATTCTTGTTCCTTGGAAGTGGTGTACCATTCAACAAAGCACATAGAATAGTACACAGCTGTAAAAATACTAAAATACTCCACCTCAGGCCTCTCAGATAACCAGAAGATGCAGCCACACAGCCCCTTGATCTCAGCATATGGTTCTGGGGCTGGGTCTGGATGCAAGACACAAGAGCTGTTTCTTTCCTCATACTTCATTCTGACTCCCCCCACTGTGACAACACAATAAACTCACCCCAGTATGCTCAAAGAGAAACCCCCCTTTGTCCCACCTTGGTCCACACTTAACTCTCCTCCCTGTGCTGAAGGCATTGATAGGCCATTTCAGCGTGCCCCTAATGATAATCTCGTGAAAACCAAACCAAGCAACAAAATCATCCCCCCCATGCTTCTCCCAAAACCTGTAAGAAAGCAGATCTCAGACTCTCACAACATATTACCAGACTAAAAGCCTCTGCTTTCTTGTACAACAGGAATAGCAGAAGCCAATGCTAGCAGAACTATTCAGTCATTACACCTTGTTTTGACAAACTGTCATAGAGATGACAATCCAGATTTATGACACCATCAGAGAACACTCAGTCTAAACCAGGATCAGATGGCAACGCCTCTTTCTCAATAAACATTTTAAAATGCTGTTGTGAAAAGCGGTGACTTTGTTCCAGGCTATTCTTGTTACTAACTCCAGTTCTGCTGGATGATACTATTATTTAAATAAAAGGTTGTCAACTCTTTCGCAAGAAAATAATTCATTGCTTAACAGAGTTGGACATGTCCTACGGAAAACAAGATCTAGCACTAGGGTTCCAGTATTCACAGCCATTTTTCTTGAAGCTCTTAACAACACAATAAATACTTCTTCAGGATAACTGAACTGGAACCTCTCAGACTGTGATGCTCTGAAAGTTTGGTGAATCTCTCCTGCCTGTGCAGGTGCCACATACATCTATCTGCTCAGTCCACTGAACTTCTACCCCTCTTTCCAAATACCCCATTCCCTCTTCAGCACCTTCAACGGTGAATGAGAACTCTGAAATCATCCAGGTTCCTCTTCTTGGAACATATTTAAAAGGCTGTTTTGGGCAAGTATCTTTGTATCTCCTGAGCATTCACTTGTATAATCTCTGTAAACCGAACACTCATTCATGGTATTTTACAATTTTGTTTACAATTGTATTTAAAACTCTTCAACACAGCAGTAACATCTTCACATGTAAGAACCATAATTTATATTTTTCTTAATGCTGAAGTCAAAATAATGAAGACTTTATAAAGCAATCAAATGGGCAGAATCTGACAGCAGAAACTTTGAGAAAGAAATCTAGTACAAACGTTTCATGATGAAAGTGATTATTCATTTGGACAGCTTACCCAAGAATATGGTAGATTTTCTATCAATCAAAGCCACTAAAATCAACAAATTTTTCCAGCAGATACACTTTAATTCATCCAGAAGTTATGGAAACTGGCACAAGATTATTAGGTAAAGTTTGATCATCCCTGTCATGCAGAAAATCCCTCAGTCAAAATGATCCTTTTTTAGATTTTAATTTCTATGACTTGCAGAGATTTTCTGAGCTATGGCACCACAGTCAGTTAAAGCTGACCTGAAGAAGAACCAGGATTATGCTTCCTAAAAAGACAGTGTACCCGTCAGCATCAGTGATCAGACTGTGGTTTTCAGGTCTTTAGGACTCCTCAGTGCCACCAAGTCTGCAAACAGCAACAGCTGAAGAAAACCCTGCAAAAAAAAAATGAAACCCAAAACGCCACACATAACGTGGTCACAGTGATCCATGGATCCATAACCTCTTGGAGGAATTACTGCAATCTTCCCTATGTGGGAAGCAAACTACATATATTGTGTACCACAAGTTGGGAGCTCAAAACCACACCTGATCGCTAGCCTGGGACACTGTGCACCCATCAATTGCTGGCCCTGCCTGTTGGGCTGAGACCTCTGCCAAAATAACAGTTTGGTGAGCTTGACCTAATTAATATCCCAAAGGACTGGCTCTCATTACCTGTGAAACTGTCTCTCTCTCCCCTGGGTTGAAGGAGGCAAGTTATAAAGAAAAGGTAGAAAGGAAATTCTTCCTCTAAGCTCCTCTGACCACTGTGCCTACAGGGAACAGCAAGTCTACTGATGGCTGGTTTGGCCTTCCCCCTTGACACCTGCAGAGGTCAATAAACTGGAAGAGGTTTTGTGCATGTCAGAGCAATTCACTCATCCACTGACAACTTTCCAAAGTACTCCAACCTCTTCTGTGTCTGGCTATAAGCACCAGCAGCACACAGATCAAACACTCCTCCAAGGCATCCCATTACAACTCGTGTGTGGGAAGGCGGAACAGGCTCTCCTGCAGACAACACTCAGCTGTTCCCCTCCATCCCTGCACCCAAGAGTCTTCTGGGCTGGATCAGTGGTTTTCAGCTGAGCACAATATAGGTCCAGAATCACACAATGCTGAGCAGTTAGTTACTTATTCACCAGTGCTGACCCCAAGCTATGGGGCATGAAAACCTTGGAAAGTAACAATCTGTTTGCATGTTCATGACTTCATGCACCTCTGTCTGCTTCAGTGCATAAAGGAAAATAATAATGCGTTTAAATTTAACTATCCCTTGTATATCAAAAGATATTCTTCTTGCCCTATTAAACCAAGACTTGTACTATACATTAATCCCAATGGAAAAAGGGAACAACCACAGCTGTGAGCATCACTAACAACTGAGCCAGACTGCTACATGTGGCAAACAAATAATCTCAGGAAAATCCGTGAAGTTAGCTCTTTTTTCAGGCTACTACTGTGTATCTGAAAGTAAAAATCTATTGAGAAAAACCAGAAATTTCTACTTACTGATACAAGAAATAAGATCATTAAATCTTTCCTTAGGAAAGACAGGATTTTCCAGCCCTCGGAAATAGAGCTTCAGTACTCCAGCAACTGAGTTAATGTCATGGTTACTTTGGTCATCTGCCAAAGGATTTTCACCTTAAAAAGTAAATAAAGTGAATGAAACACACATGCAGAAACATGGAACATTTTTATAAGTGAGTGACATTTTGGGCGGGTTTTGTTTTTAGTGTGTGGGAGGTGGCAATGCAAGCATTCAACCAAGATGATAAACACTGATTTAGAAATCCCAGGCTATGATTAAACTAAAAAAAGGCAGCCTAAGTAAAGCTTCCTTAAAATTACATAACCTAGTGATCTCTTAGGTCCTGAACTTCCAGCAAGATATTTATGGACACGCTGTGATTTACAGTTAGTAAAATAAAAACGGAAACACTCTTAATTGAATAGAGTTTTGCAGACTTTTATACGGAGCCCTACATAAAACAAATAGAGTTAGATCACTCATGAATGTAAAATGTTTCTTCATTCTAAAAAGTTAAAACATCAGGAATTCATGCAACCATTTTGTTGAAAACCTAACTGAAATCTCAGCCACGACTGCACTATTTTATTTATGCAGTTTTAAAGGCCTAATCTTTATTTTGAAACACTTTAAAATGTATGGATCTTCAAGGATAACACTACCTAAGAGGAGGAGTTAAAAACAAGCAGATTTAAAAGCTGCAGAATGGAAGGATGTGGCTTCACTCAGCAAATGGAAACAGCTGCTTTATGTAACTTGTTAAAGAAAAGATCATGTTTAACAAGATATATAGAACTAATACTAGGGAGCAAAATACTGTGTGTATTTTTTCATGCTTTTAGTCACAAGACTTCTTGCTCCAAGGGTTTTGTCATTAGCAGATGATGTGCAGAAGCTTTAATTTTCTCTAGAAATTAAAACAACCCAGCTTTTAATGCTCAAGAGAAAAAAGAATGCAGGATTAAAAAAAAAATTGTAACAAGTATTGCTTTAACACAGTTGGAAGATAGCCGGATGCTGGTCTCCCTAGCAGAGCAATCCTAGGCTGGGAGTTGCAAGCCACTGACATTGAAAAAGCTGGTTTTACTTCCTGGCATTTTTCATGTAATTCCTCCTCTGGGGCTGAAGTTTCCATTAGGAAAGAAAAATGGAATAACCCTTTTTTTAACCCCCTGTTTTCCTGGATTGTGATGCAACTTTGGCAGAGGGACCAGAAAGCTGAGCACTTGTATTCCAGAAGGTCAAGCAACAGGACTTTCAAATTTCATCGAGTAGTCTCTTGAATTAAATTAAACCCATTACCTTTCTTTTATGAGGATCTTTAAAATAAAATATACAAAAACTATTATTTGCAGTTTACCGTTAACAAGAAAATAATGTTTACAGTTGATAGAAGAGTCATATGTCTTGTCTAAATAAAACGAGAAAACTCCTCAAGCTCCTGGGACATAATGGGGAGAAAACATGCACGTCATCATCGTACTTCATGCATGTTTAAGCATGTGATGGTGCAAAGTTTTAGGTGCAGTACACACAGTACAGACAAGCTGTCTAAACAGCCAAGCAAGTAATCAGAATTTAGAAGATTTTTAAATGTCAGATATTAAGGTGCTCAAATAAAAATAAAAATCTAATTACCTCTCTCAAATGAATTTTTAATATCATTGACTTCCACCTGGGAACCAGATACTCTAAAAATTCCCTGATGCTGAAGACCTGCAGAAAAGATGGGAGACAGTGGTGAAAAATTAATTTATTTTTTAAGATACTTTAAATCTGTCTTTTAAAAGCAAAGCTGTGGTGCTAAATGAGTAACAATGTAAAAGATATACAAAAAGTCAGGGCAATAATGAAATGACATAGTATTTTTCAGAGCTTACCATATAAATTTATAAATCTGATACAGCTTTCCACAATAAGAGGAATGACTTGCCCTGAATCCTGCAAAAACAAGAGCAGAATGAGTGAGCTGCAGACCAGAAAGAGGAAACCTCCCTGCTATGGTCTCAATGTGAAAATGCACTTTTTTGGCCAATCTAGATGGACATACAGTGCTGCCAAAAAAACACCTAAGAAAAAATACCACTTCTAACAGAGTTCTCTTCCCATTTAGGGAGGGAGGAAAAGGAACAGGCGAAGAAAAGGATTACAATTCTTAAAATCATTTAATCAAGAAATTCAGTTCTCTACTTCTGTCACCGTATTTGGCTAACACTGTATGTGACATCTAAGCTTGTGCATGCATTTTAGAATTTTAAGCAAAATGAGTTAAAGTTGCAAATTTGCCTTTTAAAAAGATTAAGAAAAATAATTCATGATGAAGATGATCCCTCTGCATCCATTTAACTGACCCTTCTTTTCCTGGTGAAGAAAATCCTATGTGGACCCAATTACACAGAACCCAATTCCTCAATGTGGGTTTTTTTGTTGTTGTTGTTTTGTAAAAAGAAGTTTATTACAAACAGTTTACAAGGCTCTTCTGGATTTGCTGGACTACCAGAAACATTCTTGGAGCAGAGCCACCAAATGACATTGCATGGGGTAGCACAATGTCTCCCTCCTGACTGAGAGTACTGCTATGGGCTCTGCTGGTTTGTGTGCCCTACACAGATGATGGCCTGGCATGTTGTTTCTGGCTGCTCTAAATGGCTGGTAATCCCTGGGTGGTGAATTGCAGCTACTTTGAGCTGAGCATGCAGTTCAGCTGCTCCGTCTCTATGCACAAGGTTACTGGGAAAGGGGGGTCACAGCCTGTGTCTCCCCACCTGCCACTGGCAGAGCTCAGGAATCACTGCTTCTTATCTCAGCAATGATACAGCAGTAGGTTTTTAGTTCCACAAAAGTGTTTTAAAGAAGGATAAAAAGCATTTGTGATGGGAGGGGGAGAAGATGACTATACACTAATTTTCAGTGAGTTACTTGTCTTTTTCTTTTAAACTACTTATTTTCCAGAAGAACCACTGGAAACCTTCTGTTTTGGCACTTAAAAAAATGGGTATTTTACCCCAAGCACACTAGTGACCACAAGTTATCAAATACAGATAGATCATATCATAAATGAGATGATTAAATATTATTTGGAAAATTGGTGCTTATGTTGCAGAAATTACTGTTTCATAAATAATCTTAGAATTTCTTGTCTTGGAAGCTGTAATTTTTCTTTCCAAATGAATTTCCAATATGTAAGTGTTCAGAGAATTGACTAATTAATTTGGAAGTTTAGTATAAAAATCAGTCTGAATTATAATGTCATTAATTCAAAAGCACCTTGTAACTCAGAAAACACATTTCCTCTTACAAATCACTACTTTGTTTTCATGCTAAACTACACTAATGGGAAGTCTATGAATTAAGCTCAAGCAGAAAAAAACAGCTAAAACTTTTGAAAAATAACACACAGTAAAGCAATGAAACAGTGTACTTCCTGAGGTAACCTAACCCCCTAATCTTACATGTACTCTGTGATGTTTTAGTGGAGCTTACAAAAGACTGTTATCACTAACTATGCTATTTAAATTGTGGCTTGCTTGTCTTTTAAGTGAAAACCTAGCAAAGACTGGCTAGCCAAGAACCAGTAATGGCTGGATTAGCATTTCCTCTTTGACTTGTGTCATGGTTCAGTAACAGCTAGACAAAAAATCCCTTGGAACATGTCAGTTGTTAAATCCAGGAACACTGTCATCTTCACCAATACTGAGCATCCTGGCTCTCCAGAAAAGCAGAGCGTTAGAAAAAACGCACAACATGCACCCACATCTCCTGTTAGTACACTGATTCATGCAAAGAATGTAAAGCCTAGGAAAAGATAGTGTTTGCAGTAAGAAATTACAAAAAAAACCCCAAATCACTTTCATACTTGGTTTTGGAGGATCTGCTCAGAACCACACAAAACTTTGTACTTAAGTAATACCCAGAAATAATCTAAACTAACAGCTTTGCCTTTTGGATCTAATCAAAGGAAAATAATTTGAAGTAACAATCTCTTTTGGTGAGTGTCAAGAACAGTGACCCTACTGCTACTGTGAATTTAATCTGATGTGTGTAGTCAGTGAATGTGTGTTTGTGACTAATTATAATTTCTTATGATGCAAAACTCTAACAAAAAGCAGTCTGGCATGATACCGTATTTCACTAGTTGTGCCTGTCAAAATGACTCATCCCTATCAGGAATGACGTGGTCTTTGGGCAAAGATGCTGGCCTAAGGTAGGTCCCACATTGGCAAAGCTGCCAGAAGGCTACCAGCTTTTTTGATCTCTGCCCTTTTGAAAGACTAATTATGTAGGACTCCGCTCTTGCAAGTAAGCCCTGTCAGCCACACTGCCCTGTGTTGTAACACTTGTCTCTGTGAGGGAAAATGATGGGCTACCATTTCTCCTGATTTGCTTTGTCCTTCTCTAGTCTAGGGGCTTTCATTGTGAGAATTTCTGCTTCTTTGCTTACTTTCACCCTTAAGCAACAAACTGCTCATGATAGTCTAGAAATCATGTGATGATTACTCAGTCTTTGTATTTCATGGCACTTCCCATGTAACAAAATAATAATAATAATAATAATAATAATAATTGTTTTCCTCTTAGTTGTACTGATGATGACTGAAAGTTTGATTCAAAGACAGCTAAATCAGTACAGTGCCACTGAGCACAGAATTTGTTCTGCAAAATGTTTGCCACTAGCTATACTGAACAAGAAAAAAGAAATCCCTGTAACATTCAAACCAAATTCACAGGGCTTGCAGTCAAGATCTTTATTCACTGCATTTATGAATGTATTTTTACAATTTTTAAAATATTTCTTTCCTGCAGCTGTGTTAGCTAGCGTCCAGAGGCACAAACTGTGATGGGCAGGTCCTTGAAAATGAAGAAAATATCCATCATTTAAGACTACAATCCCTCCAGAGTTCTGCTCTGGTTTAGTTTAGCCTGCTATATTAGTACACTCATTTCTTAATGCAAACTTCTCCCTCCAGGTCTTTGAAAGAACTTATTTCGAGCCAGGCAGGAATGCAACCCGAGAGCGAGGCAGAGCCGGTTCTCTTGTCACCAGAACTATACCTGATGTCTCGTGTGAGAGTTCCTTCGGCCTCGGCTAGAAGCATTATTAGAAATAAAAGTATGAGAAAGAAGAAGATAGTAAATACAGCAAAGATACAAGATCCAGAATAGCAGTGATCACAATTTCACACAATATAATAAATTCCTAAAGTCATCGGAAATCAAAATCTGGATATCAAACCCAGGGAAATACTGCTTCTCCACAGACTTTGAACACTGGATGTTATGAAAAGAGCAAGCAGGAAATTGTGGTAAGTTGTGGGATGCACCACTACATCCTATCTTCTACATGAAGCTGTTTCCTATTAAAAGCAGGCTGACAATACTACTCCTACTTGATTAACAAAACCGTAGGGAGGCTAATGTGAGAAACAAATCCCCCTCTTTCCCTTTGACTTCAGGAAGTATTATATTGATCAACCGGGAAAGAAGAGCCCCAGGACAGACTTAAACATAATGATCTGCCTCAGCTTTTGTGAGGTGGTGACCATTATAGTAAGAAGTGTTGAGATCAGCCACTGGGGTGGCTGGGGCCAGTACCTTGATGAACGACTCCAAATCACCATTAAACAACTTAGCACTATACTGTGATCGGGGTCTGGGCTTCCTGTGTTTCTGGGGCTTAGGGGGAAGATTTGGAGGCCTAAGGGAAGGGAATATGATTACTGAGCAAGGTAGAATTAAGTCACACAATAAAATGAAATGTCTGTAAGCTCATGGCAAAACAACAGAACATTGTAAAGAGAGCAATAAACACAGTACTTATCAAATAGAGACTTTCCATCAAATTTAAGTGTAATACATAAAGAGTTGAGAGCTCCCCCATTAAAAAGTTACTTATGGATAAATAATGACATTCTTTATGAATCCCTGTTTTGCAGTTTTACCATATGAATTTTTTCCGAACATTGCACAATTGGAATGGCTTTTTCTGTTGTGGTCATGCATAAAATGTGCAACAACCACTGAAATTCATCCCGCCAGCCACGGCAGAACACAGACTACTCAAAGCACCCGTTATCAAGCAGAAAAGTCACTTCATGCTGGAGAAACTTCAAATGCAAATTAAAGCTGCTCAGCACACTCCTAAGCTGCATTTTCAGCTAGAGCTAGAAAGGTTAAACAGCTTTAGCCTTGCACATCCAGCCATCAATGACTTCACAGACGAAAAGAAACACCTTGCTCATTAGCAAATAGAATTAAAAGGATATCAATTTGAACAAATAAATAAAATCAGCATAACACATAAGGAAGTAAAGGAAGAACATACAAAACTTTGGGCTGCAAAATTTTACCTAGTGTGTTACACATGTGGTGACCACAACTGAAAGAGATTACAGGAAATAAATACTGTTCTCTAGGTCACAAACTACTTTGTGAATGTCATGCCAACAGCTACATGCCTACAGCTTCCTTAGTTCCCATGCACCAGCAGTTTCTATACGTTTTTCTGGACTTAGCAAAAAATCAAATGTTTTGGGGAGGATCAGTGAGAAACAATAAGGCATATACCACTCAGCAGTGGGACCTCATTTTGTTTGAGTACTATCTGCTATTTTAAACTCATCTTTAAAGATATCCTCTTCTCTTCTACAATTTAACTTTGACCTTAAAAAACATTTCTGTTTGCATGTCACACAGTCCAGAAACATAACTGAACCTTGGGGCAACAGGCAGGGCCCCGCCAAAGCCCAGGAGCTGGTGCTGAGGAACAGAGGGCAGGCCCTACTCCTCAGAATATCTTTCTTTAAGGGACCAGTTGTAAGAAGATACGAGGTAAGATGGCTTCACTGCTCCCCCACATTACTAAGGTAAAATCATTGCCTAAATCCACCATCTCCTTTCAGCTGTTTACACAGTAGGGAACTTAGGATGATGCCAGCCTGATGAGTCGCCTGCATTGGAGTCAAGAAAGGAGGTTTTTCTCATTAGACATAAACTTGTTGATTTCCATGCATTCCCATAATGGTAGCACCTGGAGGCAGAGTTAAAGGTACCGTTGTCAGAATTAATGTCAACAGTTGAGAAGAATGCCTTGATTTGTAACCACTTTTCAACTGAGGTCATGTAAGGAAAGTAGCTGAGGAAGTCCAACTTTACAGAGCTAGAAAAGAACATGGACTGGTGGGAGAAATCTGGTGTAAAATCTGTAGAGATGTCCTGGGAACACTGGGACCAGGAAAGATGGTTCTTGAAGGCATTGGGCAAGGATGTATTGCATGGAAAGGGAAGGGAAGAGTGAGACCAAGCAAGCTGGGCTGGATGTTCCTGCTTTTGCAGGGCACACTGACTGTAGCAGAGATATGTACAAGTGGCAGCTGCAAATCCAAGCAGTTGCCATTGCCCCCTCCTTGTCTCTGGGGGCTGCAGAGCTTATCTGGGTTTATATCTGGAGGCAGCTTCATAGGTGTGGCATTACACAACTGAAAAAGTACTTGCAGCCCAAAGCTGGGAGATCCAATACTGAATCCCTTCTCTTCCGTGGATATATAGAGCCATTTAAGTAAGGAACACATGGGTGCTCGGGGAAGCAGGTATTTGTGTCCAGAGCTAGGTTATCAAAGACACATCCCATTGCCCAAGTTGATCTTCCTATCAGGTTCTTTTAAACTGTGTATCCTGACCAAGTGAATTACAAATATGAGAGCAAGGTATCTCTGACAATTGAAAAATATTTATTTTTGAGCACTAAAGTGCCCCCTGCAACTTCCAAATTTGATGTATGATTCACAAATATTTTTAACGATCTCCCAGCTTGTCTGACCCTTGACACTGGCAAAAGCAGCTCACAAAAATGAGTAAGATGAACGGTCTGATCCTTTACTCATCAGCATGCTGAAACAGAAATGCTGAATGTTAAAACATACAGGGTCTGTACACAGTTTATGTAACAACAGCAACAAGCCTTATGAAGTTGTAAATTTTGTAAATTCTAAGATTTTACCTATTTTTTAACTCTAAACCAGGTCAGATAAAAAAATCTTACCTTGTTGTCATGTATTCAGCCCTGTGACCTAGAGAGTTCAATAAACAGGAATCAATGATTTGTAGGTTTTAGGTTGAAATTGTTGTATCTAAATTATACTTAGCAAATTACTTTTAGCCCTAAGTTTCATACTACCAGCAAAAGATATATAACTATACAACAAATAGGGCACTGTAGTTACCTACTATATCCACACTTAAAATAGAAACACAACCCATGTTATGGAACAACTTTTAAGAAGCCTGCCCAAAGACACAGAGCCACTTGATACTGTAAATAATTTCAAGTAAAATTCCACACGTCTATTGTTGGTGTTCATATGTTTCAGTGGCTAAATCAGTGTGGCAATAGAAAAAGATAAGATTACATCTCCCCTGTGCCTTGTGCCTAAACCTGTTCAGTGCTGAAAATGCAGGGCTCTAGACATGAGTAGTTATTAAAAGACTCCCTACTCTCTTTTCTCTGTGTATTGCAGGAAAAAAGTACAACACTATCACTGAGAAACACCACAGAGAACTGCAGGAAATTGTAAAGAAGCAAATATCATATTCCAGAAAAGCTCCTTTGCAGATCAACACATCAGTAAATCAGGCATGACTGACTCATCATAATGAAAAGCAAAATAATGAAACAGGACAAAGATCATGGTATGGTAAGTTAGAGCCCAGTACTGCCAAAGGGAGACTGTGCCCTAATAAGTCATTAAAAAATCTTTGAACATGTCAGTAAAATACTGAATAACAAAGAATCAGTCCAATTAATTTACTTAAGCTTTCAAAGGCCACTGACAACTTTCTTCACAGGAGATGACTAAAGAAACTAAACAGCCATGGATAGAGTGGCAAAATATTCTCACTGATCAAAAACTAGCAAAGAAAAGGGAAACCCAGAGGACTTACATTGGTCTTTTTTCATCATGGCAAAAAATGGAACAGCCATTTACTCAAGCCTTCCCATGAGGACTATTTATGCAATCTATAAGGCATTTATGAATATCTTGAGAGATCACAGCAGCTAAGGAGGCAGAGCACTGTGCAGGTGACTGAAATACTTTTGTATAAAATCCTGACAAAACTATGAAGCTCTTTAAAGGGGTTAAGTGACACACAGTGCAAACAAAATTCACTATTATAACAGGTATAAGTAAGGTATTAGGGAAGAATTAAACACCTGTGCCAGTGAACGAAACTATGGATATGACCTCTGAAAATCACTCTGAGCTTCACCTGGGCTAGGTCTAAGTACACTTCCCGATTTGAAAGTGACACCAAACCAGCTTTTCAGACTCCAGAAAGAATGAGTAACAGTGATATGAAAAACATAGTATTATGTGCCAGTGTTCAGATGCATGCAAAGTACTGCACAGTACTGAAGACCCTAGTCTGAAAATATATTTTGCAGTACTCGAAGAGTGTGGATCCCCTCAAAGCAGCACAAAGAGAAAACTCTGGGAACAATCTCTGACAGTAAGACATGTGAATCTTGGTGGCATCTACTTTAGATAGGTGAAAAAGAGAGATCAAAGAAGAGTATGAATAATAACCTATGACAAGAAAAGTGTAAGCCAGGGACTTCCCCCTACTCAGGTTACTAAGGGAAATTCACTGAGACTAAGAACCCAGTAATAAATGTTAGTAAAACAGAAGATGTTACAAATGCTTTGCCTGGGGGATTTAAAACGCATCATTGATATTTAACGGTTTAGGGCAAAAGGTGTCTGGGCCTTAGAAGTAATTTCTTCTACAACTTGTTTTCTTTCTTGCATTTCCCTTTGCTTTGTTAATTTTTTCTTTCAATAGATGAGCTTTTGGATCAGGACTAATATGAGCATGAGCATGCTTCCTATGTCTAGTATCAATTTCATTTGAGCATTTTTTATTCACTTTCCAAGTCTGTAGATGCAGATTCAGCACAGAGCACTTCACCTATCTTCCCTGTGCAGATCATGAATATGTATCTGCTGTGTTCATAAACAGCAAGACTGTAGTAGGCAGGTGATGAACCAGAATAGAAGCCAAATGCTGTCAACACTGTGGACACCAGATGGGAACCTGGATCTATTCAGCCTACATCCTTACACTGTATAGTTTTGAATAAAAGCAAGAAAGAATGCCAAAGGAAAACTTGCAGTTGAAACAATCCTCTCCTTCTCCCTAGCTTTATTTAACACAGCACACTGTGTTATTTTTCTGCAGTCTTGTTAACATGAAAGTTTCCAGAAAAGGAAGTTTGAGGGGAGCAAGGGAGCAGTTCATGTTCTACAAATTCATTTCTATATTAGCTACAGCAATAATATTCATAATTCCACTGTAATTCAATCCTTTCAATCCTCCCCATTCAAGAAACTTTCAGAATCCAGGTCCTCCATCCCAGGCAAGGGCATTTTAATGCAGGACATGCCTCAACTGAAGGGGGTACTAGAACTTTTTAACCTGTAAAAATGATGGCTTTCCCTCCAAATCAGCTTTGAATGTAAATGTGTATGTTTGAGGTACTATTTGTGTGTGCCATGCTATGGTGTTGGGACAACAAATATGTGCAAAACCATTGTGGGCAACACAGATTAACTATGTGGGGGTTATAGACAGTGTGTAGAAGAGAACTCTTCAAACAGAATAGTCCAACCATGCCTCAGCATGGCAGAATGGCCCAGAGCCTAATGGCAATTTATCACTTAGGTCACCCTGCTGAGAAATTTTTATTTGGGTTTCCTTTCAAACAATTCTTTAGTTTTTTCCAACACGGTTTATGTAGCAGATTCTGTTGCCTTTTTTCTCCCTCCCTTTCACTGTATTTTTCCAAATACATTTTCAATGAGCTTCCAGAAGAAAAATGTCCTCTTTTTTGACTAAAGTCAGCTGCACACTGTTTTGTGTGAATAAACTGCTCACCACACACATTCAAAATAAAAATCTATTAAATGAAAACTTCCATGAGAAAGAAGATAACATAGGTAGCTGTCTAAAACCAGCTATCAACTTCTACAGTCCAGTTTTGAAAGAAAATACTGCAAATAACCTCAGTCACTCCCTGGACAGGGGTTTTGTTTGGGTTATAGCCTGTGAACTAATAGCTGTTCAGGCACCTTCACAGATTTGGGGATCTGGGCTTTTGTATTAAAAGCAAGAAGAGATGAGATTAACAACAGATACTTGGCAGTAAAAAGCAAATAAGGTGACACATCTTTTATAGTCATTATTTTAGCAAACAGGTTTCCTTTCTTGAGTCTAAACTTTAAATCACAGTCTTTAACCTCCAGGAGAGGATTTTGATTCTTTGTGGTGTAGTCTCACTTCCTCTCAAGTCTGTCCCACTCTGTCTAGTTGTCAAGGTTTGTACTGCAATTCCCCTTTTACCTTCGGTGCATGAGGACATGTCTGTTGGGAGGGCTGGTAAGCGACAGGCTGGAGCTGTGCACAGTGTGTGATTCATTACTGCCTTAATTCACTTCACTTGATCTCTACTTCTGCTTACTTGGTTTAGATTTTAACATGCACTTTTGAAAAACTGTGGAGAGCGTTCAGGACAATGGATAATTCTCTGCTACTGTAATTTATAATGGAATAATTTTATGTGCAATAATGATAATCAACAGGTATAGAGCTATTCATGAAGTTTTCATTCACTTCCATATGCAAATATAGAAGTGAATATGAAACATGCATACAATACAACATACAAATACTTTGGAAAAACCAACACTAAATTAAGTCTGTAAGAAACTCACTACTGAGATCAGTGAGGCCAGGATTTCACCTTTTACCTTTGCTAAATGCTCCACTGAGTTCTTAGGCTGCAAGAAGGACATCAGTGTTCATGTGTTAGAAATGCTGTACTAGTGAGATCATTGCACAAGATGCATCCTGGATAACTCTTTATGCTTTAAAAAGATCACTCTCCCCCAAGTTTTAAAAATCCCTCAAGTCAACATAAATTGTTAGGCTGTAGAAGCAGTACATTTGTCACAGCTCTTAAATCAACCTGCATTGACTGCGTTGCTCTCCTTTCACACATGAGATTTTTCATTCAATAGTTCTGTTGCCAAATAAGAGTCATTCGTCTAAACATCTGTGCAGTGGAAATCAGTATGTGTTGAAGAAATAAAAACAATTTATTGTGTGTACTCTTACCACTGCACCAAAACTGTGAGCGGTAAAAATCAAATCTATGTTTACTCGACAATTAAACTTTAAGTTTTGTAATGCTTTTTCCTGCGTATCTTTGGCACTTCAGTAGGTTCACTGTAAAGTTTGGAATCACTTTTCAGTTTATTGTGCGATATTTACCTTCTCCGAGTGTCCTCTGCAGCAAGTCATGTTTTGCTTGAAGTTTTGTGATGAGATTGCTACCTTCCAGATATTCTCTGAATTTCTGTAGAGATGCAGATGAATCTATTACTATGCGTGACACATAAATTCCAGGAACTTCTGGATAATGTTTACTTCAGGTGCTTGGTCTGCATCACATGAATGAGGAAGCAACCAACATACCATGAAATAGAATTGCTCTGTTTCCTGCTGGTTAGCTCTTCTTTTTGCAATGCTAGGCTTACTCAAGTATGTCTCAGAGACTGTAGACCTCACAGACTCTGTTGAGCGACTGTGTTGGAAACACTCAGATACATCATAATCTTCAATGGTGACCATGTCTTGTATTGTCTGCAGGGTAGCCTCTGTTGTTTTCTTAACCTGGTATTAAAAAACAGAGTTTGCCAAATGTCAGAAAAAAATATATAGGAACAGCTCAGAAGGGAAGCTCATTACTCACAGTAACTCTCTGGCACACTCCCCCAAATAAACTGTTATGTAAATGTGAAAAGTTAGGTGTGCTATAACAGATACCTATGTAACAGGTATCCTGTCTAGGTCTCTGCTTTACCATGGTCTAACCCACAAACACAGATGTATTCTTGTGTTGGCTTAGTAGTGCACTCAAGCATTTGTTTGAAAGTAGAATTGGAATGTGATATGATTTGTTTAAGGTCCCTAATCTGGGAGGCAACAGAGATGATACACTATTCTGGAGGGTCAGCTCTCCTAAATGTGGTCAATGTGGTATATTGAACATGTACAGCCAGGGGTCTGGATCTGGCCAGAACAATGAGATCCTCCAAGAATAAAATCTGTGACCCCATACTGTGCAGTGCTGTGATGAGGGGCACAGGTAGACTGCAGAAGTGGAATACATCGTTGACAGAAAGGGCTTGAGAAAGAAAAATTTAGACCAGACTCCCAGCCCTTCTGATGACCCATGGAGCACCACTGCTCATATTGGAAACCTAGGCATGGATGTTGTGGACAAGGGATGAAAATTCCACACTGCAATAAAGTAACTGGTAAGATTCACAAGGACGGGATTGGCTTCCCAATTTTGCTTCAGATAGAGTCTCTAGTAGGGCCTATCAAATCATGGACACTTCTACACACAACTCCAATATAGGAAAATACCCCTTCCATGCCTCTCAAACATGATTTTGTCCCCTATGCCCTTGCACTTCATTTCGCTGAAAGAAATAATCTTTCTCCTTCCGTCATTGTAACCTTAGAGACTTTCTGAATGAAAGTGTTTGGGTTTTTTTTAATACTATGGTGCATGTCTCATGGACATTAATACTTTGTTCTAGACATTCAACGTATAAACTAAAATAAGAAAAACTGGCATCCTGAAAACTTATCAGTAAAGTACATTAAGAAATCAAATTATTTCTGTGCTTTCCTCTAGGAACAGATTCTCATTTAAACTGAAGGACTTTAACATTGCCTTAACAGTGATAAAAGTGCATTTTATTTCTACTGCCAGAGCAGGGGAAAGAGAACAACATAGTTTTTTCCATATTTTACAAAAAAATGCACTTTATTTTGCTAGGTGAGCTGTTCCCATCATAGGCATTCATTAGTCATATTTATAAATAGCTGTAGCTGAGAGCATAAGAGATCTTGACTCAGTTACCACAAAAGGCAGTTCAAATTCCTTTTGTACTACAGAAGTAGCAAGTTAAGGACAGAGGGTGGTCACAGAAGACAGTAACTGTTTTCAGTGGCTTTCTGTCACGAGAATTTAAAAATATGTGCTCTAACAAGTTTACACAGAGGCATCCACATAACGTGGAACTCCATAATGTGAATGTATGGACAGGTAAAAGACAAAGTATTTCCAAACCTCTGTAAAACAGGTGAGGATCTACCTTAGCATATGTGCCAGTATTTGATTTTTAAAATTAAAGCCACTTATACAGATTGGAGCTGCTTCAGGGTCATTTACATGCTTTTGGCAAGGTAGAAAACACTGCAACTTCCTGAAAATTATGTTCAATGCTTAGCCCTTGTAGACATAGGTCTTACCTCCTCATTTTCAATTTTGAGCGTAGCCAATCGTGACTGTAGCTGTTGATACCTAAGCATAAGCTCTGCTTGCACAGTTTGCTGGGCAGTGACCTGGCAAACCTAACAAAGAATCAAGAAAAAGCTGTAAGATGCAAGCAATTAAAAGAAAAAGTCAATAGTCTTTGGTTATTCTTCTCAAAGCTAGGTGAATTCCTACCAGTGTTTGGGAAACTTAATAAAACTTAATAAAAAAGACAATAAAATGTGTCCATCCAAATTTAAAGAATTTAAGGTGTGGAAGTATGTACTACAGCTCATGCACAAAGAGCACAGCCTTTTTGTATGTCTGCTTTTTGTTGCTTTTGTATCACACAGAAATGCAAACCTTGGAGACACCTTCAGAAAAAAAGAGGTACATGGGTGATTTCAAATTCTGATTTGTTACCAGACTTTGGTGCTGCAGAACAGGGCATAGCTGGGGTACCCAGTATGTTTGAAATCTCCAGATGATAAAATGGGGGAAGAAGAAGCGGAAAAGGCTGCACAGCAGCATGAATAATTTGGAGTGGCTCTGTAGCTGCTCTCAAATAGCACCCACAAACTCTGTTATGAGTGATGCAGGCAGTAAAGACATAAAGTCAACGCTTACACTGGTGTTGGGCTGAGCCTGGGTTGGCCAGCAAATTTATAGCAATGTCATTACAAGTGATACAGAATATAGTAACACTTAACAGTTTTTACATGAGAACTTCGAAGCAACAGTCCTGCAACCTTTGCAAAATGTTATTGCTGATCCACTGCCTTTGGGGTAGCTTTTACCAAATCCTTTGTAAAAGGGTCTGGTAAATCATAAATTCTCTATCCTGGTATACAAAAACAGTCACTGTGGGGATACTTGGCAGTGTACAGACCTCATCACCCATATGAGATTGGAACTCAAATTTCATTGGTGGACAAAAAGCAGTGGGGTACATTTCCATGAATCTCTGCTTGTCACTGCGTGGCTCCAAGCTGTCAACTGCATTTTCAATGATGTCTAATCCCTCATGCCTGGAAGTTTCAAGGTTATACTCTGCAGAAAGGTATGTTCTTAGGGCTCTGTTCAGACTAGCATGGTATCCAAGATCACAACACTAAAAAAACAACAAAGGGAGAAGAAAACAAATTTAAAACGAGGAATACCATTCTAATATCACAATCCTGAAATAGTCACTAAAAATCTCTGTCCTTAAATTTTTCTATCTTTGAAGTATTTAACACAATATCTTCTAAATTAAAATACACTACTTGGGTCAAGACAGTATTTAGTATCCTCAATCCGTTGCAAAGATTAATGGACAGTTTTAGAAAAGAGATCAAGTGTACATGTGTGACAGTTTGCTTATCAGATACATAAGTACAGGCACTGTATTTATATCAATAAAGTCTGGGACTCCACACACAAGTGGGCTCTTCAGTATCAATAGCATCTGTAAGCCCTGAATCACCTATTTAAACACGCCCTAACATAACTATCATCTAAGTTAATGACAGCAGCAAAGTGAACTTGAAGCAATTCCTGCTTACCATGCCTGTGCCTGAACAAAAACTTCCACAAATACCTTGAGCATAAGGAATCCACTAAAATGCTTTTTGATACAACAGGAAGGGTTTAACATCTTTTCCCCGATCATGAAAATGTATTTAATGTAAACACCTTATTTCCCATGCTCATACAGAGCCAGCAATGTACATCACGTTACAAAAGGCAAAAAGTAATCATTTTTGTCTTTTTTCTTTTTCCACGAAATGGAATGTAATTGAAACCTAATTGGTAAACATAAAGTTGTATTTGTTCTTGAATTTTAAACATCCTCAGTTTGCATTATTCATGTTTTGCTAATATTTTAGAGAACAGCTGAATATATTTAAAAAATGTCACAGCAGTAGCATATCAACTGATTGTTTCCCTACACTGTACAGTAAATACCCTTAGTGAGCCTCCAGGCAAGCGGAGGTGTCACCTCAACGGCAACACATCAGTTTACCAACAGTTGCATACAAAGCAGTGCTCTTTATTCAAACGGGTGAGATCTGCCCCAACCAGAGGCCAAGGCCTTGCCAGACCAGTCAGAGCACTCTGCCCTAGAGCATCCCTCAGTCCCAGCCACTCCTCCTTGCTGTCCACCCACAGCCTAAAGGCATCCATTCCCTGCAGGACTCACAAGGTAACTATGGAGCTAGGTAAAGAAGCAATTAGAATTCAGTCCACTGTACCCTACAAGCATGCATGCACTGTTTATGTGAGTACCTCCCTCATAGCTATTACAAACCCCACAGGACTCATGGGATCATATTCCCCTCCCTTTGCTCTCACTTACCTGAAAAAGGAGAGAAATAGAGAGGAAGACAGACATACAGTTGTATAAACTATACAGAAAAGAGCTTTCAACCTATTTACCATACCAAAACCAGTGTGTAGAAGGGAATGAAACACTTCACTGATGAATAAAAGGGAATGGAACACTTCACACCTTGACTTAGGTCAGATAATGACTTGTGATGAAGCTGCTCTCTGAAATCTAACAGAGAGCTGTTTTATTCAGAACAAAGCTTCCAGAAAGACTCAGTTTTCATTCCTAGCAAGTACTCCAGGTAGTGACTGCAGATGGGACAGTGACTCTCCGAGAAACGGGACGCTGAACCATTCAAAGGAAATGAAAAAGACGTCATGTTCAATCAAACACACATAAGTTAACCTCTCTCTTTTGCATTTATAAAATGGAAATTTGTGTTACACTTACTAAAACTGTCCCTCAACTTTTATACTAAAGTGCATCCATATTGCAAAGAACACCAGCCTCAAAAATACTGTTTCTAAAAGGAAAAGTCTCTTGGTGTTTTTCTCTTGTTCTATGTCAAATCAGATCTCATATTTAATTCACTATCTTGGATGAAAAAGGCAGACATGATGAAAAAGTGCTGTTAAGAAAGTGAACTGGGACAGCTGTTTTATTTCATGTGCATTAGTTTCAGAGAGACCTCATGGAAGATTAAACTGAAAAGGAATTAGAAACAGAGGGTAATGCCAGGTTTAGCATTGCCAACTATCCATGTGTTATAAAACTACAGCCTGAATTTTGGCTCTAGTGGATTAATCTGAGTATTACTAGAAAGCTTATTGATTTACAATTAGAGCTGTGTGGGTTTCTCATGCAGCTTTTCTGCAAGCTGGAACACAAGATTGCAGCCTTTATGCTGTGACACAACTTCATTGTTTAACCCTTAATCTACTCAGTCACTATCACCATGATCATCTTTGGCAAGCGATGACAGCTGAACGAGGTAGCAAATAGGGCCTCTCAGACAAGAAGTGGATTTTTCAAATGAAGCAGAGAATCCTGCCAGGCTAAAGCATTTTCTTGCAATGCCAGGAAAAATTTGTAGATTTGTGGAAAGACTTCTGCAGTTCAAGTGAGCGACCACACTGTTAGCCAAAATAAATACGAGCCTTAGAGGTTCACTAGTCAGCACAGAGAGGGTCCAGCCAGGCTGGTTACCTACCTACGGATCTGCTCCCTATCTGTGGGCTAGAGAGATGAGATGTCACTTGGTGCAGTAAGACATGAAGATGCAAAGTAACAGAATGAAGTCAGAGACTTAGTTTGTTTGCATTTCTGGATTCATAAAGACTTTTGGTTGGACAAAGTGAAGGGAGATGAGGGATGCATTTGGGATATGTGTGAAAAATTAATTTTGTAATTTGCATTTTATTCTTACTTGAAATTAAATCTGAAGCAGTCTCAAGAGCATTTACTGCCTTTATTGTACCCCAGAGTATATTTAGGCTTGAATAAAACAAACTGCAATGCTTAGCACAGAGTTTCAACCAAACCAAGCTGCTCTTATTTAATTTAATTTTGTTTCAGGAATGGTAATAAAATTCTAATGTCAATGGAGAGAGGAATTGATAAAAAAAGCCTTAATCTCTGAACAAGTCACTTTCTAAGTATTCTGTAACACAGACATCCACATTCAAATCAAAGGGATGCAAGGGTACATACCATATTTATGAGGACTTATGTAATAAAGATTATGAGCTGCACACACTTTACCCTAGTTTTAAACTTGGTTTTATGAATGATTAATAAAGAACCTTTACAGAATAAATTAAGTTCACAATAGCTAAATGTTCCTTAACTTCTTAATGACCCAAAGCATGCACACTGCAATTAGAGATTCAGAAACTTCACTTTAAGAAAGATCAACACATCAATATTTTACTTATTTCAGCAGCAGAACCATAGTAAAGTTGTTTTGATCACTATTTCCTAGTACTTGTCTTCAGATCATAAAAATGCATGGTAAGTCTGAAAAAAGGTCCTTACCTTCCTCTTATACTGAGACAGATTTCATGAATGTAAATGAATAAAAAACTATGTGCCATATGGACAAATGCTGGCACTAACAGTCAGATAAGCAGCAGTGTATAGTCTGTTGTTCCTCTGAAACTCAAAATATTAAAAAAAATTCTACATACTAGGTAAAGCTTACTTAATTCAGCTAATCTTCACTGGATTTTTACAGGTTCAAATAAAGAAAATAACTAATTCTGTCCTGCACTTGAACCAGATCCCACTCCAGTCAGCAGAGAAGAAATATTTAACAGAAAATTCAAATTTCTCTAATACAATATGCAGAGGACAGAAATACACTGCGCCTATCAAATCCTGTTTATCTGCCTGCCTCTTTGCAAGTGTTGGTCTCATCCCTCAGCTCACTAAATGCATTAAATCATCCAGCTAAGATTCCAGCAATATTTTTATATTGCTTTTATCACAAGAGCTTAAAATGAGCAACGCATCAAAATTTTAAGTCAGAAGCCCTGAGCTCTGTTAATGAAATGACAGAGTTGAACAGTTCAGACTGAGTTCAGATGGGGAACAGTAATTTAGGATTTTCCATATAAGCCTCATATATGGAAAATGCAGTGGAANTTTGTTTTGTTTTTTTTTTGTAAAAAAGAGTAGTTCCACTGCTCTCCCCAACCTTGTTTAAAAAAAATTATGGAGCAGTTTACTATATTATTGCATGTATTTATCCCATTTTCATTAGACATATTTTTCACTAGCATAGGAAAACATTCTATTTCATTTATGGGCAACACCAACGGCTTGGGGAGATCTAAATTCTTCCACATTAACTGTAATTCAGACACAGAAGAGAGGCAATACCCTCTGTACAGGCAATGAGAGAGTTTTCAGGGAAGCACAGGAAGTCAGGCAAGCAAAGCAGGACAAAATAGAGAGGGCAAAGAATGAAATCACCACCACTGCTCTGAAAGCTCCAAATTGTACCATGACACTGACAGATTTACAGAATGAGGTAGTCTGTACTGTTGCAACATATGGCCACTGGGAAGCATGTCTCGCGTTCCAATGATACAACTCCAAAACCTTGCCAAGATGCTTGCATTTAGAAAAAAGTTTCCTTTGTCAAGTGGCAAACACTCTATCTAAATACCAATGCTTTCACAGCATATTCTGATTAAATACAAATGTCTGAAAGACACTTCATTCAAACAAGATCACAACTGGATTAAATTAGCTCTGAAGCAAATTCTAGTTGAACATGTTTACAGTTGACTCTTACAAAATAGTGATGCAAAGGGCAGCTAGACTTTCCATTTAAATTCCTTAGGGAAGAGTAATTTCTCAAGCCATTTTTCCAAAAGAATGCTATTGTGTACATTGGTCCATGGCTTTCAAATGGACAGGCAGAATAGATACATACAGTTTTTTTATAGATACAGACAGTTTTTCTGCATTACTAAATATTGTAGAATGTATATTTTTATTAAAGACTAGCAGTTAGGAAGCTCTAGTTTTCATGGTTGTGTAAATACCTTTACATACACTACTCCAATAGTGTTGGCTCTGTGTGTGTATGGACAGAAAACTTCACTTCTCCTCCCCTCACAATTCTTTGTAAAGCTCCAGGCTTGTGCTTCCTCCCCTCAGTTTTCACTGCTCTAGAAACCTCTGTTGGACATCACTGAAGTGGATAAGAATCAGATGCATTTTCCAGCCTGATAAAGTTTTGACCAAGTAGAAACACACTGGAAACATTCTCTGAGAAATGTGAACGCTGAAAGGGAACGCAGGAGAGGTGACAAAATGAGCATCCATCCAGCTTCTGAAGGGGTAAGGGTGCTGGAAACAAAAAGCAAGGGACCTTTCCTTCCTTCCAGAATCTAAGAAGAGTTAATGAATTTCACATGTATAAGACATGCCCTAACTCCTGACCAAAAATCTGTCATCCTTCAAGAAGTAGCAGGAAAATCATCCGTTAGGTAGGGTCAGCTTCTCACCTGGGGGCTACCCAGCAGGTACACAGCTTGTCCTTTGTTTTCTGCCCTAATCATCCACCTATAGGTCCTGGTAAATGCTTTCACTGCCTGGGCAGCTTAGATGGGTGGAGCAGGTTGTGCAAGGGTATGAATACAGATTAGAGAAGGACAGGCCACAGAATAAACCACAAGAAATCAGGACTAAACATGCAGTAGTGACTAGGAAAGGAATAAAAGAGATGTTGAACAGACAGAAAAAATACTGAAAATACAAAAAAGATTCATTGCCATCTTCTATAGGAAAGCAAGAAAGAAATTAAGCAAAACCATTTGAAATGGAAAAGTTATAACAAAATCAGACAACATTTTATAAATTATAAAAGAACTAGAAATGACAAAGAAAACTGACTATCAGTATTTAGATGACAAATAATAAAATACATATATGCAGCTATTTTCGTCCATTAATCTCAAGAAAGCATTTTTCTCTTTCTCTGTGAAGCTTTGCTTCTCCAGTCAGTAGAAATGAGACACTTCTTGTCAAATTCTATATTAATTTATTCTATATTAGAAACCAGAGCTGTATATGAATGTTGTTTACTATTTTAAGTAACATATGTTACTACTGCAGTAGCAAGTATATTCAAATATCTAGAATTTCAAATGGGCCACAGAGGCAGACTCACTAAGCTATTTAACCCTACATTGCTAGTGAATGAATGTTCTGGGGCTTGTGTTTCCTGTCTTTGTATTTTCTCTATCACATAAAAAGCCAGCTTACAAAGAGGGTGGGACGAGGTAAGCGTGCAGGATGCTCCTTCTGCAGCAAGTCAAAATGTCAGTAATACAAGAGAGTAAATGCTGGCACAAGTCAACATTAGTGTATAACCTCATTCTTCCAGGATGTTCTCATACAAACAACTTATTGAAAATAAGTAACAAGTGTGTTGACAGTATAGAGTACAGGACTGATTGTGTCTGTTCTTCACACTGCATGAAGTAAGAAGCCACTGTATGTATGATTCCATGATTAAATTAATGAAACTAGAGAATTTTGAAAACATGGAAGAAATTGCATCTTTTGAATTAAATACCATTAGATGACCTCTTAAGAAGTTTATCTTGTAAAAATATTTAGATCTCAGAGATTGTACATAATGGAAACGTTGTATTTTCTATTAACACTTGAGGAGCAAACACAATGTTCGAACTTTAAAGGAATGGATTCAGCATCTTACTGGCACTTTATTTTATGGAAATAAGGGAAAAACTTTTGATTGTATCATACAACATTATAAACAGCAAGTGTACTGTAGGTGATCCATATGACTAATATAGTCCCATTAAAACTGAAAAAGAGTATTATTCCTGAACAGAATATACATAAATACAGATGTGGCAATACTTACATCGATTAAATCCGAAAGGTCGTGAATATAATACTTGAAAACAGAAGCATTAGTTGCTTCAAGGGTGAGCAGGTATTCATTACGGGCCTTAATAGATTTCAGCTTGTTTTCAGAATATTTTGCTTGACGCTAGGAAAGACATTGCATATTAATATATTTTAATTACTCCATTTTTGGTATGCAGCAGAAATGGTAACAATTCAAGCACACATTCCTAGTAACAAGGAAGAATCTTAATTTCCAGCCTATTATAGGTACAACAAATATAAAACAAAATGAAAACTTGGCATTTTGTTTCAAATGTGACAAACTTTATAGTAAGAATTATATTGGGAATGAAGCATTCCCCTCTCTGAACTGAAATTATGTCAAGCTATCTATAACCCACTGCTCGTCTATTATGTGTACCTTGCTTAATTTTATTTCCCAGCTGGATTTCTCTGTCTAATATCATCCCAAAGAATGTCAGAAATGCTCTGAATTTATTTCAAATGAAGCTAAATAAAAGGACTATTTACTTTTTCCTTCATTTTTTCAATCTTTTTCACAGAGCTCCGTCTCTGGTGTCTTTCTTCTAGTCGAATATGAAAAACAGGGTCTCCTGACCTCCCAATCTGTTTTTCTTCTTGCTTCTCTGCCTCCTTCAGTTTGCTTTCTGCACTGATGCTCTCTGCATGATACATGTGGTACGTTTTCATGACCTGCAAAAGGCAAGAGTCAAAGGAGAATTGGAGAAAATGAAAATATCAAGATATCTACAGAAAAATCACAGGGGCTTTGAGCAAAATGTTGACTTATAAACATGGATCTTGGGTAAGCTTCTTTGCCATGGGAGATTGAGGACTTTTGGTTGCATTTTTCTTTTCTGATTTATTTAACAGTATTCCAAATAGGGATTTTTTTTTTCATTTCTCTGATAGGAAAGAGCAAAAGCCATTCTTATGAAATTTCAGTATTCTTGTTTTCAAGTGAAAATCTAAAATAACCAACAGCAAAACGAAATCTGTGTCAGTACCAAATCTGTATAAATATCTTCTGGGCTAAGTCCGACAGCTTGACCGTGGACACTGAATGCTTGAAAGCAGAAGAATCCCTTCAGCACTGAGGAAAGGGGAAGGAAGGAGAGGGAATAGGAAGCTTTGGCCTGGGAGCAAATCCCAGATTGCTGGATGGCTGCCCATGGCCTGGAAAGAAGTGTCTGCCCACCGCACAGCCAGCAGGCTGGGCCCAATGTAAAACCAGATGAGAACTGAAGAAGGAGCTGCCTGATACGTAATTTGTGAAAATGTTTTCCCCATAGACCCAAAGGCATCTTTCCTCTACACACATGCTGGGTCTGCAGATGAGACAGTTTGAATTGCCAGTATGCAAATACATGCCTGCACAGGCCACGAAGAGGAAAAGGGACTGGTTTAGACCAGTCCTCCTCCCTTTCTTCTTCAAGCAAGAAAAACCTCAGCCTGAATGCTGTGTAGTAGACAGCAATCAATCACAAACCCCCACATCTTCTGGGTAGGGCTGTCTCTGCCCACTTCCACCAAAGGAAGCATCTTTCTGCCTTCCCTAGTCTTTTGCGGTTTTTTGTTTCTTTGTGCTGTTGTCTTAAGTTTAGAGCACTGAACAACGCAGGAAGGCATCCTCAGGCAGCCAGAGGCCTCCTCTCTTCTTCTAAAGGGTGCCAGAGCTCTCACCAGCAGATATTATCTTTGGGTGGAGGCCATGCAAACCATTTACATCTGGAAGGGCACACAGGCAGGGAGGAATCAAACCAGCTGCTTGCATGACCCATGGAGGAGACAGACAGTTTTGGGAAGCTGCCTTGAAACATTCCCTTGGGAGAGTGTACTGTTTGTAACTGAGTAGTTAAGCCAGCCTAAGGAGAATTCATAGAGTAACGAAACAGGGAATACTACAGCAGTAGTATTTGCAGATATTGCAAATTCACTACAGCACATCTTAGCATGGATCAACACAAACCAACTGCATGCCATCCCAGTGGGTGGCTGAACTGATGCTTATTTCAAGTCCTCTGCAACAGAAAGACAGACACTTTCAGAGAGATGCAATTTTGCATAACAGTATATAACAAGGTTATACACCATAACTATGTATGCCACTACCTAAGACTGATGCCATTGATATCAAAAATGAAACAGGCAACTCTTCACCAGCTTCCTGTAGTAAGGTAAAACAGTTGGAGACAAATACTGAAAAGTGGCCCTGTTTTTATTTTAAGAAACGTATGCTTATAGATCTGTGGTGAAAAAAACCGAAGTGCCTGGAGCAGGACTTGGTGTTCTTGCTGCTGCTCCCCTATAGCACTGTGCTCCAAGGCCCGGCATAGTAGAGAGCTCCCTGCCCAAACACTGCCTACACCCGCTGTGGGCAGCCACCGCCCCACCAGTTCACAGCTGCACTGATGGGGCAGAAAAAAACCCTGAGACGGACAAAGCTGGGTTAGGAAGAGGAGGCAAGCCCACAGGGCTGACGTATACAAGGTTCCCAGTTTAACCAAAGAGCATGTACAGTCTCCTGTATCCTGCCCTGCTCCAAAAGCACTCTTAAAGTTGTTGATAATCAGTACCCAGGGAGCTTAACTCATACAGCCACATGGAAACAGAAGAATTACTGCAGAGAGAAGAAATAGACTTTTAAAAGAAATTATTTATATAGTAAAACAGAGAAGCACAGAAAGTGATATGGCTCTTATTAAAAATGACAGGGAAAGGAAATTAAAAGCAAGGTTGTGCCCTTTTCTTTTGGCCTTTCTATTCAAATCTTTTAAGTATTTCTTTACATAAGACTATGCAAAGAGGTGTTTGGTTATTTTTTTAATCTTTTGTTCTGTGTCATCTCTAGAGACTTTTTAGTCGGTGGGACAAGACTAACTCATGTGTTTGAACACCTAGAAGTTACTTTCCTTTGTATTCTGTCTGCAGAGGGAACTGTGGGCCCTGATGGAATCAACCCAAGAATTCTCCAAGAGCTGGCTGATGACATCACAAAACCTCTCTCCTGGTTTTTGAGTGGTCTTGGGAATCAGTGAAGTCCAGGCTGACTGGGAGCTGGCAAATGTTGTCCCAGTTTTCAAGAAGGGCAAGAAGGAGGACCCTGGAAACTACAGGTCTGTCAGTCTCACTTCAGTGCCTGGTAAAGCTATGAAGAAGAATATTATGGGAGGTATTGAATAACACCTGAAAGACAACACAGTCACGGATCACAGCCAGCACAGCTTCACGAGAGGGAAGTCCTGTTGATCAAATTTGATTTCCTTTTATGGCAAGGTAACTCACATAGTTGACCAAAGGAAGCCAGTTGATGTGATCTTGGATTTCAGTAGATCTTTCAATACTGTCTCTCAGAGTATCCTACTGGATAAAATANAGGACCCTGGAAACTACAGGTCTGTCAGTCTCACTTCAGTGCCTGGTAAAGCTATGAAGAAGAATATTATGGGAGGTATTGAATAACACCTGAAAGACAACACAGTCACGGATCACAGCCAGCACAGCTTCACGAGAGGGAAGTCCTGTTGATCAAATTTGATTTCCTTTTATGGCAAGGTAACTCACATAGTTGACCAAAGGAAGCCAGTTGATGTGATCTTGGATTTCAGTAGATCTTTCAATACTGTCTCTCAGAGTATCCTACTGGATAAAATATTCAGCACACAGCTGGATAAATACATCATGTGATAGGTGAGCAACTGGCACATTGGTTGGACACCAGTTATAGTGAATGGGGTGACATCAGACTGGTGACCTGTCACTAGTGGGGTTCTGCAGGGCTATCTTAGGTCTGTTAGTCTTCAATATCTTCATTCATGACTTGGATGCATGACTAGAAGAGATACAAAATAAGTTCCCAGGTGATACAAAACTGGGGGGAGCTGCTGACTCCCTCCAAAGCAGGGAGGTCCTACAGAGAGACCTTGACAAATTAAGAGAACTGGGCATCACCAACTTCAGTCCATCAAAGGAAACGTGTTGGGATGCTGCACCTGGGATGGGGCAACCCTGAATGAATGGACAGACTGGGGAACGGGAGGCTGGAGGGCACTGCCACGAAAAGGGACCTGGGGGTACTGGTCCAGGGAAAGTTGAACATGAGTCAGCAGTGCCCTGGCAGCCAGGAGGGCCATCCATGTTCTGGGGTGCATCAGGCACAGCATCACCAGCTGGGCAAGGGAGGGGACAGCCTCACCTTGAGTACTGTGTGCAGTTTTGGGAGCCACAATAGAAGAGGGATATAAAGCTAATGGAGAGTGCCCAAAGGAAGGCAACAAAGCTGGTGAAGGGCCTTGAGGGAAGCTATATGAGGAGTGCCTGAGGTCACTTGGTCTGTTCAACCTGGAGAACAGGAGACTGAGGGGAGAGCTCATTGCCATCTGCAGCTTCCTCATGAGGGGCAGACACAGATTCCTTCTCTGTGGTGACCAGTGACAGGTTCTGAGGGAATGGCCTGAAGTTGTCAAGGGAAGTTTTAGTTGGATATTAGAAAAAGGTTCTTCACCCTGAGAGTGGCTGGGCATTGGAACAGACTCCTCAGAGAAGTGCTCACAGCACCAAGTCCTACCTGAGTTCAAGAAGTGTTTGGACAACTCTCTTGCACACATGACGTCACTCTTGGGGATGGTCTTGCACAGGGCCAGGAGCTGGATTAAATGATCCTTGTGGGTCCATTCCAACTCAGCACATTCTGTGATTCTGTATCAAATTATCTCAAGTTTTCTAACTGCATCTAACTGCATCAAAGCACCTAAGTGGTGAAACAAGGATTTGTTCTGCTTACCAAAAGCAGTAAGGACTGAAGTTTTTAAATAGACTAGCAGACTAGGCCTAAATGTCCCTCTGCAGTGGCTGACACTTCAGCTTGCCTCATTGAAAGAGGCACTCCTTGAAGTAAAGTAGTACAAGTGTATCACTGTTCTCACCAATACCTCCACACTGACTCCACTAGCTTCATATCACCAAGGAGTACTTCTTCCTCTCACTGCTTGCTTACAGCACATGCTACCAAATCCAGAGTGTCTCACTCTACACTGACTGAAAGGCAAGTTTTGTAGGAGAACTACAGGGAACTCCTAGCCTTCATAGGGAACCAAGACATCTACTCGAAATCCATGTTCTCACAACAAATTCTGCACAAGTTCTTGGTACAAATTGTTTCCTAAATAATTAAAATTTTAAAAGAAACTCTCTCTCTGTATTCATCAGTCAGAGTCAGTCCTACCCAAGCTTCACTGGCTTAAGAATCAATATAGACTCTGTAAAGAGCAGTGATCAGCCTATGCACGTTGACTCCTCTCCAGTTTGTTATGTTGATAGCATTGCTTATCTCATGCACTAGTGACATCATTATTTTGCAAGCCTTTGGGGAAAACTTTTTCATGATTTTTCTTTCAGCCTTTTTCATGATGTGCCAATGCTTTTTAAAGAGCTGATATTGCAGCAGCTGAATTTAATTTGAAAAAGTATTAGAGAGACACATATGGAAAGATAAATGGGAACAAGCTAGGGAGTTGGCTTCCAAGTATTTCAGTTCATACTTCCTCAACAAATTAGCTTAGAATTTGCAGGCTAAGTTGCATATATGATTCTTTCCCTTAACACTATGTCATCTTTTTTGCCTTGGACTTTTAAAGACTGCTAGATATTGTTAAAAACAGCAACAGGCTTTCCTAAATAGACTTGTTGTATGAAAAGTTCTGAGATTCATAGGCCTCTGATCTGTGAACAGGCAACACAATCACAGATCTGTTATTCAAACAATGAATAATCTCATGAAACAAGTAATAATGCTTCTCAAATGTCCACCAAACTGTTGAACTAACAGACCATCCTGTGAGAGTATCCATCATTGAACTGACTTTAGCTAGTCTCCAAAGTGCTTATTGATCAGCCACCAAGTATGCACTGAAAAAGGAGAGCAAGGTTGTAATTCTGCAGATGCTGAACTGTCACCATGATATTGGCCACATTTCTCCACTGTAGTGGACCAGCATACTAGCACCTTTCTAAAATTAAATATTGAGTTTATTTCCTATTAATTTAGCAGGATTATTCTGCTGATCCGGTGATGTAAAATATATCTTTCTGTCAGATGATTGTGTCAGACTACAAGCAGATGAAAAAGATTATGCTACCCTAACTATGTACTCTCACATTTGTAGGTGACAGACTGTTCACTCAGTAGTATAAACATCTCAATTTGTGTGCCAAAGTTTCAGCATCATTCGTAAGAGCTCAGCAAACAGGCTTAAGGCAGAAGATAGTATTTATCACAAGGAATGGCACACTAGAGCACACCCTTAGATAATTATTTTATTTAACCCCACAGTTGTTATGTAGGCAAATCCATCAACAAGACAGTAATTAGTGAATGGGCTATAAGTGAACAATGTTCCCATAGCAGGGGACTGGCTTTCCTTCTCTACACACATACTTCTTTTCTAGCAAACTCAAACCAAGGCAAGACTGAAAGCCACAGTTAAAATATATTTAAATCACTGTGTTAATATGCACTTTATTTTTATAATAAAACTGCATAATTAAGAGCTTTTTCATTGTGTTTCTCAGGAAATAGGAACTTCCTGGAACAGTAGCTCATCCCTGGTGAATTTATCATATTTGAATTGTTTTAGAATTGTCTCTGCTAAGCTGTGAGTTCTCCTCAGAAGGTGGAGATGCAAGGGTTTCACTAAACTGGGTTCATTAGTGTTTTTCACAAGAAATAAGTAAAATCTTATGCCAATTTTACCACACCAGTGGGCTCTAGCAGTTAAGCAGGCTCAGTATGAGCTGTTGTCAGCATCCTGTTCACTCACTTCCAAGCCAAACTCTGATGTGGTTTTAGGAATTGTTACTTATATATTACTATCAATACAGGATTACTGATTTCACCTTCTCAGATTTCTGATATGCCACAGTAAACTGAATTTAACTTTTTAAAGAGAATTCAGATTCTTCAGCAAAGAAAAAAAGAAAATCTGGAAGCAACTACCTTCTGAAATTAAACAGACACGATTTTTAAAGAGTAAGATAAATCAATGGAAAATACAAATGGCACAGCAGCCCTGTCTTTTTAATATCCAAGTTGCTTTGGACTGTTTTACGTTTTCATTTTTCTGAGATTCTTACATTTCCATTGCTTGTGAAATGTGTGATGCCCATAGGATTAATTTGATACACTTTTATGATATGCACCACTTTTCTCCACCATTTGCCCTCAGCCTTATTGCTGGAACAGCTCTGTATTTTTAGCAAACTTGTGACCTTCCTGACGTTTTTAGAGGACATTTATGAGTATTTCCTGACCCCTAAATAAGTCCAGTGAAGACTCTCTCCCATACAAGACAAGAGTCTGCCTACCTTCTGCTTCCTGTCATTCCCCATCACTCAGATACTATTGCTATATGCCAGTACTTGATTTGACAAGGCAAGGTATTTTAGCTTCCGAGAGAAATAGAAGAGTCTGACTGGGGAGTTTTCTATGTTGCAAAGATGATTTATTGCCAAGTCAATAATCTGTTGTCTCTTGAAGTCAACATGTAAGAAGATTTATAAATCATTCAGTTCACAAAAAAAATACAACCAAACACCTTCCAAGCTTTCCATTTGACCAACTTTTCTTCCTGTAAATGCCAGGAAAAACTCCTATCTGTGACTCCACACAACTAAATGAGTTCCCCTTTCTCCACCCCCACTCACACAAAAGGTACCTCATTGTAGTTTCTATAGCTTATATTTTTATCTAAAACATGGGAGTGATTCCTGGCCTGCACTGGCTGAAAGTGTGGAAAGGAAAGGAGTAAGAGAGGAGTACAGTTGCTGGGATGCTGCAGACCTGAAAATACAGGCACAGCCAGGGAGAAACCAGGCATAGTTATAAGTACTTGCCAGTCATAATTTACTGAACTTGCAAAGATACAAAATAAAGTTTAGCTATTCAATTGTTTTTAGAATGATGTTTTCAGTCCTAATTTTAAAATCCATGCATAAAATATTGAAAATTGAAAATACAATTTTAAAATGCATTTTTATTAGTCATAAAACATGTAGAAAATCTATCTAATGTAACTTTAAAAAAACTTCACATAGAAGAGATGGAAAATGAGAAACTATGGTTTCTCTTACAAAATTCTTATTTTTCCAGCAAAATAATCCTGCTTTGTTCTGAGAACATCTTCTGAAGTTGTGTTTCACCTGCTTCTGTTCTTATTTTTTCAACAGTCCTATAGATGATGTGTAGTTTTAATGAGGACAGCACAAGCCAAAGGCCTTAATTTACAGACTTTTGTTGTAAGATAAGGCACAATGATAAGAAATAACCAGATTATTAAACCTTCTTCATACATATTAAAAGCTCCAATACTTGCCCCTTACTCAAAGGCTTTAGAAGTGTATGACATCACATTTCAAGTTGTACTTTATGAAGGCAACTTTCCTTTCAAAGAAACAGAACTAAGTAGTAGGGAGAGACTTCAGTATTAGTATATTACTCACAGATTTGAAATTAATTTGCTTTTCTTTTTGGACACAATGGTTCATCTCACAATAGTAAGACTGGTTTTTGGTTTGTTTTTTTTCACTTCCCCCCCCCCCCATAAATCATGGGGCAAACAAGAAGATGACATCTCCTTTTTGTGACTAAGAAATGTCGCTGCTGGAGATCAAAACTGTCAATACTTGTTCTGATAAGACCATTATGATCTTATTCTGTATACAGTAAATGTCATAAAGAATTAAAAACCTGTGCATGACATCCCCATCTGTCTAGATACTGTTCTATCTTTATGTACAAGAGCAGATATAACACAGATATGATGATGACCTTTCTAAGTGAAAGCAAGCAGTGAAACAGATGCTACTCTGCACCATATTGTCACTTTATTATGTGTGGGCTTTATTTAGCTAAATGTGGACATGTACAGCTGACCAAGCCCTTTGCAATCAATGAAAAGCTGAACAATGAAGTTAACAGTACAGATCACTTAATCTGAAGCAGATTCTTGGATCTGATTAAAGGGGTGTCATCTGCCCATACTAGATTTCCAAGGACTTTAACTGGAACCTGGATAGCATGCTAAGATATTTCTATCTACACTGCAGGTGTCTAAAAATCAGGTGAAGTAAATTCCACCCCAAGAAAGCATCTTGCAACAGTAGCCTGACTCAAATTGTGGACAAATTCATATTTTTATAACATAAAAAATACTCCCATTAAAAAAAATAAATCTTAAATTCTGAGAAAGGAATTAGCATGCACTGGAAATCATAATATGGAAGCTAATACCTGATTAAATCTGATGGTTATCAGTGGGAAGCCATAACACTAGTGTGAAGAAAAAGAGTGAAAACACCCAAGTGCAGTCCTGCAGATTTTCACTGGTACTTCAAAAAAGTATTTCAGCACATGCTTCACTGTTTCCCTACCCTGGGAGCGCAGGCACTAATCCCAAGCCTCGCCAGACACTGGAGTTATGCAACTGTTTAATTGAAACAAGACTGTATCTCAGGGCTTATTCAGCACTGAAGTCCCACTTGTGCCATGGCTCCTGCAGTGGCTGATCCCCTGCAGCTGTGTGAATTGTCTGCAGCTATCGCTACCTTGCAGAAGCTGATCCCAGAACACTTCACTGACTACAGGCCTCAGCCAAGAAGGTTTTGCAGTATTACACCCTACAAAATTGTGCCGGTTTCAGACAAAAAAAACCCAAAGAAAATTTAAAAAATAGTGTTGGTTTAGGAAGGCTTTGGGAATCTGTGTCCATAACAGCTCAAAAGAACTCAGGGCAGAAAGATAAGACTGATTTTCTTTGGATCTCCTTTTTGCCACCTAGGTTGTTCTTGAGTTCAAATGTTCTTCAACCTATCCACTGATGGCTGCACAATTTTCCCTAGGTCAAAAGAAAAATCAAGATGCACATCTTCTGCCTGTGGAGAAGTGATCACCAATAGCTTCCTAAACTTCACAAATGTTTCCTGATATCAATATTGTAAGGTTTTTTTATGGTCCTCCAAATCTTGAGGATGGAGAACAGATCTGTCTAGAGATTGTTATGCAGAGTACTGGAGCATATATATTTCATTTCTTCCAGGCAAAGAGAATTTAAATGTACAACTTCCTTAACAAGCAGGAATCAACAGGCTTTTATAAAAGGTACATATCACCAATTCCTCTTAATTCTACAGCTGTGTTTTTTAAAAAGGGTTATTATTACTTCTTTTCTTTTTTCATAACATACCCCCTCAGAAAATGGCTGGGGAAATAGTTATCAGGTAGACAAGACATTGTCTTGCAGTAACAAGTTGTGTAAATGGGTTTCAAACGAGAAAATAGCTTCAGACTTAAGTTCCCTCAGACTTTCCTAGGGATTAGCAGGAGCTGGCCAGAATGTTCACAGTGGTTTTTTTCTTGACCTTTTCTTTTTCTAAATGGTATGCAAAGTCTACAAAGCCCTCTGTTTTTCTTTTCATTATTTACTTATCCCAGTCAGGGATGAGGAAGGGCACATAAGTAACATTTATACAGCACAGCACTGGATCTGTGAACACATATGTTTTTTTTTACCACGTAGTCCACGAGTCAAACTAAGCAGATGGCATCATGGACAAAAACAAGGTGAAAAATAAAGAAGTTTGCCCTGGTAAGCTCTGAGTAGAAATGTCTCATTAATAAACAACAAAACCTATAATAAATTGACTTACCAGAGTCTGGGGGAAAAAAAGGATTGAAAGTAAAAAATAATCCTGAAAGCATTAGCATTTGTATTTTAAACAAGTGAGTATTCTTTTCAAAAAACATAGTTTAGGCTTGTGTAAAAGACAAAAATAAGTAACTCCACTGGGGGTAACTTAGTCGATAAAAGTCCACTTACAGCTTACAGAAGTAGTCTGATATGGAATATCAGATATGGATAAGTTAAGTAAGTAACTGTACTTACTGTGTAAAGCTCATTAAGTACTTTCATTAGGTCTTCATGAAGCTGAAATGAAATCTCTTTACTCTGTAATTGAAAAAAAAAATCCACATTAAAAAACGGTATGTAAAAACTGCACCATACATTTGTTTCTTGGTATTTATACACATTGTTCATCCTGGACAGTGAATGCAATGTTGCTCACAAAAAACATTCTGAATTACAGTGTGCTAAAAGAGTGATTCAGGGATGCAGACGGATAACATCTGGACAGAAGACTTCTAAAAAGAAACCCAGAAGTAATTTAAGATATTATTCCCATAAAGCATCAGGTAATTAGGTGCCAACATAAAGGGTAGAGTTCAAGATTAATGCTTTTAATTGAACAAACCGTATACTGCTTCATAATTGCTACGATATATACAAAAACTAAGCCATGCAGAATGTGATATTCTAGAGGGACATCCTGCCCAGCTTTACATCTAGGATGGTCTTTGTTTCTCAGCACATGCAACCATCTAAATATTTATGCAAGAAATAACTGTGGCTCCTCTTTGAAACAGATAGCCAACTGCATAATATTCCACAGAGTGGGCTGCTGAACCAGCTTTGTTTAGCTTTTCTGGACTGTGACTTTACTTTCATTCTGACCCAAGAAAAAAAGAAATGCTTAGCAGTAGTTATTAACAAAGCAAGTATGTCAAAACAAGACTATTTAATTGGAGTCTCATGGAAATATATTCCTTTGTTAAGTTTTCCACAGCAGTTCAATCTGATGAAAATGGTGGCAACTGTGTAAGAGTTGAAGGCATTTGTATCACAGCCTTTGGAAAACAGCTACAGAATAGAGCTACAGGACTTGGCAAACAGCCTGGCCACACTTCTGTGATGCTCAGCATTTCAACATCCATACTGAAAATGTGAGATTTTTCTTTTTCTATGAATAAATTGATAATTAGTCTGGCTTCTAAAAACTCCAACTGCATGACAGATAATGGCCTTAGCTAGGAGAAGTACTTCGTATTTGTATGGAAGCCAAAGGAAGATCCTCAGGGACAACTCATCTCCAAAGCTGCTAACACATACTTGGCCGTCACTAAAACACCTGAAGGAATAATAGTTTCTGAATGAGAATTTGCACCACAACGTCCACGTATGAGGAGAAACCACATCACACATCCCACCCACTGTGTCTTCCAGGAGGACTGAACAGATACATACAGTAGCTCAAACAGAAAATTCTGGGTGTTTTTTTCTCGTGCTCCTACTATCCTACTTTAACTCTGGGCAGTGTTTTAAAGCACCCATCATATCACTTACCAGTATTCACTCCAATCCTTACAGGCAAGATGGTTTTACACTGACAAGAAGCTAGGAATATAATTTTAAAAACACTTCAGTGAAATTCTTGTATTCCCAAGGGCATTAGCTGTAGTAGCTAACGCACAGTAAGATGGCTGTTCTGAAGCTGAGGTACACAGAATGACTATGAAACTTTCCTTACTGCTTATACTCTTCAAAGACTGGTATTTTCATGAGATATGCATTAATTCTGAAGTATCTAGAACATAAGGCTTACTACTTTCATTTCTTTGCAAATATCAGATTATTTTCATCTAATAAGAAGGATGAAATTTCATACATGTAACAGTACACAGAGTGCTTATGAAGAATTGGAAAAGGACTGCAGATTTGCAAGCTGCTGTGGGGGAGTACTGTAAAATCTTTAGTAAAAATTCTGAGTTGCTTTTCATTGCTTTACATTGGGCACCCTGGCTTTACATTACTCTGGCTTTAAAAGCCAGCAGCACAGCTCTAACATAGCTTACACACCTCCTCAAAGCTCCAAGTGGAGGCCACCTCTTTATTCTTGGATAGCTGCTTCTATAGTGCTGAATATCAGTGTTTTTTAAAATAACTTTAGCAGAAAGAAGGGCAAAACATACAAATAAGATGTTTGACATTAAGATGAGGGCATACCCATGTGGGAGGAAACCCTAGATGAACTCCTGAAAGCAATTCAAGCAATTTATCCTTTTCAACTGTTGCTCACAGCCATGTGGAGGCTGATGAGAAGTCAAGCCCTAAATATAACAGCAATTCTGAGGCAGGACGCCTTAACCTGGTAGTGCAAAAATTTGTTTGAGAAGGTGAGACAGAAAACCCCAAACCAATTTTCTCTTTACCCTTTGAGATTTTACTGTAAGCAAAGCACACAGCAGTTCATTGAAGGATGCACCCTTCTTTTCTCCTCTTAATGCAGTTCCACCTTAATACAAATAGACACCAGATGAGCTGAGGATTTGGGGAATGATCACTATTTAGTAGGACCCATTTCTTCTGTTTGCTCCTTTTGAGCTCTGTCCAGCACAGAAACACAAGCAGACCAGCCCTCAGGATTTACTGGGTAACATGCATATGTGATCCTTTCCAGGGCAACACAGTTGTGGTAAATTTGAAAGTGAAAGGAGGAGATCACAATAGAGAAAGATGCTTTTGTAAAAGGAAAATAAGCTTTAAAATGAAAGGCAAAAAGAGAAGGAGGGAAGTGATCAGCAAAAAGAGTGAAAACTGGGAAATGACAACCAAGCAATGCCACACAAGCACATAGGAGTCATCCTTCCACCACTTTATCTGTCGACTCCAACTTGCAGAGGATGCTTGCAGTGACGGATAATATTTCAATTGATTTCAATTCTGATGAAAGATTTTGTAGACATTATCCAAAATTCAAGAAATTTGGTTAAACTTAGCAATATAAAAGGGATTTATTTTTCAAGAACCAACACATTTTTCATTTCAGTTCAAGATCAAGAAATACTAACTTGAGTGGCAAGTGATACAGCGTTTAGTGCGCAATATATGGCATGTTAGAGCACCAGTTAAGAAGTGAATTTATTTTCAGCAGTTAATTGCTTTCCCATTTCTTGTTTATGCTACCTATTCCCTGAAGTAGGGCTCAGCATGTGTGAATGGTGTGCTCCTCTAGGAGCCTGTCTTCAGGATACCCAAACAACAGAATGCAAGATATTTTCCTGGAGCTGAGTTGATAGCTCTAATCAGGCTATTAAAGCCTGACAAACAATCCCTGAAGGTGCTGATTTATTCACTGTGTCCCTGAGAAACGCAGTAGTACCTATTAACCAAAAGAACAAAGGATATAATAAAAATGTTAGAGCACATGCAAATTCCTGCTAAAAATATATATGTTACTAATCTGGTTCAAAGCATTAAGAGATAGTGGTGTATTTTTTTCACCTGATAGCAGCATAGATCATACTGATGCAACAGACAAGCAAATGTACCTAAACCCTCCTTTCAGTATATGCTCAACTTTCAACACATCAGTGGTCCAACTGATGTTATCAAAACTTGTATTTCTGGATTGAAGTCTGAGAAACTTAAGATTGTATTACACGTTAATACATTTTCAATTAAGTCTGTTAAAATTTTAATTATGTTAAAGCATAATTTGGTGCTCCAGCTTTACTCTTGTTTATTGTAACTGAAATTTAAGGGTCAGTCCAGTTCTTCCTGGAACTCCTTAGTGCCTGTATTTAGCATACACAACACTACTCAGTTACATCATTTAAGGAAAATATTCTGTGCCTATTGCTTTTAAAAGAGTCTGCTGCTGGTCCCTGTGGGAAGTGAAGTGCAAAACCTTTTTTATGGAGGTTGCATGAGCTGTGTGACGCTAACATAGCCAACTCAGCAAAATTTCATCCCAGACTTGTCAGTCTATAGCAACAAACAGCTTTGCTATCCTTTTAAACATTTAAAAGTTTAAAAAAATGATGCAAAAAAAAAAAATCTATGTGCCACAATCTGTATAACATCAAACAGATTCAGTACGTAATCATATTCCTTGCTAATAGCCAGATTAAGGAACTAAAATATTTATTGTGCTTGGTTTCTCCAGTATCTTTTACTGTAAACATTGGAAGATACGTTCATCTTGGCTTACATAGATTTCTGTCCAAGGAAAATACATGTTTATAAATTATAAATATACAAATCTGCTTCAGGATTTTGTGGGTATGTGTTTATACAGTTGATTATTACTGTTGGGGTAACCAGAATCACTGCATGAAATATTCTGCGTAGTACTTTTCCCTTCTGCTTGACATTTCTCCTTATTACTTTATTCTTTAATTGTCCCCATGAGGCCAGCTACCCCATCTGCCTGAAGAAATGTGCAAGCATGCAAGGCTTGAACTCCACTACTTTATTTTTGTAATTTTATGTGCAGCATGAAGGCCAGGCATCAACAGCAATCTTACTGCTTTTATATGCCAGCAACTAAAAAGAAGAGATTAGATGCCTATCTGAAAGTATGAGGCCTGGCATAATGTCTTCCAATAAATGCTACAAAATCTCTGTACTAGATCCTATCTTTGTCCTGCATTTAGTACATTTGAACAGATGCCAGTTCCTGATCCCTGGAAAAAAAAGAATGACAAATAGCTCCTGGGAGAACAAAATTAATTAGTATCAACATGTTAAGGAGGCCAGACTAGATGGCCAAGCTATGTACAATCAGGTACCTGAATACAACACATCCTGTCTCATCAGACCATGTAAGGTAGAATCAATAGGGATCATTTCCCTAAAAAAAATCCAAATGTCCAGACAGATGTATAAATGCACACAAAAGGAAAAACCAGAATGATGAAGAACAGAGAGTGAGACAAGGACAAGGTAAAGACTAAGGAGCACAGACCCCCTTCACCACTACATTTTGCCAGATCACCACTGGCTATTGCACACACCTTTTACAGAACAAGTAGAAAAAGGAGTTGCTATAAACTTATGGCTTGTGTTATATCCCACATAGGAGCGGCAACAAAACAATAGTCCAGTGGTTAGCATGGCTGGGAAGTGAGGAAATTATTTGATCTTTTCTTTACTGCAATTCAAGCTGGAGTCAATCTTAAGATACAAATTCAAGCCACACTCCTCTAGAAAACGTTGGATTCATTCCACAGAAAAGTTTCATTTGAGAACCAATATGCCCACCAACAAGCTGGAAAAAGTCAGTAACATCTGCCATTGAGAAGCAGAATGGGAAGTCCCATCCTCTTGGAAGGAGAAACGGGGAGAAAAATAGGGGGAGAAAAAAAGGGGGAGTAGAAAGAGTCAGGAAGTTCAGAGTGATTACAACTTTGCTGTTGTCTCCCCTTATCTTGCCTGTGGGCAATGGGGCAATCCACTCTGAGACACCTTCCCTTTCTGCACCAGGAAGATTGCGGTTTCAGAGCAGCACAGTTAAGATCTGCTCTGGTCATGGACTTGGTGTATGCACTTACTCTCCAGATCTGGAAATGGAGTAAAGTACCTTGCTGCTGCAAGACTGATGGAAAATTAAAACAAGGTAAAAGTAGTAACGTGTAACACCATTAGATAATTAAGCTGTAAGATAACGGAAAGATCTAATAATTAAATATAGATAAGTTTGACTAACTGGTATTTGTAAAATACAGAATCATAGAATTGCAGACATTGCATGCTCTTGTGTGCAACACTGTGAGAACCAACAGAGTACAGATATTTCCTGCTCTTGACTGTGGACTACAGTAAGACAGTAAGCATGCACTTGTTAGTCTATTTTTAAAATCTTCATATTACTACTTTTCTTGGAATTTATATTTATTACTTAGAGAGACAGTACATATTTCACAGAACAGTATGAGCAGATTCCAGAGCAGAAGTATCTGCAGGAGGTGGTTTGTCTCCACTTTAATCCAAAATCCGTGATCAGTGAACAAATTCTATATGCTTTCATAGGGATACAACACCTACTGAGACTGATTATACTTTTCTCTGACACTATTTTATTCTAAATACATCTTTTAAAAGAAGTAATCTGCAGAACTACAGAAATTGATAGAAATTGCTTAAATACGCTGCTTGATGTTTAGAAATTTCCAACAAAATCAATGCCATTTTCTTCAGGAAGAATACAGTTTTGATGGGGGACACTGTTGGCTATTACCTTTCTCACTCTAAATGCACCTTCTCTTTGCCCCTAAGACATCTTTCCAGCAAAGAAAACTGCAGCACAGGAAGTGTTTTGCATCCAATCTTTTTGTTGCCCAGTAAACATCCATTATGCAGTTCCGTGAGTACCTTAAGTTAGACTGCTCATTCACATCTGACCAATTATCACAGGATCATGGAAGGGTTTGGGTGGGAAGAGCTTAATCATCAGTTCTGCACCTGGGAACTAACAGCAAATAAATCACCAGCACTCTGCAGCAAGCACCATAGTAAGAACCGTGCACATTGGAGCTTGGTAGAAATACCAATCTTCTGCAATAAGTACTGAGCCTGACAGAATGTCTTAAAAATGTGTGCTCAGAATTGATGCTGGTGAACAAGCACTGCCACATTCAGTCCACATGCCCATGAAGCTCACTTATATCATGCTGAGGTGCTGCATGTCTTCCTGCCACCCTTTCCCTAACATTATGAGACTGGCTCAGATCCTTGCACACAGCCTTTGCTTAGCTCACTCTGCCCACGTTCCACCTCAGCTAACAGCTGTTTGACATGACACTCTCGCCGAGTGCCAGCTGGCAAACCCCGATGAAAGGTAGGAAAGGGCTGCTGAGGATCAGGGCTCTACTAGCGTGAGTTTTAGCAGGTTATGCAAGGCAAGATCACCTCGATTTCCCTGCTCTTCTTTCCCCTTTAGAAAATCCGAGTTAGGAATAAAAATGCAAGAGCAGCTGCTTGCTATTCTTCAAGAAGGTATGCTAGAAAGAGAAATTTGAAATGTTGCACCTACATGGGTAAAACATGCAGAGGACAGAGACAAGTTTATCAGGGAGATGGGACAATATGCCTCCTGTTAACACACTGAAAATATCCATGTATTTTCCTCCTTTTGAGAGAGAAGCTGCAGCAATTTCCATTAATAAATTATGAGTGAATATAAAAGGACACACACTTCTCCACAGAAAACTTTAACAATATACCATCATACAGTTCACCTGGACAGAAGGGAAGGAAAAGCAAAGTCTCCAGTGCCAAAGAGCTGAACTATGCTGAAAGCAAACAGGCTTGTCTAATAATGCACATTTATTGAAGATATTTCTGAGATAAGACATAAACAACTGGAAAACTATTCCACATTCAATTAAAAAAAAAAAAATCCACTGGTTTGCAACTCTGAGATATCCGCACATAGACAGTATTGCAGCCTGTTCAAATCACTTCTCTTATTATTGGATCAACTTCTATAACTATCTTCCATATTACTAAATTGAGTGGTTAGTAAACTACAGTTTTATGTATCAGACATATTATATGAACAACCCATTACCAACTGAGAAACTATAAACTTCAATTCTGTCCCTGTTACAGGTTTTAATGCATACCAGGAAGTTTGATTTAAGTTTTTTTTTTAAATTTCCTCCAAGTACAACCTATGTGCTTCCTAAATGATTCTTCTCCCCACCTCACTGCTATCTAGAATTGTGGTCAGGTATGTGTGAAACCAATTCCCTGTTTCAAAAACATTAACTCGGGTTAATGGGTTAACTTGCTATCATTTCACCACACAATTCACATCTTTTAACCTTTACTGTTCTTGAACTCTTTTGTTCGCCGCTTGTCTACCAGCATCTCACTGTGACTAACAATATGCATTTATAATCTGTTTTTCATTTGGAACATATTAACACCAACGATTACAAACACATTATATAGATCTTGAGCTAAGGTTGCCTAGAGTGCTTGCTTAGCACATGAGGGATTTACACATTGCATGAGTTATGAAAATACATAACAGTCATGGACAAGAACAAACATGTACAGAGGCAACACTTAAAGGACCTAATAGAAATACTTACATTATCAAAGAAGTATGTTCATATTTAATATTAGGAAGAAAAGGAAACACTTTTAGGAGAACTGCAGCATATGCTACCAACTTTATGTCTAGGTACTACAAAGCAAACTCTTGTTTTATCTTCAATCTGTTTCATTCACAAGGAAAATCTTTTTTACAAATAATTCATGAATACAGCATTACTATTTTGGGAGTCCTAAGAGAAAACTGTTTCCTTTCTGCATGGGTAGACAAGTGTGCTTTTTAGAGAAGGACAGGCTTTTCCCCCTGCTTTTTGGATATTTGTGATTCAGTTCTTAAAGTCACTAGCATATATAGGAGGATCCCAGGCATTTCAGCACTAAGTATTTGCATCAAGAGAACAGTCATGAAGAATTTATTTGTATGCTAAAACAGATTTTACGCTGTGTGTGCCGAAGCTTCTCCTCACATGCTATCTATTAGGACACTTTTGCCTCCCCTCATGCATCTTATAAGCCTGGATGGAGGACTGCAGAGGAGGCATTACCTTCTTGAACATTCTGGTGGAGTCTTCACTTATCTGCATGAATCGCATGATCACATTGTTCAGGTAGATCTCACTCAATGTTGCGTGGTCTTTGCTTTCTCTTCTCACTTGGTTCAGGAGTAAGTACCAGCAGTTGACTGGTGACAAGAGGTTCTGGTCTTTCCTGAGGAAGGAGATACACAGATGTATAATGTATAGAAATGAAAAGGTAATGTTACTAACGGAAACATCTCACTGACATTTAAAGTCATAACCTGTTTTGTAAAAATAGCTGCTTCTGAACAGTCTATCCATTCTTGGAATAACTCAGTTTAGGCAAGCCTCAGATGACTTTTAAGACACATTCAAGTCTCATGAGGCATGGATACTCTGCAAGCCACCTGAAAGTATAAAAATATCTTGCCACAAAGCTTAGAGATGGAGTACATGTAAATACTCAAAATCAATAAAGGTCGCTCCTGGAAGAGTAACAGTAATTAATTTTTGACATTAGAAATAAACAAGTATTGGAAGCACAACTCAAATCCTTCGTGCACAAAATTGCAGGTGTAGCTATTTCACTGCATTGGATTTGTATAACTGATGAAGCAGAAGAAAATGTCTCAAGCATCCATATTCTGTGAGCAATGCTAATAAATCACAGCATTCATAAATACACTGCTACTGCTAGTCCTAGATGTGTCAATTACAAGACAAAGAGCAGGACTGACTTTTTCCAGTGATGCAATTCTGAATTCCCAGGACAGACTTTTGCAATGTAGGCCCACTCTGAGCTTTAAGGTAGCAAAAAGTGAAATCAAAGATGACTTCTCATTTCTTTTACACAAGGCAAAATAAAAATACATGTAGTTCAGCAACTATTTCACAGACAACAAAAATTTACTTATAAAATTTGTCTTATGATTTTATTGAAATTTTAGTGTAGTTTGCCTTTCAACTAACTGCTCCAGAAACTTGCTGCTCTATTTTTTTTCTCTTTTACAGCAATTCTTCTTTAGTTAAAAGGATAAAGCACAAGAGGGTAAAACAGGCTGAAGTAGTGATGAATTGAGGGAGACACTCCTCCAACTCTTGGCAAACTCTTCTAATAATTAGCTATTCTCACTGTTAAAATATGGCCATTAATTCCCATCTACTTGTCTACTTTTAGCTCTCATCCTCAGAATCAAAGCAACAAGGAATCATTAACAGACAAAAGTATTTTCTTAATCATCAGTGCTTTGCTTTGCTATGAATCAGGAGTTAAGAAAACTTCCTCCATTTGTTTCAGATAGACATCTTAACAGTGTTAACTTCACAGCAAGGGGTTTTATCAGCCTGGTCAGACAACATGAGCACTCCTGAAGGGCCATGCTGATACTAGTTGGTTCTCACTGCTTCTGCATGTCCCAAAGCCGATTCCACACACCTTCCTGATTGTTCTGGGAGCAATGGTGGAAACAGCTCAGGGGAACAACAACTAAAGCCACTACTGCTGTAACCTCTTCTCAAAGCAGAGAACTGCAAGAATAAAGCCAAAGGCAGAACTCTAGTCATAACACCCATGCACAGCTGCCAGTCTGGATTTAGCGTGTTCAAGAACAAGGAAAGATGTTTGTACACGCAAGGAGAAAAAAATTTTGCCACAAGCAGAAGAAAAGCCAGGGCTCTCTCTGAAGTGGTGACATATGCACAAGTTGGTTGTTTCAGAGAGTCATTGAGTCACTAAAACAAATTTTTAGAAATATATATTAATGTAATCTTTGAACTGTGCAAGCTGTATTTGATTAACCATTCCTTTGCTAGATGTATTTGGAAAAGACTTTTGTCCTGAAACAACAGTTCTATCTGGGTATCTCTAGCACAGCACTGAGTGAACAGTGGGAAAATTATTTTTTGCAAAACACAAAATACTGTTCTAAATCCCTAAGCATAACAGGGCCAGACACATGCATTCAATGATCAGCTCAAGTCAAGAAAATAACCACATGAGACTATGTCAGCTAGTGATGCACATGAAGCATTTCAGAAAACATACTGTACACGTTATGCCAGATACTACCTGACCACTTGTTTTGCACAAAAAATACTATGCCATTAAGGGATACATTAAATTGTAAACAATGCATAACATTCACATCATCTTTATTCCCAGGAATCAGAGGGGTAAAGATGCAGCCAAGTTCACATGCAACAATAAATCAAAATAGTTTTATTTCTTAATGTCTTTTTTGGCCAAAATTGTCTTTTTTGTTGTTGTTGTAATGTTGACTGACCTTCATGCAGATACTTCAAAATCCTATCAACTCCACCAGAAATGAGCACACAGGATTTTCAAGCTTTTGAGGCTCTGCATCTCTTCTAGATACTGGCCGTATTTTGGGTGGTTTAAAATCCATATGGTAGGTTAGAGATAATATTTGTGCAACTTACCGTTTAAGAAACTGAAACTACTTGTCAGAAGCTGACATGAGTAACTGCACAGAGCCACATCAACATTAGTATTTAGGCACTCCAGCTGCAATGAGAACCGCTACACTGCTTAGCAGGGGTGGAAATTTTAAATAGGCTTTTGAACCAGCAACAGGTACAACATGGGGGCAGAGATGGGCAAGAAGGTTTCTCTTACTTGTACTGCTGATGATCCTTTGTACTTCTTGTTTTTGCCATGAACCTCTCTGCCAGTTTTTCCAGGTTTCGGGAATACTCCATCTCTATTTCTGACTTCTTGCGGAAGAAATCCTGCAGATCCTGAAGAAGCTGCACTCTCATTTCAGTCTGCTGCTCCAGGCATTTCTGTTGCTCAACGAGTTGAGCTCGGATTTCTAATGGGAGAAACACATACCCACTCAGGTCAGTGAAAGCAAATGAATTGAGTGTTACCAACCAAAATTACCAACACTCCAGTGTACTTCAGCCTCACAGCTACACCAGCTGGAGCTGGATTTCAGGTCCCGTGGTGGTACACAGCAATGGCAGCTCTCACTTCGGCCACCACACACTTAATGCCCAGCATCCTCCCACCTGCTGTCTGTCTCACAAACAGCTGTGGCAGGGGCTCAGGACTCTGCCAGGCTCAGGTGAGCCTTCATCTTCCTCTCATTCTCTTTCTGGCCTCTGGCACTTGCCCATTCAGCTTGGAGGGATCTCCTTGCAGAGGGTGGTGATGGCCTGAAGAATGGCTGGATAAACAAGCACCCTCTGGGCCAGGATAAACCTGCTGACTGTCAGGTGTTATATCACCACGTACACCACAGAAACAACCTTGTGATAAACCCTGGAGGCATCATCCACTGTAACTGTGCACAGGTGAGCTTCCACATCTGCCCTATCTCTGCCAGCACGGGAACTGGTATACTATACATGCATTCAACAATGTTTTACAGCAAATATAGAGGAAAACATGTACCTATATTCAGAGACAACTATTTGAAAATTTGCAGAAGGTTCCAGATTTCCTACGACTTTTTGCCATGTGCAGAAGTACTTTGTAATAGGGTTTTTATTTTAGAGATTTCTGGGGTTTTTGATTTTTTAAAAATTTTGGTTGGTAATTTTTTAGCACTTTTATTTCCTGAGTGCTAACCAGTGAGACACATTCTGAGAACATTTAGTCTGAAAAGATCCCTCTGGTTCTTTAGAGTTCATTACACTTTTGTCAGCTTCCCAGTCACAGTGTACTCCCCGATATTGTGGAATAAAATGAGGAGTAAACACTTTCTGACAATAATATATGTGTATATTTTTTACACAGTTTAATGCTGTAACAAGGATTTATCAATAGAAAAACACCCAGAAGTGATGTCCATGTACATGCAAAACTGTTGTGAAATTTTACTTGATTCTTCATGACGTAACCATGCTGTGGGCAAAAAGATCCCAGAAATCTTCAAAGCCCGCAGCATAGTTTGAAATAGAAGAGCATTCTAAAAGTCATGCGAACATCACATGGAACTGTAAACCACTAAGTAGTAATAACATTGCAAACAATTATCTGATGCAACTAGTAATGTATCCTTACTGATCTTAGATCAGGTATGAAGACAGAGATCCACCCTGCTGGTATTCAAATGTGTATACTGAAATAAGGTAGTATGAGCACAGAAAACTGTTAAGCCAATATATTTGCTGGAGGAGGGAGACACTGCATGCAGTATTTTATTCCAGCTCTCCTGTGAGCTACCAGCTGCTGTGTTAATCATTAATGAAACCATCCGTTTTTATAGTCTGGGAGGTGAACCAAAGAATTCATGGTTTAGTTTTCACTTCATTTCAAATCCGTTTGTTGGAAAAGAAACCAAGCCTCCAGCAAGGATGAGCCACTGTAATACAACACTATATCAATGACATTCACGTACGCAGAGGAGAAAATCACATCGGAGCTGGAAGGTTAACATCAGAAACAGACATCCAAGACCACTTTTTTGGGTGTCTACTACTGTTAATATTGCAGTCATGGAAAATTCCTGTGTATGGGAAACCGGTTGTTAAGATTCACTGGTCAGAAGCAGCAATTTTGTCCGTAAGCTGGAGTTTTCACTAAATCCAGATCCATGTACATGGTTCCTATACTGTGGCCATCTCCCTTTCCCACTCAAGATTTTCTAGCAGTTACTTTGAAAACAGTGTTTTGTATGGAGCAACGACGTTCTGATTATTTTGTAGGTCAGTGTATCTTGTTGCTATAATTCTTCTTTTTTAGACAGGCTTTTACCATAGCAACAGGAATGAGAAAGATTTTAGAAACAGGAATATATGAATCAAAATACAAGAAACAATGAACAAGGGACAACAGATAAAATACGAGAAACTGCCTTAGCTTTTTGATGCTGTCTGGATTTCCAGTGGACAATAGTGGCTTCCTTCAAACTTGTATTTAGAAAACAAAATTGAAGCATGATCTATGAAAGCTGATGGAGATGTACAAACTCTGAGTAATGTTGGTAAAATTAGGGATCAGAGGGCTGCAGCTTTATGACGGAAGATTTGTAATTTCTGGTTATTTGAATCTCAGTAAAGAGAAAGAACATGTTGACTCCAAAAGGCCGAGCCTGTGACCTCCTGCTGGAGGAGAAAAAGGGGAGATGTACATCCCACTCACACTAGATGACCACAGTCAAGTCAGAAGTGACTTCAATAGCAGTTCTCATTCCAGTCTTTCATGTCATTCTGGTCCTCCATTTTCTAATTCTTGTTTTACTAATAATGTGTAATGCTGCACTGGCAGGCTGAGGAGATGGCAATGAATAAGAAATCAGATCAGAGAATACTGTGACTTCCATCTTCTGATGAGAGCAGTGGATTTAAAAAAAAACAAGAACAAACAACAACAAACGCCCAGAACAAGTACAGGCGAAACAGGCAGGCAGCCTGAGCCACTGTGTAGGACAAAACCAGAATTATCCAGGTACTCTTAACTATAATAGACTACCCATTACCCACTGCTACGGAAAAATGCACCAGGGCAATGCTATTTTCTTTACTCAGTTCACATGTGTGATTTCCCTAGGGCTAGAAAGAGTGGTATGGAAAATTGCTGCATTGTATTCAAAGAAACAAAATCAGTATAGTCCAAACTCCATAGATATAGAGACAGGTGCAGCAAGTAAGAGAAGAGTGTCTGTCTTTACTCTTATTTTGCTTGCACATTTATATTCAAAGTCAAATTGGTATCAGTTGTAATGGACAATGACACTGTCCTATTCTGCTCTGCTGAGAGGCTGATGTCAAACTGCCAGGCATTTTGTGCCAGGAAAAGACCCGTTTAAACCCTGGATGAGTTAACACCTTCTCCTTCTTTCTCTTGGCAGCTTTGAGTCATGTTCACTGGTTTTCTGGCCAGGGGCTGGCTCAAAAGGAATCCCGTCCATTTATACTGCAGCTTGAACAGACTGAGATCACATCAACTGAAAAAAAAAATTAAATCCACCCTACACTTTGTTCAGGATTTGCACACACAGTCAAAGTGAGGAAGCCGTTAATGTGACTGCAATTAAATCAATAAACTGAATAAAGTTTTATTTCTAAAGATTTTCATGTTAAAAAAAATTAGTTATGCCCTCAAAGATACCATCCACTAGAATTACTGCATTAAGTATAAAATTAGATTTTGTTTATGCCAGTTTTGAAGATATAATTCTAATCTTTCAACAAATCTTTACTTTTTGACAAGTGGTTAAATCTGTGCAACATGAAAAGTAAAGAGACAAGATGATACTTGCTTTGAAAGTTAAGTCAGCACAGATGAAGTCGAACTGCTGACATCACTCAAATCATAATCAGAAATAACTCATCAAGGTTACCTCTTTGCACACAGTACAGTATTACAAATAGTAACTTATTTAGCACTGCAGTAATACACTGTACTACCCTGAAGAACATGCATACCCAGTGACAGGCCAGTGCCCATCCTGAAGGAACCAGTGGAGATACACTACAATGTGACACAACCATAATGCTGGCTACACACCAGCATGGAACGAAGATCTTCACCTTCACTTCCACACAGCAAAGCACTAGGCTCCATCAGACATCCCAAAAAAGTCACAGAAGCTTTAGCCTGACCTCAGTAGCTCACAACTTGTAAACACATGGTATTAACCAAATGAACCCATGGACAGACCACAGCTGCTGCCCTGCTACAGAACTCCCCACTGCAATGCCCACCCCCATCCCTGCACTGCAGTACTGCAGTGCTCTAGCCACGCTGCACTATCCTAACATGCTAGGCTTTACCTAGCCTGTCAGATCTTGGAGACCTTTCAGACCACCACAAACTCTCTTACCAACTCTCGAGCAAAGCAACTCTAAAGAGTGCGTCATGGTGCTTTTAACACACCTGCCTCAGGATGCTTCCTGCCTGAGCCACTCCAAGAGCTGTTGCAGCCTGCCACTCTTAGCTCCCATTTAAGTGGAACTAATTTTTATGCTTGCAGAGCAGCCCTGACATGGGCTTTGGTGTTTGCTGAAAGCTCTGGAAAAGGCCACAGAGCAGGACATGTCTCCCCAGCTACCTCCCTTGGCCGCAAGCCTCCCACCTGCTGTCTCACCCAGCCTGGCAAGGAGCTATATTTAAGTCATGATTCCAATATATAAACTATGCAGACATATTAATCCAGTGGTATTACTGGATAATTGTACCAACAGCCTTGGGGCTTCACCCTTCAAAAGATCACAAGAACAAGTAACTCAACAGAACTCTCTGAGAGTACGGAGGCTCTCACAAGATGTAGTTATGTTTGCAGGTTTTATCTCTTGGGTAACCAGACAAAGCTGCATCACCTCCCATTTTTCTCCAAATGTTTCCTTCACAAAAAAAAAAAAAAAATAGATTACTTTTAAAACTCTCAAAAATGTCTTATCAAATGCACTAAAACCAATACCTTGGTATCTTGGACTTTGCATTTCTAAACCATTACACTTAGTCATTTTTTTACCCCAGTGAGCTATCAACACACATATCCCTCATTGTCATGCCAATAATATCCAGATCATGTTTCATAGGAAAAGATTCAGACCTTAAATTCAGCCCAGCTATAATCTGGTGACCAACATGCATTTGTAATTAAGCAGCTATTACAGAATTAATCATCTTGCAGTTCCTCCTTGAAGACACTTGAGTCTTATATGCCTCTCATTGTGCCCTTGTTATTTAGCAAGAAGAATTGCTCATGCCCCTGCTGCTAGAAGCTGGGGTGCTGCATGAGGGGGACTGATTATTTCAGTTTCATTCCAGCCATAGCTTTTGTAAGGACTTGGGTTTGGCTTCTTTGTCAAGACGAGCAGAGCTCTGGTCCAGCTGCATGCAGCTGGCCAACATCTGCAGTTTAGGTTTTGTTTGAGGAAAGCGCTTACCTCCAGCCCACTGAGGATGCTGCCAGCAGAGAAACCGCAGCAGGAATCACTGAGAGGGGCCTGGAGATGTCCCTGTGCACATCTAGTACTCCTTAATGCCATGTCCCATCAGTGTTGCCACACTTTCCAGGGACATTATCGTTCCTCTCAACAGACAAGATGATAAAGATGATGATAAGTACCAGATCCATGGTGGGTACTCAGACCCAGCTGTCAATACTTGTCTCTGAGACACACAGCCTAAAGATGCTAGTGATGGAAAGTTTTCATTTCTCAGAGACTTGGCTAAAAAGCTATTTAAGTATTTCTATGACAAATGGTGAGGGAAGCTCTGTGGTCAGCAGGGAGTCTGGCTCACACTCTCTCCCAGGTCCTTGTTGCCATTTTCTTTGACCACAAGCAGGAAAGTCAACTTCAAAAGCCAGGAAATTCCACCAGACTGACAGCTAATGAGAGACGCTGGGGTAAAGTGCTTGAAGGATGCTGCAGAAATGCCTTTAAATAGATCATGAGCCTGTATCGCAACATTTACCTTCTACGACAGACTAGGGGAAATCACTTCCCTGTGTTCAGCACATTCAAAGTGTGAGACAGTGATGCCCTTGAACTTCCATAGGCAGGGCTTTTGTGGACTTTGTTCTACCATGACCCCCGCCAATTTCACTTAGTTTTTTGAGCATACAGCTTTATACATGTTGCCACTTTAAAGTGTGACCTCTGCTATGCACACCCCAGCATTAAACTTCATGTTTGACTCTGCGGTATTTTCCAGAGAATTAATTTCAGATTTTTCATTTGTTTAGGGATTCTGGGGGATGTGGTTGAGGTTGCCTGCGACAGATCATGTCTTCAGGCTGTAGCGTAGAAATGGATGGGAAGTGAGAATCATGCTTGCTTTCTGAAGGGCCGTACAAAGAGTCAGCAATCTGAAGCCCCTGCTGGCATCTGTCAATCTCTTTAAAAACTGTAAACCACGTTCATTCAAGCACTTTGGCATCTTTAAAGATAAAAAATAATCCTTGTGCAGCCATTAGCAGGAAAGCTGGTGTAGAAGCCATTTGCAGGATGCAGACAATTGTTTACGGGTCACTTCTATTGTCCTGCTCAAACAAAGGGAGCAGAGCAACAATGAATCCTCTCCTTGAAGCAAATGCCATTCTATATATTCAAGCAAACACACTCCTGTCTACTGCAGTCCCAGACTGGGCCACAACATGTGCCTATGCAGAATCCTGTAACTGGGGGATCCCAGTGGACAGGATTCAAAAAGGGCAGCTGCATTAGGGCACCTTCCACCTTCCAGATCCTTTTGAAATGAGAAAACATGTCTGGAAAAGCCAAGAAAATCTCTAGATGTAGAAGAAGCTTTTCTTCTTGTTGTTCTTGGACCAATGCCCTCCTGCTATTCACAGCCACAGCTGCTGGTCACTTGGCTGCCTACAGTCCGAGTCTAAATGGAGGGCAGTATGCCAGCTCTTGACTTGGCAGGACACTTTTGCCACAGTGCTGCTGCCAAGCGACCATGAATTTAAGCAGGCAGTCTGCCTGCACCACATTTTGAGTGCCACTGCTTTTGTGGCAACTGTTCCTTTCCATACATAACTAAGTGCTGGCACTATGTCCTACCAAACCTTGAGCCTGGCATACTCTGTCCTTGTAGTCACAGGAGCCGGGACAGAGGACAAAAAAATCTGTCCATCAGAGGAGAAGGAACTTTATTTTGCTCAACAGTAAAAGCTCAGCTCATCTCAACATGCTGCCTACCAGAAGAGTGGAGAGCAAAGGGCAAGATGGCTCCTCTGTGTCAACAGTCTGATTGAAGGTCTTTCACCAGACTGACCAGCCCTCATCTCCCTCTGTGGGAGCAGACACTCTCCAAAAATCCAACTGCCCTACCTCTAGATGAATAAATCAGCTCTGCAAAGATAGAGAGAGTGAGAGAGAGAGAGAGGGAGGGAGAAAGAGAGAGAGGAAAAAAGAGTCCATGCAATTGTCTGCCAAGCAGACAGGTGATCATAAAGTAGGTGTCTAAAAACCCATTTAGGGCATCTAAACTGTCCAGATCTATGGGAAAACTTATTCTGGAAATTCTAAAGGGCTTTGATCATCCTTTTTTATGCTTGTTAAACAAACCATGAGCCTTTCCTTGCAGTTTTAAATTTTGGGCACACGAGAAAATTAAAAAGAAATCAGCATGCCCAAATCCTTCTTATCTTCTCACCAATGATGTATTTGCCAATCGAACAGAAAAAATGATTCACATGTCTCCTCAGAAATAATTTTTGCAATATGTCTGGAAGGTCTGATTGGCATTAGCACTCCATGAGACAAAAAGTCCACACAAACCAGGGGGTCCAGTAGGAAAGAAAACCCAGTTTGTCACAATCCGAACAGTAATGAAAACCTAATACTCTTAAATTAGCTTCCTCACTTGTAAACTGGGTGAAATCAGGTTGAATTCCTGCCTCAGCTGCTGCAATGGAGCTGCCTCAGAATAGTGCAGCAGTATCCACTCTGCAGCAGACACTGCATCACTCGTCCACCAACACTACCCTGAAATTACTCCAGTCTTAATATGGGCACATATCCCTTACCTCCAGAGAAGCATAAATCTCCTGACCATACAGATGTAAGCACAGATTGTATCCAGACCAGCACCATTTAATTTTTTAAGCTCTACTTATTTGTCACAATAAAACCCTTCCTTCCTTCTTAATATCTTGGGGGCAGAGCTGACAAGTTAAAACATCTGAAGGCTTCTTCTAGAAATGAGATGTTGAGAAATGTGTCTTTCCTTGACAAAAATTTAATTATTCTGAACCTCTGGCAGGTGACATAGCTCTTAAGATGAGTTATGATGGCAGAAGTGCAGGCCAGGAACTCCTGAGCAGCAGGCTAAGCAAGAAAGCATGAAATCTGCACATCAATCAGACATGGCATCTCCAGTACCTTGGTAACTATCACTGTGATAAGACTCAGAAATTAATAACTAGAGAAAATTCCCTCCTTACACCCTGTGAAAATGACTTTCCATGCATGGCACATCTTTAGGAGGTCAATAAAACATTTTTAGGATGACACACACCCTGCTGCATGTCATAAATAGGAGCACACATTTGACCCAGCCATGACTTTCAGCAACAGCTCTTTAAGTCCTAGGATGAAGTAACAAAAAGGAAACAGTAATTTGTGCTGTGTGCCAGCATTTTACCCACATCACTTTTCAGTCCAACACATGTAACACAGAGTAAAATACTTTTGCTCCACATTGCTCATTTAGCTTTGATACATTTAACCCCAACCACCCAACTTACTACACTGAGCACCTTTGTGTTTTTCTTCTAAAATAAGGATGCACTTTTTTTTCTGCAACAGATCCATGATGCTCCTCTTCTTCAGTGAGATAAACAGCTATTCCACTGAGATGCCTCCAATACAAGTTCTAAAATTTTATGTACATATCCCATGCTAATTACTCACCTGAGTACATCCTTGTAGTCACTTAAGGCCTTGTATACCCCAGCCAACCAAGTGGGGCAAAGAAACGGTCATGGGCAACATGCCAGAGGTGCAGAGTCTGCTTTGGATGCTGGCTCACTTCTGGGCAGAGCATTAGCCCCTGTCCATGAGCCCCCTGCTCGCCAGCAGCACAGACGAGGGACGGCCCTGCACTGGTGAGGCAGCAGCGGGGGATCAGAACTCCTCACTCACCCACTTAGCGCCGAGTGAAGGATGGCATCTACCACCCAGCCAATCTTTGAATGAAATTCTATCACCATACTTCATACTTCTTGGAAAGATTTAACTGCAAAAATGCAAGTCTGGCTGAGGAGTATGTCTGTCAGACCAGATGGACCTTGTTCTGCATAATTTTTTAGTAGAGACTTGGCCTAAGTCTGCAAAACCAAAGCCCCAGTGAGGGATTACTGGTCTTCTGAGCACGACTATGATATTACCCAAAAGTAAATTTCAGTGTCTTGTCTCATTTTCACATAGCAAATAATACTGAATATGACTCAATAGAGGATTTAAGAAACAGGTCATCATGTTTTGGGAATGGAAAAAAAAAAGTTCTGTATACCAAACTTTAAACAGAAAATTCCCATTTTTACTAATTAAACAAAACAATAACCCCTATCATGTTGGAATTACCTATTCTGACTGTGGGATTACTAATAAATGTAAAATAGATAATCAGATAATCACCATGCTGGTTGATTAAACTATCATACGAGTTGTAGTAACAGACACATATTTTTATATGTCACCTAACAAGATTAGATAAATTCTGCTACGCTTCAAATACATTTGTCTATGTACTGCTCTGATTTGGTAAAAGGTGTAATGCTTAAGTGAGAAAATAAAATGCCTACCTCAAAGGACGGTTTTGAACCCAATTATACAGAGCCTCAAATTCCACTAACAGCAGCTGGGAAAAAACAAATCCTTCAGTGTCACTGAGAAGATTCTTCCTGCTACAGGGAAGTATAAATTGGATTGTGGACCACATTTAATTAAATTTATCTTCAGTCATTACAGTAGCAGGAGAAAAAAGCCCCCACCACCCGAGGTTCCTGCTAATGGGAATTAAAAAAAAATCTCATGAGACTGCAGGTAACTGTTGCTTACTCACTCAACAGTAAAATGAAGAATAGCATCTACTAGTAAATGAACTTTGGGCTAAAATAATTTGCATATTTCCAGGTCCCCTGGAAACAGTCTTCAATCTGTTAGAAGTTTAAAAAAAAAAGAAAAATATCACTCACATGTTTTAATGAGATGAAATATTGGAACAAATAAAATTTAAAGTTGATGATTTGTAGAACCCAGTATCTGCATTAATTCACTGTTTTGTGTATTCTGCAAATGTTTTTCTCCAACAGATATATAGGTGATTAGGGTTTCCAGCAGGGCTCTGATGATTACTCTATAGAAGCAAAGATACCAAAAACACCTGTAGGAAACAGATGTGCCACTTAGGGCACCTTCACTGAATGGCCAAGGAATGAATGCTTCACGTGCTTAGTTAAGAATTCTTTTATAAAAAAAGGCTATAAAACTCCTATTATTGCCCATGTTTTTAGCTTATCTCCATTTGGAAACAGACATTCTGGTAGCAAAAGCTGCATTGGTGTGAGTAAAGGAGAAGAATTGCAATGGCAGGGCAGTAGCTGCAGCTCCTAGGCCCTTTCCCTGGCTAAACTGAAATTGAATCTTGATATTTTGTAAGCATAAAGTTCCAGCTCTGAGAAGCACATCAGAGCCATAGCAGCTGGGTGGCAAAGTGGTAACCTGCAAAAATAGTTATTATTTACCTTCTGTGAATTACCATGAACAACTTAGTGAAGAAATGAAAGATGTGTCACCTACAATGGAGAAATCTCCATCCTGTAAGATCATCATCCAACCATAAGCAAAATACTAGGGAAACTTTTTGGAAATAATAAATGCCGTAAACATAGAAACCAACTGGGGAAAAAATCAAGGGTAGTTGGAAGGACAAACAAGACAGGCCAACAAGCAGGATGAGTCTCACAGGCTTCTGACAATTTGCCAAAGGAGGCTTTATCCTGGGTTAAGTTTCCTTATTTAGGAATACTCTGAATACTCCTGGTACTGGTTTTACAACAGTGCTAAATTTCCAAGTGTTTACCTTAGGGCCACTTTTTTTTTTTTTTTTAAACAAAGATGAGTTAGAGTCAGTCAGGAGTACTGGGAAAAGAGTTGAAACAGAAGGATTAAGTAAAAACCAAAAAGTCATAAAATGTTGCAGTGCATACCTACTGAGGCCAGATGAACCCAGGACAGCAATGGCCAAAATGCTGACAAAAATCTGTCCTCTTTGCCTGAAAGTGGCTGCTGTGACCAAGAGGCTGGAGAGCATCTGGGAAAGGCAGGGGGAGCAGAGAGAGATGCCAGTGTGTTCTAGGCAAGCAAATTGCTACTTCTGCATGAAATAAGTTACTGAAGTTCTCATCAGAAATATTTATAGAACAAAGACAGGTAGAGAGATAAGGAGAAACCAGGTCAGTTCCTGGAAAAGAAAACCACGATGGCAAGCCATTGGAGTTACTTAAGCTTATCAACAGAGAGTGGATAACTTAAACCCAGCTGACCTTCAGTTTCAAGTTACCTGCAATCCTTTGCCTCAAGTTACCTGCAGTCCTTTGCTTCAACTTATTCTATTCCTGTTCTTTTAAAAATCTATCAACAAATCTTAAAGGGCACAAAAATACAGCTAAACCAGTTGAAAAGTATTATTTTTTTCCAGTTTCTGCAAAACATGCATTTTTCACGGCAGCTTCCTTTCTGCACCTAGTCCGTCAAAGTACAGTGACAGTGCTTACTGAAGCATCAGTCCTGTCCTCTCTGCCTGGATAGACATTTTCATCTCAGTGCTAATCTACTGCTTTGTCTCTTCGGTGATAATCTGTCATAATCTTGTCATGTAAAAATCACAAAGGAAAGAAGACTACCTTTGCATGAAGTTTAAGTCGTCCCAGTTGACTCAGTCTTAAACTGTAGATTACTCATGTCCAAGCTGGGTACTATCTTAAAAGACCTCGACCTGTGGCTTCTCCATACAACGATCATTTCACAACTAGCTTCACCTTCCTCAGGACAGTCATCTATAACCCAGCTCCCATGTCCAGCTTACCATACACCTGCTCAGGGCTGAAGACAGGGCCAAGCTCAGATGAGACTGCAGGAGACACACATCAAACGCTGATGGTGAGACCACAGCAGTCTGTGGGTGACTCTCCACTCTATGTGTGCCATGACCTGTTTGTGGGCATGTCCAGAAATACTGCTCGGAAAGGTACAAGATTCTTACTATAAATTTCATTCCACCTTCACACAGGGCTGCAAACTGTATGATCCTGGTGTCCCACACTGTATTTCTAAACACGCCCTTACTACAAATAGCAAGGTCCAAATGACGGGAGTCCAAAGGCAAGTTACAAATTTCAAATAGGCAGTGTCATCAAAAAGCTTGGAGATGTATTTTTACTTGTTTATACCAACTTTCAAGTTATGAAGAAAAAGAATAAGATAGCCAGCAAGACTAAGATAGCACCTGTGAAAGGGGTTCGAGCAACATTTACTTCTGTCTACTTTGAAGGAACAAAATGCTGACAGAAGGGAAAAAAAACCCTCTACCTAGAATGGAAAGCAAAGACAGTAAGTGCTCAGTATTTAAGTGTTCTGCAAATTAAGCCTTTCTGATGCACTGTTCCAGGTAATGGATCTTCTCCTGCCTGTAAAACCCAGCTTCATTGCAAATTAGCATTGGCTATAACCAATGAGGTCAAAATTTGAGAAAATAAAGAACTTCAGGCATAAAGAAATATTTGCCAGAAGACTCAACAGAACTGTAACACCCAGATTAATCCAGCTAAATTCAGCAGGAATCCCCTCTTCCAACTTCCAACAAAAAGAATTTGCTTGAAAAACAAACAATCTGGCCCAAAACTGTGTCAATCACGTGGCAACTGCTTGCAAATATAGAAATTTACCAAGGAGCTACAACTAGACTTATTTTTCTCCCCTAGAGCTCTATATACAAAATTGTTTTAAGAGACAGGAGTAGGCAAAAGCCTCCCTTGGTCTGGAAGATCACTGCATGTGGGACTCAGCCAAGCAGCTGATCTCAGCCTCCTTCTCCCAAGGAACCAAGTAAGCTTTTCCTACTTTCCATAGCATCCTCTAGCCACACAGGTATATGGCAATCTCTGAGGAGAGATTCAGATCAGAAAAGCCAAAAGCCTGAATAGAAAAAGCTGTTTGTAAGCCAGCTTGCTAGGAAAAAGTTTTCCATCAGACCTACAAGCAGTTCATACTCAAGCCAAACAAGCTGCTTGAGCTCCTCAGGGTGGGTGGAAAAGCCACCTGGAATTAGCAGTCTTTGATACAGCCAACATGATTAGATGGTAACTGAAGACCTACCTCATGTCCTTTCAGTGAGAAGTACATCTGCAACAACGTTTTAACTCTGCTGAATAATTAGTTGTTTCTTGAATCATCACTTAAGGCTAGACATAAAAACATTTCTATAGAAATGCACCAGAGCTCTGTTTCAGGGTGGGACACTTAGAACTTTCAGAATGATCCTTCCTGTCAAAGCACTTCCTTATTGTCATCCTGTATCAAGGGTGTCACTCAGCTTGACCTGCCTCCGTCCCTCAGGTGTTTTGCTGGGAACGCCAAGCTGGACAGCTTGCCTCTCCTGAGCATTTCCTGCACTCACTCCTGCAGGAAGTACCATTGCCAGCACTGCAGATACACCAGCATTGTGCAGGAAAAGGAAAGACACTTTCAAAGCATATCTTTACCCATGAGGATGCGAGCACTGTGCAGGCAGAGGTGATTTAAAATAAAAAAAACAAATCAGGAAAGCCCTTAAGCATTCTGATTCAACAAAGGAGAACATACATTCAAATTCTAAAACATGTATGATTTTAATTAAAAACTTCCCTCCTCTGCAAAGTTTCAGCCTTTTAATTTATAAAAAGCTTGTAATAAAGATATCAACAAAATTTTGTAAACAAGTTTACAAAAGTTCCAAACCTTACCATTTCCTGTGCTAAGGAAATTCCAATTTTTTTTTTAATATGCCATTAGTCGGTTTGATTTAGACAGAAATTTTATCATTTAAATCTCCAAGTAAAAAGATCTGAACAACTGCTGCAGAAGGAAATTTAAAGCAAGAAATGAAAGCTTTCAGTGACATAGCAATAGTGGATCCAGGACAATAAGCAGCCTTGCAGAGCCTGCATCTGGCAGGAAAATACTTCACAAGATTGTCAGCATTCTCCTGAGTGCCAGACTTCTTCCAATTTGCACCTTCAGACGTATGCATTTGTTCACTGCAATATAATAAGAAAAAGTGCTGTCCTTGTTCCTTGTGCTGCCACACAGTGCATACCCCATCAGCTCAGTGCCATGACACGTCTCAGACACTCGGTCTTATTAGAAACCTGCCCTCATTAACTATGCAAGAGAACACACTGTCTGGCCAGTCACTGCTTCTACAATGCCTAATACATCTGCCTCTGATCTGGGCTGGATTCATCACCACCTGCATCCTTCCTCTGGATTCCTCTGGGCATGGATGACTTCAGGATGGTTCCCCCAAGCAAATGAATTCAAAATTACCTTTGTAACAGTTTCAGGTCTCCTTTCGAAAATGGGTTTTTGGATGCCTTGACTCTATTCCCACTGCCCTATATGGACATCCTGATAAATACTGCTGTTGTTCAAGAACCTCTGCTGATGTTCTCTGAACGCAGGGAGGGAAGGATAGCAAGAACCTTAATTGTTCAGGGGTGAAACAAAATACTTCCAGTACCTTTTTATACAGACACCAGACAGCCCTGTACAACACACGGGTTTGAGGATGCTCCTCTCTATTTACTAGGATGTTTTACTTTGCAGGCATATGCTCCCTCTGAATTCCCCATATGTTTTTGGGGTTTTTAAAAAATAAATTTGGAGGAGAAGAATCATTTGCTCCATTGCAGGCAGCTTACATGGCAAACATTCGGATGAGAATCAGATGACAGAAGAATCTGCTCTGGTGAATAAATGAGATTTTGAACTGAAAGACTGAAAAACTCTTTTGTACAAACACAGAGCAAGATTTTGTGACATTAATGACATTCCTTATTAAAGACTGTAGACAAACATCTCAGTACAGGTGTGCTACTTCAGAAGAAATACAGTAAAGCCCAGGTCAGCTCAGAAAACTGTACCTTTTCTGCATAAAAATACAGAATACTGCACCATCTTCAATATGAGACATCTATTGTTAAGGTCTGGTCTAAAAAGCCATTTACACCTCACAACAGCAGCAGTATTGATCAAATGGATGGATGCGCAGTCGTGCTCATTCTTGTGTGGCACAGAATGACATTTCTATCAAACATGTCCATCTAAATCTCAAACCTCTGTTTGACAAATACTGCACATAGAGAAACAATGTGGGTTTTGTGTGGCATTAAGTATCTCATCCCAGAACTAATGCTGCAAAGACAGGAGCTGCCTGGGTGAGGGTGAAGACAGCACAAACGTAACACCTGGGAAATAGGGATTTTATTTTCAGTTTTTGCTAGATTCTCGTGTGATCTGCAAAAATCATCTGACTGCCCTTAAGTTGCAGAGGTGCAACTTAAGCTGACCTAACCTGGACTGAGAGCAGTGCATCTGTGCTAATGTGTTATGCATGCTTAGGGTGTTGATCTCGCTAAAAATTAACAAGGTAAAAAAGATTATCCCTCATATCAGCTCTCACTGCAACTACACCACTGCCACTGTGAGAGTAGGAAAGCAATATATGATGGGGGCTAAGAAGGCTACTGCAAATCAGAATAGTCATGGGACCTAAAGTGCAGATGGACTGAAGCTTTGGCTGATCTCTCTTAGCTGATTAACTGTGGGCTGTTAAGGAAATATATGGGCTCACCTTCCCTCCTCTCCCTGGTTGCTCACGCCCTCCTCTTTCCTGCTAGACCCTCCAGAGATAGGTAACATGAGGCTGCATGATCTGTCAGACCAAGGCCTGAATCCAACCAGAAAAAAAAAAAAATTAGTGAGGGTATTGTAGGTAAGGATTGTTTTCCACTCATGCAGGTTCCCTTATAATAGTTACATTATCACTAGGAGAGTTCATCTTCCACCCTGCTTCTCTTTCAGCCACTGACGCAGAGCAGGTGGGAAGTCAAGTGGAAGCCAAGTCCCACGCACTCCAGACTACTTCCTCGGAGAGCTGCTACCNCTTTCAGCCACTGACGCAGAGCAGCAGCCAAGTGCCACGCAGTCCAGACTGCTTCCTCGGAGAGCTGCTACTCTCTCCATTACTGACCAGAGAAACCACCCCCTTTCCAAAAAGGTTTGATGACTCTAAACCATCACTTTCTATATAATTCACTTTTCACACTGGAACACAGCTCTCTAGCACCTCACACAGAAACCAGCAGCCCCTCCATACCAGGAGGCAGGGAGGGGCAGAAAGAACAATTGCATTCTGGCACAGTGGCATGTAAATGAAAATTCACCTAAGTTAGTCAGGTATGTGGTCACACATGAAAGGAAAAAAGAGTAAGAAAAGTCCTGCAATGATACACTGTCATCTGATTACGTGCTCTGTCGTTTCTCACAATGCCAGGCACAGGCACTGCCTTATCTGTCAGCTGTGCATTAGACACCCCGGTGAAATACTTGCAAGGATACATTTCCCTAGAAGTGACACTCTGATGCCTTGGCAAGAATAATGGCATTAATGCCAAGGGCTCGCTGTCTTCCAGTCCAAATCCTACAGCACTGGGGCAATTTCTATTACTGTCAGCCATAAAGTACAGTGGGTACTATCAAGCACTTGAGTGAAAATGCATGTAAAGCATTAACAAGAAGGATGATACAGCTTCCTCCTTGATAAATGATTCTCTTGCCTCAAGCCTGCAGCATGAACAACCACATATTTCACCATATTTCCTGTGGAAGAATTTCCTTTTGGTTTTGCAGATCAGACCATCATTTAACACTATTGGATTTGCAGTGGTATAGAGCAGCAACCCACAGGATTCTATGCCTCTGGAAGGCAAGTGCCCGTATTAAGTAACTAAGATACAGGAGTACTTAGTTCAGGAACATAATGTTCCTCATGCAGCCAACCACGAAAGAAATCCTCCTTCAGGGAATTCAGAGCAGGTACATCTCCCAGAGTGAATACCTTGTTCACCATCTTTGTGCAGGTTGCTAGTCCTGAGGGTTCTGGGACACCTGTGACAAGGGACAGATCAGCCAGTGCTGAGAGGACAAGGGAATGTGAAGTAATTTAATAATGGAGAAAGCTGGGGAGGAAACCGTCTGTCATATAATTGCTTTCTCACGTGTGCATTAAGCCTGAGGCATGGAGGTGTCAGGATGTTATTCACTGTGAGGAAAAGGAAATACCTTATCCCGTAGGTATGGTTATTTTTATGGAGAGGGAGAAAAGACTCGCATGACATGAGCTGGATCTCTGAAACAGCTAGTCCCAGGGAGGTAGGACATCAATCCATGGCATTGCTTGGGGCTTCTCCCTTTAATGAAAGGTTGGATACAACATTAGCCCATGTATCAATGCATGAAAGGGATGGATTTGTCAAGTGGGAGCTTGGCCAGATCACCAGCTGGCTACTAGAGATATGCTAGACAGGGACACATACTGCTGTTTTCTGAAGAAGTAGAAACATGCCTCCTTGCTGTGCACCAGGTCAGGCTGACTTGTGACAACCTCTCCTGTACCAGTGGGATACCCTTTTTGACTACAGCAACACTTCCCTTATTACTATTGGTCTTTTCAACTATTTTTTTTTCTTCTGTTAGGGATAGAATGCAATATATTTGATGTCCTAAGGCAACTGCTTAAGAGCTCCATGGAAGATGATAGTCAGCACTTACTATGGATCAGAGGCACTTAGCTGATATTGGAATGCCAAGTGCAGATGTTGGAATGCTAACACAAAAGAAGTTACGAATGACAACAAACATACTAGTCAGGAAAGAGTGTAATTATGGCAATTAAATAAAGAACAAACCCAAATATTTCCCTTATTCAAAGGGACTTAAAACTATAAAACAAATATCTCAGAAAATAAATGTTGCGGCAGAAAAAAGCATTCATAAAAACAAAACAAGGGGTGGTCTCAGGAGAAAGGAATTACAATTAATATATCACATCAAATGCAACAGATAACTTACTTCCACAAATACATTTGAAGGGATTCTACAAAGAACTGAATCCCGTGTAAATGCTTTCCAGGTGTAAGATGATAGCTAGAAAACCACAGTAATGACATGCCCATAACTATGGCAGAATGAGAAGCTCTAATGGGGTGATAATCTTCCCAGAATTGCCTCTCCCCAGAGCTCAGCTGGCCTGGCTTGATTTCCTCTATCATTTTCAATCTTAAAGACACACCACCAAATTCAACTCAGTCAATCTCCAAGCCATCAGAGGGTATCACCCTGTGACATGAACTTTACGGGTTTTGTTGACATGTTAAAAAACATACTCCCCGACAAAAGATGAAAAATTCCAGGAGAATCAATGCTGTAAATGAAAAAAGAAAACTAACTAGGAGTGAAACGCAGAGGGAATCAAAAGCCAAGAGACCAAAAAGCATTTCATCCTCTAATCTTTTGAGCTAAGTGTTTTCCTTAAGGATTCACTGCTGTTGTTTCCAGGTGACTGTGATGACCTCACACTGCCTTGCTGGTCATCCAAGCCAGGCACGTGATGGACCCCCAGCTCAGATCTATCATATTCCAAACAGCCAAGTGCCAGGCGGTGTTACACTGCCGATCCTATCTCATCAGTGTTATTCTTCCTATCCCTCATGTCCTCTCCTTTTTGTGCTAGAAAGACACAGCTGTCTATCTTGGAAGCCTGCTTTTCAATCTCTTCTCCTCCCTCTCATTTTTATCTTCTTGGCTTTTCTCAGGCTACTGGGCATGGTGAGAACTGAGAAGAAGGCTTAGACATATCTCATCTCATCCTGCCTGTCTGCTGCCAGGGAGCGAAAAAGATGGCAGGATCTCTCTCCTTTTGCTGCCATCATATCCTGTGGAAGAAAATGTGGTTTTTGTCACTCCAAACGCACTGCAGCAGGGAAGAAAAGATGTTGAGATGATCAGAGTATCCTTTTTTTTGTTGTTCTGCTGACCTTAAGGAAGTCAGGCACAAGGGACCCAAGGGCTACAGAGATTATTGTACATCTCACTGTCAGAGCTCACAATCCATCCCCCTTCCTGATGCTGTTCCCCACCATCAGGACTCTATTCTAGCCTCCTGTGGTTAACAAGAGCCTCCAAGCTACAGATGCTCGCCTGCTGTGACTTACAGAGGCCGCTCTTACTAAAATACATACAATTAATACCACAGTGAACTTCTACACTGTCTTTAAGAAAGCACTGTATGAAGTAAGGCAGCTACTGGTATGCTGGTGCAGTGCCTGGGGAATTAAGGCAGGCAGTGGAGAAGGACTTGTCTGAGGTCCCACCAGAGAAATCAAGGGCACAGCACTTAAGAAACAATTGAGTAGCAGCATAAAGAGCTGCGAGAGCAGTTCTGACGCCCAAACCAGCTCCTCCTGTGAGCCATAGGCTTGACCCCATAGCATGGTGACAGATAATGACTGGCCTGATGGCAAAAGAAATCCAGAAGGAGTAAACAATTTGATTAGAGAGAAAAAGGAGACATGTTTACCTGCATACTAGTAGTACTTTTGAAACACCTCATTTAAAAACTCTGCTATGAGTCTGCATACTAATAATTTCCTCCTGCTCCTTAAGGAAAACATTTTGTTCTGGGTGACAAGAAGTCTATTTCTACAATTCAAATATGCAGACATCTGTAGGATAAAGAGAGGAAATTGTGTGCAGTGCTGCCTTCAGTGTGCAAACCAAACATCTGTGTTAGACACTGGTAATTTATTGTCCAAGTTCACAAGCAGGAGAACTCTACAGCTCTCTACACCTACTTCCAGCAGCTGGGGCTATAGGAGGAAATAAGTGCTACTGTTGAGAAGAGTGCAAGAGGTTCCATTACAGATGGCAAATAGGCAGCAAAAAAAGATGCAAGGAGTCTTCCAGGGACGCAGGCAGGAAGGTAGGAAGGCAGGAAGGACACAACTAGAGAAAAGTCATGTAAAAACATCTGAAGTAGACTGTGAGGCAGTATTTCAACTCATCTACATTTATAGTATGATTTTCCCATTTGTAACTTTACTCATCTTTGAAGGCTCCAAAGTGAAGTTGTAGCTATTCCGTATTATCTTGGCTGCAAGTCGAAAATTCTAACCAGAAATTTAAATGACACTTTTGAATAGTAAGAAGGTGCCTAAGCATTTTCTACTTCCTGTCTGAAAAATGCTGTCTGATCTGGAAAAGAGTTGGTGCATATATATGTGAGATGAAAAGCAGCAGTTAAAGACAATTCTGTTTACAAATAAGATTCATTATTAAACTGTCCTCCTGAAAATTTTCAACTTGTTTGAAGAAACTCAGATGCAGGTGACTGTATTTTTCAGAGTGAAGAAAGTATTGTGGAAAATCCCTAAAGTGAAGTTCAAATCCTCAGACTCACAGAAATAAAGTCATCTGTAACTCTCAATTAAAAAGTGCCTCTAAAATCTAGGGTGCTACTCTCATTACCTCCCATAGAGGCAAAACATATTTCCTTCAAAAATAAAAGGCCATTTTTGTGATTACAAGCCTGTCTGGTGACTTGCACTGTAGCAGGCAGAAGAGCTGCAGGGTTAGCTCCTAGGTCATTGTACCATTGTACAAATAAGCTTTCTGTTCACTTACTTCTAAGTCCATTGCATCTTTATATCCTAAAACTCTTATGTATTTTTTACAACAATCAGGGTATTTAATATCAAATATTACCATAAAAGCACAATTCCATTTTAGAAACTCTGATCTACATCAAGAGATCCAGCACTAAGGCGAGTCAAAGCCAAGCAGGAGCATGCATCAGAGCAACAGACAAAAGCGAAGGTGGTTGAAAAGACCATGAGATAAATTTTCTTTTAGAAAATCTTGATCTCACTAAACATAACACAGGAGAAGACTGATTCAGTCAGACCTTTCTAAAAGACATTATCGAGATATTCTATTCTGATTTTAGATATTTCAAATATTATGCTGAATTTTGTTCAATACACTAAAGGGCAGAACTGCCTGATCTTCCTGTAGTGTGGCTATTCATTTCTACAGATGCTGACATGATGAACAAGAAAGCAAAACCATCCTGGATTCCAGATTCTGGATTTGTAAAAAAAACTCTGAAAACATCCAGACTTTTAATAAAACTAGGAACTCAATTTTTAGAGGCCTCACGGTGTAGAAATTCAACATCTTTTATGACTTACATCATCTACACCAGGAGGTGAAATCCAAATCTATTAGTCTTGCACATCATTATGGGCACAAATCCCTTAACATAAATCTAGACAGAGTAAGGCAGCACTGCTCTAAATCTTGATAGTTTCAAATAGTGAAGAGTCATGTTCACTCCAACTCCTCCTAAAGGAAGTTGACCTGAATTTTCAGAAAGAGAATCAATCAGATAAATACCTTTCCCCATAGGGCCCAGACACAAAGACATGAAGATTTACCTACAAATTTCGTCTTCTGAAACTAATAATATTGTTAATCATTTGACTGAGGCATTTCTTACCCTTTACTCTTCTTCCTCCACAGAAGAGGTAAAAGCTTTTCCATAATTTTTTTGCATACACATGTTGTGAAGCATTAGTGAATTCTCCATAGTGAAAGCTATTGTGCTCTGACACATATCTTCAGGAAAAGTAAACCCAGAAAGCATTATCAATATGCTCTGATATTTATGCTTATGTTTGATATGGAATTATAAGAGTTTTATGGATTTACAGTGTAAAAAGCTAGATGCTTTATTATCTTTAGCCAACATATGTTCATATACCTACTATACAGAGTGCTGAAAGCAAAAGAGGTACGACTGTTAACATGGAGTACGGATTCTGATTTAGCTCATTATCATCATACAGCACTTCCTAGGAGGCCAGCAAGGAGAAAGTGGGATGGAAACATATCTAATTAAGAGCCTGAAGAAAACTTAAATAAGTATCAGTCATCTGGGAAGAATTAAATGGCTAACACTATCAGAAAAAAGGTGATAATGGACAGCACAAGTGCTTTCCAGATAGGCTTGAGAGCAGCAGTCTGGTGCCTAAACTTCTGTCAGCTTCCCAGAGTACAGCAGGTCTGGCTGGAAACCCTGAGGTGCAAAAGAAGGTAATTTTTTTTCTATGAATTCTGTTTCTTTGGTTTTCAAATAGTTAAATCACACAGATGAAGCTTCAGAAGGTGTTCACTTCCGTAATGCAGACTGGAACCATCTAAACTTAAAATGTCACCTCCAGATTTCTTTTCAACTGTAATAGAAATTTTGGGAGTTGCAAGGCCACCCAGTACTGACTTCTACAGCTTGGCCAAATCTCCTGGGTGCCTAGTCACCCATGGGCACTTTCTGAATTTCAGAGAAGCGTTGTGGGCTAGGCTGTAGTGTGATAAGCCAGTTTTAGCTGTTTTTTTTCAGGAAGTAGGTGGTACGGAAGACATTTGAACCCTCAGAAGCAGAGAAAGGATTTAAATTACCTTCGGGCCTTTCACCCCGGAAGAGTCCAAACTCTGCATTATCAGCATTTTACTAATAGCATTTCCACTGGAGGATGAACAAATCCTGTTGGTGGAACAACGCAATTAACCTGAGTGTAAAAACATAAAATCTACCCTTCAGAACTAGAAAAGCAGGAATTTGTAAATGCAAACTTGATGAAAGCCACCCATCTGGCATGGGATGTTTGCTGGTGTGTAACTTATGTTTTACAGTAATACACTTACAAAAACTGAGATCTATTTTCATGCTGCTACTCTTGCAAGATGACTCTAGCAACTGCGGCAGAAACTTGGTTTAGCAAAGAAGAGAGCTAAGCTACCGTATTTCCTAGAAACAATTAAATTTTCATATGCATGTCAATATATTGCACCTGGCAGCAACAATCTCAGCCCCAACCTCGAATAAAACTCCGTTTTTCCCAGTCAAGTGAAAATAATGTACAGTCACTGCTACGGTAACAGGTCTAATCATTTCCTTAGGCTGTCTCCATTCTCCGTATGTTGGCTGTGCATAATTCATAGGATTTGCCATATGTTGTCTGAAGCAAGTGTCACTATAAGTGTTTGTGGTTCTACTCGAAGGCATGTCTTCATAAATTACATTGTGATATATTAGACATTAAAAAAAAAAAACTCAAGCAGGGAAAACAACTCTGTGAAACATAATCTGCTTAAAGTTTACCACTTAGCCATGTGTTGAACATTCAAGCAATTAGCTCCCCAAAGTACAACTTTTTCTCAGCGCGTGCAGTCTGCTTCTCCTGGCAGCAGTTTCAAAGGCAAGAAACAACTTATCTTTCTCTCAAAATAAGGACTTGGTCCAGCAATCTTTACAAACACAGGTAGCTTCTGCTGGCTTCTGAGAGCCTGAGCATACAAACTAGGATTAGTTACTTGAGTAAAGGATGGCAGGATTAGACTTTCCACTGGCAAGCAGCCTTGCAGCAGAGAACCCCCACAGTACAACCTGGGTTTCCTGTTTCCTGACAGACCTCACAGCTTCAATGACTTTTCTGACCCCCAGCTGGTTTCCCTGCAGCATCTTCAATAATTTTAAGGCAAGCAAAGTTCAAAAGATAAGCAGCTGTGGAGCAAAGACAGAGTATTGGTCAAAACAACAGGATGACAAACAACAGGATCTCCCAAGAGAGTGGCATTGTTCAGAGAGGGGAAACAAATGGCAAAAAGTATAGGCAAGGGCAGAGGAAAAGGAAAAATTAAAAGCAGAAGTGATGTAACCTGTTTGCTTCTGCCTCCTGATAGCTAACGAAAGATGAGCTAATTAGTACACCCCTCAGCTGAAACAGGAATAAATTCTCCTTTCTGCAGACAGCTATGCATATTGCAAAGGCTCTCAGGGGCATCCTGTCTCTCAGACTGCTGACCCCCTGACCTGTGTGGCTGAGATCTGCCCTCCAGCTAAAAAGATGCTCGAGAGAAGAGGGCAGGCAGCCGAACAGATGGACACAGCAGGATCTCCTGGTACATCTTTACTTAGGAAAACAGGATAAAAATCTGAAGTATAAAGGAATACAAACATGGAAGTTCCTTTTATGCTGAGAGTAAACAAATCATCATCTGGAGCTTTTAGGAGGAAAATGGGAACTGGGTTGAAGAGAAGCAAACAGGAATGCTGATGGGTAGCTTTGCATATTTAAGAACTTCAAATTTTAAGAGAGCTTCTTACTATGTCAGCATAATTGTGTTTGTAGAAATACACTATATTGAGGAAGTCAGAAAAGCAAGCATGAACGTCAATGCAAAAGTGATGCCCACTTTTTAAACTATAATTTTTGATGCTCATAGCAGTGGCGTCATCAAATCCCACTGACAGTTAACACAACAAAATTTTCACAAACAACATAAAAATTTCTTATGCAGCCACGACCCTGTGAAGAGACATATATTTCCACCATGAATAACACAGTTACACTGGCACAGTGGGGCTACAGGCACCTGCAGTTCAGCGTTCGCCCTTCAGTTGGTCAATGACTCAGGAAAGCCTGATCCCCACAATAAGGAGGCGGCCATGCTCCCCAAATCTAGTTCAAGAAGACCTTCTTGTATTAAAAAAATCAATTACATAAACCCAGAATAATTAAAATGGTAATAGTTTCTTTTGTTGAAAGTTTACCTTTAGGAAGAGGAAATTTTCTCATATGTTGGGATTTAGTTATCTCACAAGAGATCACCTAAGCATCTCAGTTTTAAAGTATGCAGAAACACATTTAAGATCCAAGACAAACATTTCAGAGACACAACGGGTCTTGCAAAAGGCACCACTGACAGTCCAATACAAATCCAGTGCACAATTCTTTCAACATTTCAAAGATGGTTACAGTTCTCATTATGTTTTGATGTTTGGGTTTTTCAAACAGCTCTATGAATTATTATTAAAACAAATTAAGTTCAGAAAATAATAAAAACGAAAGCCAAGACAAACATGTAAGAACGAAGAGACTATTATTCACTTAATAGATCCAATTTTGCATCAATGAAACCAAAGCAAGTTCTACTGACACCTTTGCTGAAGGAGGTAAGTCTCACTTGTGGTTTTTCACCTTCATACCTGGTACAGAAACAAGTTCAACTTTGTAAGATCTAGTAACACCCAGAATTAGGTCTTGCCTCTGGCCATCAACACTGCAATTGTCATTACCTTTCTTTTCACTAGGCAAAAAGTGACAAGAAAGGAGATTGAGAATCACAGATGTGAATACATCAGTTACTATCAACCAACAGTATGCTCTGTGGAACTTGCTAAAGACAGAATACACTTAACGCCTGAACATTCACTGTCAACAAATCCAAGTTATTACCTCATGTATGAGGAAGCAGCACAGCCACAGGCACCTCAGGGACAACTCCTGAATACAATCAGACATTAAAAGTGGAAGAAGAAAGAGATTCAAATAGCTTCTACATCTCTCAATGATTTTTACCAGCTAGGAGTTGATTTTCTACAGGAAATACCGTATTTCAAAGGGTTCAGCTATAACTGCAGAATCATGAAGCCTGTCACAGAAGCTCCAAGTATTGAGTTAGGTAATAGCAGAGTAGTTCCCAATTCTAATGTTGTGGTAGACCACACAGCCTTTAACAGGAGGAAAGGGTGGAACTGGTGGTCTCCACCTTACCTGAAACTTGGTCATTCATGTATCTGCAGAACATGCCACCTTTATGGTCATTCCCTGTGAGCACAGAAGTTAAAGGGCACACATGACTCTGAGCACAAGTACATGCTTCTATTCAAGGCTGTTCAAGGCTGGAGAGTTCCAGGAGGGAGTTTGGGCATAAACAGCCTATTGCCAACAGAGTAATTTGTGTAGCTGCCTCCCAGTGACTATTTTTCCTGAGCGTCCTGCAGTTATGAGCGGTTTTCATGGAAATGTGTTCCTCTTCACCTTCTTTCCTGAGGCGTGGTTCCTTTCCCTTCTGTACCATCAGGACATCACAGGATGTTCAGGTTGGGTATTAGGAACAAGTTCTGCACTCGGAGGGTGGTCAAGCAGTGTAAAAAGCTCTCCAAGAAACAGTCATGGCCCCAAGCCTGTCAGGCTCAAGAAGCATTCAGACAATGCACTTACAATGTATGGTTTAACTTTTAGGTTGCCCCGTGTAGAATCTTGGGTCCCTTCCAATTCAGGATATTCTGTGATTCTATAAATGGCAATTATGCACCAGAACTGTATTTCTGTAACGTGATGGAGATTAGCTGGTTGTTTTCATCAGAGCAGCTAATGCAACCTGTGCTATGCTCCTAGTATGACTCTGAAAAAAGTAGGCAGAAGAGAATATTCCACAGTGATCTCATAAAGGAGATACATAACTGCTGTATTTTACAACACACCAGCTTGATATCCTGTTATTATAGAGAGGAAGAACTGGGGTTTCTTGATGCAAATCAGCAAGAGGCTTTCTCTAGAGAATGTTGATATTTACAAGAGAAGCTTGATTTCACTCTAATCCACTGGAAGACTTCTACTGCACTCTGTAATTAAAAGGTTTTGCCTAGCTCTGTCAATTGGAAAAGACTATAGCTCACCTGATTAGTCAGTGCCCCCAGCAAAGAACATCTTCATTGTGAATACTCTGGGAGTGCACCCATACCAACAGCATCTTGATGCTATTTTTTCAATGAGATTCATGAATATCACTTAATAGCCTAACTCTTTCCACATTAGAGGACTAAAAACCCTTTCTCTTTCAAAGCAGGTTTTGAGTGTAAAAGATTTGGTGGGGTATTTCTATTCAAGGCTAATGTTCTTCAGTACCAAGTGTATATTTAAATACAAAAGCTAAGTGTATTAAGTTTATTTCCATGGCACAAGAAAACTTAGCTGTCATCTTCATTTTTTTTAAGATGTGCATGGTTCAATAATTGAAGTAGATAAAAATATTTTAATCCTTAAGCATAAAAGCTCCCAGAAACCCCAGCAGACAAGAAATCCCAATGTGCTAAATGATGTGCAAATACAGAGTAATACACAACATTCTCACGAAGTTTACCATCAGCAGAATCACAAAGAAGTACCGTCCCTACTTTACATTGTTCAAACCATGCAGCTGAGCTGAGAAAGAAATCCAGACCTGCAGAGACCTGATACAACAGATTTAACCACAACCATCAGCCATGGCAGCATGACACGGAGGTCTCACCTCAGTGAGTGCTCTACTAACTCTTGCAAGGTATGATGCCCTTAGCCTCTTTTACCCTTGTATAGTCAGCTTGCCAACCACTTTGCATCTCTCCTCCCCCACCTTTTAATTTTTTTTTTAATTGTAGCTCACTAATGAGTCATTTGTCATTTTGGAGTCACCAACAGTTTAACCTGAAGTGGTCAAGTGCCTCCTTAGATTGTTCCCTATTTAACATTAGCATAACATACATTTCACTGTGATTTTGTCATAGTCTGTTCTAACTGCAAGTGTTAAAGCTTTTGTCATGAGTGTCTCCTTTCAATGGTTATTAATGCTTTTACTGGAGATGATGGAAGCAGTTTATAGACATAGGACTTAAAAAATTCCAGTAGATGCAGAGATCACTCTGTTTCTACAAAGACAGAAGTATCACAAATTTTGCAAAGTAGTTATAAAGAAGAACACATTGTGTTGTTTGAGTCCAACACAGTTAATAGAAATGCCATAATAGGATTGTATTCTGCCCCTGGAGTAACAACCATCCACATATCAGCCATAATTCAAAAGATGGATAATAAAAGCTGTGAAACAGAAATGATACACAATAAAGTGATGAATAGTAAGAAGGCTGCTATGCAAAAAAATAGGTAAGGCATTGCAGCTAAGCCAGCTGTTGAGACTTCCCAGCTCAGCATCATCTAATAGAGCGGTTATTGTATGCCTTAAAGCTGACATTCAGTGGGGCTGTGGGAAGAGCAAACATAGAAATACAATGGGCCAAGCTGTTAGTCTCAAGGAATTCGTTTTCTCCATCTCCAATTAGGTGCAGTGTTGTCTTACACAAGCTGGCACAAGTGGACCAAAGGCTTACCTGACAGGATAAACAAGGCATTGCTGCAAAGAGTAAAGGAGCTGCCAGAGGTTCCCAAGTGTCAGCACTCCAAGAAATGTTGCAAAGCAGGAAGCTCCAAAGAGGGATCTGAGATCAACCAGTGCTGACTAAAAACCTTCAGTAAATATGCACTGCATTTAAACCATTTTATTGTTTTCAAAGCCAAAGCTTACATAGTACAGGTTTTATTCTAAATCCAGAGTGGTTTTGCTCCAAAAAGACCAAAATTACACTGTCTAGGGAATAAATCAGGCTTGGTGAGGAAACCACAATCTGTCATTGGAGGACTGAAACTCAGGGTCCCACCTAGGAGTGGGAGGTTTCAAGCTCTGGAGATGGAGAGGATTCAAGATCTCCTGCTCAGACAGCGCAGAACTGCAGATGCCAGGAAGGCACAGGCAGGCTGCTGCCCACCCAGCAATCAAGATTTTTCAGGATGTGCATTTTATGGCAGTCACTGAACCATAACAGCACCATTTGAAGGCAGAAAAAATGAGCATGCGACCAGAATGAAGGCCGCTATAAATAAGTGTGGAGGTGAACTAACTAGCAAGACTTCAATGTGAAGAAGAATGCTTGAGCTACAACCTGTAAATCCAAACAAGAACAATCTTCCAAAGTCAAAACTATCCCTACTGCCATCAGAACTATGAACATATAAATAATCTATGCAATTAATTCAGTAATTTGTAATGTTTATACATTAATCAATAAGGTGACACTGACAGCCCAGTACTTTTCAATTGCAGAATTATCGTGTTCTCCTCGGCAGAGGCAGAAAAGAATCAAATACTTAAAAGGCAGAATTGACCATCCAATCCAGTTCTTCTCCTCTTGAGATTCCCTGAATCTTATAACCCTGTCAAATAAATTGATGTCCTAAGAGGAGGTTAGCGAAATGAAAGATTTATTTTCCTCTGTTGGATGAGAAGACTATCATTTCACAGAACATACTTCCACCATCACTACTGGTAAAATAAAATATTTCTATTAAGTCACAAGCATTTCCTCCCATTACTGAGAGCAACCAACATATTCTTATGCAACTCTGCATTCTTTTCATGAGCATTTTGTTGTAAAGCTAAAATATTAAGTGGTACAAGATGTATTTCTCAGCAAATGTCATGCTATTTATATGCTTAGACTGGGCAGGGGTATCATTATAAAAGGCATATTAGAGGCATTTATAGAAGTCTCATGAAAAGCTATTTCCTACTCTTGTGTTTTGCATTTCCACTATGAATGCCCAGGGCAAACCAAACAATCCATTCCTATCAGCCAAACCCCAAAGTTCTGTAAATGACATAGAAGGTACGGAAAATTCAGATTTTTTTTTTTCAGTTTTACATAAATCAAAAATTAAGGTCAAATCAGTTTGTTCTTTCACATAGCATGAAAGCTCATTAATAACTTCTGGATTTCTAAAAGAAAATCAATTTTCTTTCCTTGACAATTTTCCATTTATTAGGCTTGAATTAAGTTGGTGTAGTTAACCACCATTAACTTCAGTGAGAAGTTTCAGCCTTGTTCTAAGATGAAACCAAGATCAGCACAAAGGCAGCTAGAGATATCATACAACACAATTATGAAGGTGCCAGCAGCATTTGAAAGGCACCTAATTAGCTGTTTTAAGGAAGAATGTAAAATAACAGGGATAGTTTGCTAATTTAAAACGAAGACATTCCCTTGTAGACATTAACAGCTCTGAATGACAGTGATTTTTTTGGTATATTGAAATTGCATAATTTAGATGTGTAAGCATGAAATCTAGTGGAAAATTACATAAATACTTTGGTATTAACTCTGCAACCATGAGCATAAAAATGTCTCTAGCATTACACCTCATCCTGACACTGGGGAAGTGATACAAGACTCAGACATTTGATCTGGTCCATTCTGTAAGAAGGTATTCTGCCTTCCTATGTTTTCTTCTTATAGCTGCCATCCCAAGGAAAGTAGATGTATCCCAGCCCTCCAGGAACACAGCACTAGTTGTCCCCTCTGCTCTCCTCTTGCCAGCCTCAGTGCTGCTCCTGCCTTGGGCTGGCCTCACCTGGACAGATGGCCCCTGTACAAAGCACCGTGTCCCACTGGGGCCTTGCATTCAGTGTCTGCCAAGGGTACAGCAGGGCTGCAGCCAGCAGAGCCGCTAGGCTACTGCTCCCCAGAAACTGCAAAATCCTGTCAGCTTGTCAGGGCATTTATGGGGGCATCAGGAAGGCTGCAGGAGCAGAAATGCATCAGCATTAAGCATTCAAACAGCATGACCTGCTTGTTAACACTGGCATAAACAATCTTGAAAATTCTCTTAGCAGAAACTTAAATACAGCAGTCATTACAGTGAGATCTGATTTGTTTCTGATTGTAAAGGATAATCCCACCACAGAACAAACCCCAATGACTTTTCTATGCATTTGTTTTACACAGAGCTCATCAGGCCACAGACCCTAGCAGCCAGTGACAACACTAACAGCTGCCACGTCTTTCCACTACTGCTAAGTTTCATCAATACATGCCAGACCGACTGATCCAGGCTGCAGCCCAAAGAGACTCATTTGGCAAGGTTATGTAAGAAATGAGCTGCTGGACCGGCTGCTTCGTTTTTGTTTATCCACACAAATTAAAAAGTGTGGTCATGCGTAAGTTAATCAATAGCAGAAAACAGCTATCCCCACTTTTTACGCCAGTTGGCCTATTTAACGCTCTCAGTTTAAAAAGCAGTGATAAAAAGGCCACAAAACAGAAGATGTGTCAGACGAATGGAGGACGATGACTGGCTGGAGAGTGAGCCAGGGTGTCACGTCCATCGTTACGCATTTCCCAGAACCCAAGTAAAAAATTGGCAGATAAGCCTCAAGCCAGCAATATACATTAAGACTTACTGTAGTGAAATAGAATGAAGCCCTGTACAAAGCAATATAAACTTAAAAAAAAGAAGGCAAGTAAGAGATATGAATAAGTAGATGCAAAGGAACTCTCTCTCAAGAAAGCACCAAAGAAAATAAAAACAAATGTAAAACACCCAACAATCACTGAGAACACCATACCCACTATTTAAGTGCTAATAAACAAAAAAAGACATTTGGATCCAGTATGGATCATGGAAATACTGTCCCAGGATTTGCCAATTACACATTTAGAATTTCCAATATATTTTCTTTCTTAATATTCATGAAAGTGTTGTGAAATACCTCCTCTCAATTTGTAAGCTAAGAATAAGACAAATACAAACAAAACATTCTTTGGCGTATCTCCAGGCTTTGCTTTTAACAACTCATGGTACCCAAAACAGAAATTTGCCAATGTTACTTAAAATTTTCCATTAAGTTTCTTTGCTTTTGTGGAGTTTGTTTTGTTTTGTTTGTTTGTTTTTTTAATGTCAGTGCCTCCAGAAGGTGGCCATTATACATTACAGAAGTAAAGAAGCTGCAAGCTGTTAGACTGTGGACTCATGCCTAAGATGCATTAACTATGTCCATTATAGCTAATTTTTACAGCCATTTGGTATCCTGACTCTGAGGTTTCCCATCATTACAATGCCAGCCTCAAGCTTGCCTTATGTAATACTGTGTAACTTTCTTCAGCAATGAAGAATTACCTTATCCTAAGGCACGGTGTTCTTCAACTATTTTAAAAACCCACTGAAATGGGGGGAAAAGGGATTGTTTGGTTCAAAGCCCAGTTAATCAAGATGGAATGTCTCCTGGTGCTCACATCTGACCTTAGGGTTTTTCAGGATTTCACTGGTCTCCCTGGTGACAGTTGCTATGAGCACTTTCAGTATGTGTCATGAGAAATACTTGAAAAGAAATTTTCACTGCTTTCACACAGTCCTTCTAACCTTTGCTGCATTAACTTTTATCAATGTTGTTTGCCCACAAAAGTAAGTTGAAAATTCTTCTAATTTTTCTTTTCATTCCTTATGGGGAATCCAAGCACTGGACAGGGTTTGCCTCCTCCTGACACAATGAGCCACTTTTAAACCTGTCAAGATGAAAAGATTTTTCAAAACTTGCCCTCCAGGGAATGAGCTTGAGAAGATGAAGGTTTATTGTCCTTTTAAAAGGCTCAAACCAGGTAAAACACATCTAGGTATGATGCAAAGTGAATTATAGCCATGGAGTCATGTTCATCAGCCTCAAACACTAGGCCCTAAGAATCCCATTTTATTTCATATGAACAAGTTGAGTTTCACTGTTTGAGGGGCTACAGTAAACTGTATTTCTTTTTCCTTTTTAACTGGTTGAAAACACCAGCATTCCGTGTTTTAAATCACATAATCCTCCAACCAACAAACAAAATGCTTCTTTATAAACCTTAGAAGATAAAACCATTGTTTTATGTGTGCTCCGTAATACCAAGGCAGTAAGGTCCTGTTGTCAGGAGTACTGCAGTGTGTGTACTTATGCATGGCAGGTTTTGAGCAGTTAAACCTGTTTGGATTGATTTGACAGAACGGAACACTGCAGTTCAACGAAACAATTTCTCCTGCCTTTTTGTTTTGCTTTATCTTCTGGATATTCCAAAGAAAGTTCAAGTTTAGGAAGAAGGAAAGAGGAAAACTGCACTCATGTATACTTTCTGGTATAGCAGTAAATAAAAATTAGCTGTTTTTTATAAAGAGTCAACAACTGAAATCTAATCAAAAATAGTTGCAACATCAAGAACTGACACAGCTTATTATACACAAATGATGAACTTTAAGAAGGCTAGGGAAACCATGATTAAGGCAATAATTTCCGGAAAACCCTAGGGTACAATTCCTTTGGCAGCAGCAGAAACACATTCAGCTATATTAAGATACATTAAAAGCTTTCTGGCAAACTTAAGTGAAAACCAGATTTTATATTGAATGGCAAAGCTCAAGTTTTTCCTATATGAGACTGCTTTACACACATGAGATTCTGACATGTTGTTGGAAGAGAGACTGAAAAAATCCTCACACTTAGAGTTGAAAATATCTGGATTCAAAATGGAACTGTAATTCTCAGAGAGTTATAATTCAAGTGCTTTATACATTCCACTACTGTCTAATTGACTTCAACTGGCCTACACTTCCTTTAAAAGGGGAGGAAAAACTTTGTATAATTAGAATATTCAGCTGATAGAGGACTTTAGAGGCAAAAGACTTTCACGCTACAATTCCCACAGGAAAACAAAATGGCAATTTGAATGCTTTTTTATTTTTAACTGTGGACTGAAACACAACACTAGTGTTGTCTTCATCTGCCTAATGGGAAGGCATACATACAGAAGGCAGACCATGGTACTCCGAGAGGTGCAGAGTGATGGTGGGAGAACCAGCAGACACAAATTGCATGACAGAAAATTCTGATTAGCTGCAAGGAAAAGGTCTTCTCTGAGATGGCAGTCAAACAAGGGAACAGGTTGCCTAGAGAGAGTTAGTGAGATCTCTGTTCCTGGATGTATGCAAAACTCAAGTGCAAACAGCCTGGAGCAATCTCATCTAAGAGGCTGCTTGGAACAGGCTGGACTAGATTGCCTCCAGACATTCCTCCCAACCTAAATTAATACCATAATTTTATATAGGGACTGAAAAGGTAAACTACACATTCATGAGCAAAGCAAATATACAACTCCTTCACATACACCTACTTCTCAACAAATAATTTTACTTCACAATAACAGCTAAAGAAAGCTCAGATGAACTCTTCCTTGGACTGTAGACAGTCCTCTAAACAAACAAAAAAAATTGTTCAATTGAATAATATACTGAACTCATTTGGAAATAAGAGAAATAATTCTACAAATAAAATTATTGAGTGCTGTTGTGCACACAATTTGCCTGTATCAGGAAGATATCTAGATGTCCCTGAGAGAATACAAAGAGTTCTTTAAAGGTAGTGATTGTTAAATGTGCTTATTTGATGTGCACTGAGGCAGATTAAAAGCTCTTCCAAACATTCTCAATATGACAAGGTCGACAGCCATGAACTCATGCTGCTATGTACATCACCTTTAGGAAGAAGTGTCATCCAAAAACATAACCATGATCAGATCAACCTAAATATACTCAGGATAAAAATCTTTACCTCTGTTCCTGAAAAATGTCTGTGCAGGAATGTAAGACAGTTTCAGTCTTTAGGAAGAAAATTCTTCAGGAATAAAAACATGAATGTATTCATATTTAAGTAAAATGTGTTCTAAATTTTACTATTCCAGTATGTAACCAATGTACTGCAAATAGCAGCAAAATTACTTAATGGAGGAAAGTTTAAGGAAAAAAAAGGCATTAAAAGGAAAGCCCACCTGTTTCCTGAAGATCTGCCCTAAAGAAGACAAGATGCAACTCCTTTCCATCTCTATTATAAAGCAGTATTTTCAGGCAATTTGGTGAAATACTAACAACTACCAAGAAAAGTCAATTGAAGAAACATGCCCAGCAAGTGACCTTACCAAAGTACAGAAAGACTGAGAAAACATGCTTTCTTCAAAAAAGATGAACCTTTTGAATAGGTGACGTTTTTCACAGTACAAGGCTTTCCAGCCTCAAGTACTTGTTTTCACCCTTGCATTGAATATTCTCTTTTTAGTAAGGAATTAAACACCACAAGGCAGAACTATATCATATTCATTGGGCACACATGTTTTTTTCAACTGGCAGACAAAAATCTTGCAGGTTGGCAGATGCTTTCCAGGTTAAAAATCACCGCCTTTCACACTGGATACTTCTAACAAAGACTAATAATTGTCTAATTCTCCCCCAATCCTATGCATGCTCCAGGAAGAATGTGTTCCTGAATGTTGCCACTTTAGTCATTCCTTGTCATCTTTTCCATTATCTTAATTATTTTTTTTTTACTCCAACAACACATAATTCCCATCTCCCTCCCCAGTCATTTGTTCCTAGGTCATCTGTAATCACCTTTGCACCCAAGTGGTTCCATGTATCCTGTAAGTTTTTAAGTACGTCACCTTTGTTTTAAGATAGAGAGTCTATAATTATATACAGTGTTTAATAAATTCTTAACCATGATTTTATATAGAAAACTCTCTCTGATATGTAGTATACTATTAACTTAGAACATCTACAAAGAATACATTAAACTGAAGCCATAATTTAATAGCTTAATCCATGTCTTAATCCATAGTCTATTATGTATTTTACCCTTTCTGCTGCTCCTTTTAATATGCCTTGGATTGTTTCCTCCTTTTAATCTACTTCCTTTCTGAAATATCGTAATGGGAAGTGAGGGGTTTTTGGGAGGCCATTTAATGAGAAGACTGAATTAAAATACATCATCTATTACAATTCTTACAATTCATATAAAATGGGAATGAAGACCCTGTACAAAAATCAGAATTTTTCTTGTGGGTTCTTCAACAAACTCATTTGTACTTGACCATTATTTCCACATCATACCTTTTGTGACTTCTCACTTGCATATGGAGAAGTAACTACATTTTTTGGACATTATTGTTTTCTGACATCACAGCAATCCTCATCTTTCTCTATATTCTGCATCATTATCACCATTCTGTGTTATAACTGTTGATATAGTTCCAGGATAATGGCTATATATTCAGTCATTCTATCCACATGGATTGAGGCAACTGTTGATACATTTGACTTATCCAGTTTCACTGTCTTTAAAGCACAAAGCTATTACTCCAAAGGTGTAATCTGATGCTATTCTGACATATAAACCAATATTCAACTCTGGAATATTCACTGTTAAGGTCTCCTAACTAAAAATAAGACACTACAATCAATTTGTATTAGCTTGTATGGGTTTGACATTTGTATAGAAGCACTTGCAGACTGAGTGTTGGTTTCATTACCTGTTTTTATGTGCTCTGTTTAAATAAGACTGTCGGCTTGGTTCTTTATAAAACCTGATAATACTTCTGTTCTTCCCAGACAATTTTTGACATTTTCTACCATTGAAGAGACAACATTCTAAGGTGCACATTTGTTTGCATTCATTTAGTTTTCCAAGTCTTTAGGTTGAAAGAAGACTTGGTAGAGAAGCAAGAGTTACTTACTCCAACAGACTATCATGCAAATGCAATTATGGTGCTTCCAGACTCCGCAGTGATGATTTTTGCCTTCCACTGTAATAGGATGATAGCCCACCAAGGTACTTGGCAGGCTGTGTCTGAGGCTTAGAAACAGCTCCCTGCATTGAGATACACATGGCAGGTGCGCACTTTGAGAGAGGATTCAAACTTTTAACTCTTCCTTAACAGAGGCAGACAAAACATGATGGTATTCAAAAGTCTGTTGGGAAGTCTACTCACCAAGCATGATGTTGGAGTCCAGGGCATGTGGAAAACCCCTCAAACTGCCCTGGGGGGTCCAAGACCCTGGCTGGGATCCAAGGAAAGCATTGCTTTTGACCTTAGTCCATGGGAAAAACTTCCAACACTCAGAGATGAATTGAAAACAACAAAGATTTAAAATAAATAGTAGTTTAGTTTGTCACAGGGTGAAAATTTGTAGTTTTGGGGTTTTAGTATGGAAGTAGATCAGAGCAAGATGGAGAATTTTGGGCGGTGTCTCATGTTCTTCTTTTTCTTCGGCTACTCCATCTTCTGCTGTGACAGTGGCACAAAGACGTTGGTAGAATAGATGTGATGTAGAAATTGCATGTCTAGAATAGGTAGTAGTTATTAGTACAAAACCGTAAATATAGTACACTTTAAGAGTAAATTGGGTTAGAAATCTTTAAAATGACCTTAGACCCTCTGTCCGTGCTCTGTAGCTGCATTTTCTTTAGCACGCTGAGTCTGCTATAAGGCCTTGAGATAAAAAATAGAATAAACACCTTTAAAGACTGAAACCACAGGTGCCATCTCATCTTTTAAATCCTGGTACAGGACTCTGAAAAGAGAAAACCCCTAATTAGGGGGTTGATGGGGTGAAAATCCCAACAGCATGACACAGCCTAGGTTGAAATTCTTCTGTCTGAAAGAACTGAGTCAGTCTGTCCCAAAACCTATACTGAGAAGCCTTGCTTCATGCTGCCTGAGTTCAGGAATAACTCAAGAGACCAGGAGAAAAAGTCCCTCTGTGATCACAGTCTGATGGTCACGCCTAGTCTTTAGCAAAAAAATGTATGGGCAGGGTCCCTCTTTATCACTAAGGGGCTTCTAGAAAAATTCCCACTGAATAGCAATAGTTTCTATCACTAAAAAGAAGTTCTCCCTTTAGTTCATACTTTTTAACAATTATGAGGAATACATGGAAAACTAAATGCTGCGAGAAGAAATGCAAAGAGGAGGCTCTCATCCCAACAGGCTTTTTTCTGATGATGAGGAGATTCTCATCAGGTAAGGGAACATGAAGCTGCTTCTCTTCAGCTGGAGGCAACAATAACCATGCCCATTGATACAATAACCTGCTACATTGATAATTAAACACTTATTGCACTTGTGAACTAAAAAAAACCCAAAAAACCCAGAAAACTTGGAGAACTTTCATGAACTCTTGTAATACGTAGAATGAATAAAATAATATACCAAAGAGCAGTTCCTTCTCAAGTGCAAATAACATAGATTTATATCCCATAACCTGATTCATAAAGCCAATCCAGATATTTTGGAAAATGTCATCATGGTTTTAGTCCTTATCAAAAAATGGAGACTACACTTCACATCTTATCTTTAACAAGTTAAATATAATAGTATGCAATGGTATTTTCCTGTCATGAGTTCAGGTAAAATTCACAGTTCAGTAGGTCCTCTTCACCTTTCTGATCTGTTGAAGTTCCTACCACTATCCTGTTTGGGGTTCACCCCTCTTCTTAATCCTGATTCCGTTTCTTCCAGAGACTGTAACTGATACCTTAATAATTTTAGAGAAACTAGACAAGAGTCTAAAGGACACAAAAAGGATTCAAGGCTAGAAGACATTAAAAGCCTGCCATAGGTCAGTATATGACCTATATATATAAATTAATATATGAGTATATTAAATTTCAAAGTGATACTGAAATCGCTCTTTCTGTTCTTCGAAGTTTCTTAAAATTTGATGTAGCTCAAAATAATGTATAATGGAAGAAAATGAACAGTCAAGTAGCAATAATTTTTTTTTTCATAGCATTATTAAGCTTGGAAAAGACCTCAGGATCATCAAGTCGAATCATTAACAGAGCACTGCCATCTTCACCACTAAGTCATGTCTTCAAGTGCCATGTCTACACATTTTTTGGTGGAATACTTCCAAGGATGGAAATTTCATCACTTCCCTTGGAAGCCTACTCCAGTGGTTGAAAACCCTTTTGGTGGAGAATTTTTTCCAGATAACCACTCTTAACCGCCCCTGATGCAACTTGAAGGAGTTTCCTCTTGTCCTATTGCTTGTAACTTGAGAGAACAGACTGACCGTGACTTTGCTACATCCTCATTTCAGATAGTTGTAGAGAGCAGTATCCCTTGAGAGCTGTTTTCTCCAGGCTAAACAACCCCAGCTGCCTCAGCTGCTCTTCATAAGACTTGTGCTCCGACCCTTCACCACCTCCATGCCCTTCTCTGGACTGGCTCCAGCACCAAAATGTCCTTCTTGTAGCAAAGGGCCAGCACCAAACACAGGACTCAAGGTGCAGACTCACCAGGGCGAAGCAGAGGGGGAAAATTACTGTCCTAGTCCTGCTGGCCATGCTATTTCTGACAGGCTTCCAGGATACCTCCAACTTTTTACCTACAGTAGTGGTGCTCTATTTACTCTTCCAGCAGAGAAAACATTCTGAAGAAACAAGTGCCATAGCTTGTAGGCATTCCTGTATCCAGATACCCAGCAGGCATGGAAGGAGGCACAGCTGGGCACACAACTGGGAGTTGTTTGTGATTACCGTTTGCCCAACACAGGTGCCTCGCACATGCATCTGCCTGTGAGATAAGATATATGTTCAGCATATGATGTGAGAGCCTCAGCACTCTGGGGGCAGCCAAGGGGAAGCAAGTCCCTGGGACAAAAGGAACCACAGGCATAATCTGTGATGACTCACTGTGGTCTGCATCTTACCCTCCTGCCTTGTCCAAAAGAGAAGGTGGAAGGTACAAGCTGTGGACTCTGAGAATTGCTTTGGTAAAACAACTACTCCTAAACCAGAGCATTTCTAGAAGGAAGTTTTGTATCTCTTTTAAATAAGCAATCTACCAGAAGATGCTGTTCTCCCTGAAGGTAATTAAAATTTTCTCTTCTCCAGTGAGTCCACCTGTACTTTGTGACTCCAGCTTGCCAAAGAGGTTTTGGCACCTCATAGGCACCAGCTCCCTAGAGATGTGCAGGGAACACTTCATTTCATGTCATGGCTTCAACATAACATCATCAATCTGACCAGACAGCCAAATCTGGTAACATCTGTGACCACCTGCACCTGCCATTTGTTATTTATCAAAGTGTGTGTGTGTGTGTGTGTGTGTGTGTATGTAGGACCTTGCAGAATTGATGGGGGCATCCAGTGGTGAAAATGGAAATGGATATAAGATGGTGATCCTGGTCTACCTAAACAAAACTATTGACTCTCTAGACAGATTAACAATTGTTTTCATTGACAGTAGCAATTACAAGTCAGTAAAAATGCAAAGAAAATACAATGCAAAGTATTAACCCAAAGAAGTAATTAAATCCTTATCACATGCTCCTATGTCAAAGATTCCCTGTTTGATAATAAAACTTTTCCTATCCTGCATGGGCACAGCACATCCATCACAGCAGATATACAGAAATTCCTCTTTCCTCATTACATCTATTATTAAAAAAAATATTCTCCAGTTTTAATTTTGGCAATATGTCCTTACTAATCCCTACATGCTACTGCCTTCCATTAATCATCTGTAAGTACCTGCACAGATGCAGTTTCTAGTAGGTTGACATGTTTACTGTTGAATGTTTCTGTTTACAAGCAACATGAAACAACCATTGCTACTACAAGTAAAAGCAATGATTTTGTATTTTCAAACAGAAAAGGCTTAAAATTAAATTTAAAATATTTACTGTCTTCTTTCCACTGTGTCTGTTCCATAGCACTGATAAATGTTTCCTTCCTGTGCAGATAACTGTGCTAGTGTACCTTTCCCAGATGGGCAACAGTGATAAACTGTTTAACAAGCAGGAAGATGAGTAACTATCAGATTGGTGTCTTGGGCTTCAACCAAAATTTCTTTTGTCTTCAAACAAGTGCAGAAAAACACTAAGAAAGGTGAGCTGGAATAATACTCAGTTCACAGCTGCCCTTCAGTATCTTCACAGCAAGCATTAAACATATTCACCCAGTAATTGTCTGATACCAAGAAAGGGCAGCACGTCCCACCTTCCCCTTTCACAGCCTTCAGGCATGGTCCTCAGCACGCACACACAAATAATATCAAGAAAATGCTGACACAGCAGGCTTGCCATATGAATCCCAAGCACACTAGATAATTTTTCTAACTGGTTTTCTGGGTTACCATAAACATAATAAAACATGACCATACATTTAAAATGCCACCCTCATACTACAAATCTCATATCTATAGCTATATATCTGATCCCACACAGAAAGGAATGTATATACTGAAATTAAGTATCAAAGGGAATTGTGGATAGTGTCTCTGAGCAACCAAATGCCACACAGGAAGGCCACCACAGTAATATGCAATCCAATGTTTCATTCACAACCTACAGATGCAAAGACATTTTTCACAACTCATTCATTCATTTATTCATTCACTGAAAGGAAAGCCAGTGACCAAAGCAATAAGGATTGATATTCTGCATAAATTTAGTGCATGTGGTAAGCAATATAGAGCAAAATTTCCCTCTAATTCACAAGGCAAACCCAGATATTTTGTACGACACACACTGTGTAATTTCAGATATCTCTCTTAAGGTTTTATCAACTCTGGGACATTATCTCACTGCTAATGACAAATTATCACTCTAAAACTACTTTTACTTCTTTAAAGGCAAGTAAGTTTCTCTCCTTATACAGAGCATAACTATCACACTATCTTAGTGCAGAGTCACAAAACTTTACACTAAGGTCAAATTATAATTCAGATACGAGCAATGTCAAGTTGTATCTGCTATTGCTCACAGAATTTCAAAACAGAAGCCAAGAAGCCATAAATTGAAACAAGGGCTACTCATGTCTTCTTAGCACTGATAAGTTTTACTAAAACAGAAAGGTTCAGAAAATACAGCATAAATGCACTAGGTGCTATCCTACAGACCAGGTAAAACATATTACTAAAGTTTAGCTGTGTTATTATAGGTGACTAGCAAGTAAAAGAAATGATAGCCTGAAGACCAGTGTGTGGCAGACCCATCAATATTGCATTTTAGTTTCAGTTTTGCTGTGCAAAACTGTAATTATCACTCAGAGGAGGATACTCACCTGGTGAAAGGACACGTGGAGACCAAAGAATCAGGATGCATGGAAATGGTGCCCAAAGTAGTAAGACCCTTGGAAGGGTTGAGAAAACTTTATTCCTATCAATGAAGTACTTCTAGGACCTACCCTAAGCTGCCAGACTATTTCTGCTGTGCCAACACACCTACAGTCTTGCTGAACAGTGTATGCCACTATCCTCACCCTCAGTGTAACATGCACTAGGATATGAAAACTAAAGGTGAAAAATCCTTTTGATGTAAAGTTGAAAAACTACCTCAGTTCCCAAATATGCTGCAAGATACATAGTATTTTTAAGTTGCTATGACTCTAACAGCCTTTGATACCTTGTGTTTAGAGTAAAATATATTTTAAAAACCTCGGCAACCTTTTCTGTATGCAACCCCAAATAGTTGCATATATCTGTATATATATGTACATATCTATGTTACAGTGAACTCAAAAGATAGCAAATTCCCTCTTTACTCAACTTCAGTAGTAAGTAGAACACTTATTCAAATAATCATCCAGAGAGAACATGGGAAAAAGAAAGATGAAAAAACACATTGCACTTTGTTTAGAAGTGCCTTTAAATTCTGCCTTATTTAACAGATCATCCAGTTGAGTGGAAACATTCTGATCTATCAGTTTTATTTGCTTCTGCAAACTGTTTAAATACCCATCTGTCTGTAGAATAGAACAGTACTCTGGAGCTGCTTTCCACATAAGTACACAATCAAAATATATGTAAAGTAGCACAGGAAGAAGTCTTCATGTAAAACTTCCTTAGTAGTTTGCCTCTTATGATTTTGCTTTGATATTAAAATATTCAATCAATTAAACGAGAAATACGAGATCCAAGTATCCCCTCAGTAACATACGAATATAAAACCTGACTCAAAGCCTGAGCCGCAGAGACATCATATAGAAACAGCTGAAGTTCTATGCTGGTATGTGTAATAGGAAAGTATGGCAAACAGGACTGTGCTTAAAAGCAGGTTGAGTCCACCCATATAGGCCTTTCACACATATCTCTTGCCGGCTCCCATGACACTGAGGCCCTGCAGTACCAGGCTATGAATACTGTGGAAGAAAATAAAGAAGTACAGAGACTCTACCAAGCAAAACCACTGTAGGTCTGCCACGAGATGACTTTTTCCCTTTTGAAAAAGAGCTCTTTAAGGTAATATGTCTCCAAATTGCTAGAGAGAAGTAGAACCATTCCAGGTGTAAAAAAATATTTTGCTTCTTAGACAAAAA